>OX453270.1:4133197-4617823 GCA_949709985.1 Luffia ferchaultella | reverse complement strand
TGTGCAGAGGCACTAGGCCTTGCCTTATATGTCGAAAAGTTGACGAAAATGCGATATAATTTGATGTTTTTATGTGAAATTTGGGGAAGTCATATAAATTTTTTCTTAATAAAATCAATTAATTTTGGGACCATGAAATTCGCACGATGAAATAGATTACATAAAACGATTATTGCAATATAAATAGGCGTATATATGTATGGAAACGAGCTGACGAGTCGAAACAACGCACGGCCTACCTAGACTTTTATATCATGAATATTACCAATATTTCAATTATTATGATCTAAATGTGGGTATTTGGCGTTTCTATCGCAAGGATATCTATAGAAATACTAGATCCTGCCTATGATGTGGAGAAAGCGCCAAAAACGGAAAAAAATTTTTTTTTTATTTGTTTATTAAATTTTTTTTTTTTATATGTAAATTTTGATTATTTTATTTTTAATAGATCAATTTAGCTTCAATTTTCAAAATTTAAACAGTAGAAAGTTACGCCTGTACTAACTAGACGCAAATATGAGATTTATAATCCAGATCGGTGAAGCGCGAGCGACTCGACGACGCGCGGCTCCGTATTATTATTATGTATTAAGTTATATGAAAATGTCAATTTTTTTTCGTAATTGTGCGATTTTCGTCGTTCTTTTATAGCAGGTTATGTGCAGAGGCACTAGGCCTTGCCTTATATGTCGAAAAGTTGACGAAAATGCGATATAATTTGATGTTTTTATGTGAAATTTGGGGAAGTCATATAATTTTTTTCTTAATAAAATCAATTAATTTTGGGACCATGGAATTCGCACGATGAAATAGATTACATAAAACGATTATTGCAATATAAATAGGCGTATATATGTATGGAAACGAGCTGACGAGTCAAAACAACGCACGGCCTACCTAGACTTTTATATCATGAATATTACCAATATTTCAATTATTATGATCTAAATGTGGGTATTTGGCATTTCTATCGCAAGGATATCTATAGAAATACTAGATCCTGCCTTCGATGTGGAGAAAGCGCCAAAAACGGAAAAAAAAATTATTTTTATTTGTTTATTATATTTTTTTTTATATGTAAATTTTGATTATTTTATTTTTAATAGATCAATTTAGCTTCAATTTTCAAAATTTAAACAGTAGAAAGTTACGCCTGTACTAACTAGACGCAAATATGAGATTTATAATCCAGATCGGTGAAGCGCGAGCGACTCGACGACGCGCGGCTCCGTATTATTATTATGTATTAAGTTATATGAAAATGTCAATTTTTTTTCGTAATTGTGCGATTTTCGTCGTTCTTTTATAGCAGGTTATGTGCAGAGGCACTAGGCCTTGCCTTATATGTCGAAAAGTTGACGAAAATGCGATATAATTTGATGTTTTTATGTGAAATTTGGGGAAGTCATATAAATTTTTTCTTAATAAAATCAATTAATTTTGGGACCATGAAATTCGCACGATGAAATAGATTACATAAAACGATTATTGCAATATAAATAGGCGTATATATGTATGGAAACGAGCTGACGAGTCAAAACAACGCACGGCCTACCTAGACTTTTAAATCATGAATATTACCAATATTTCAATTATTATGATCTTAATGTGGGTATTTGGCGTTTCTATCGCAAGGATATCTATAGAAATACTAGATCCTGCCTATGATTTGGAGAAAGCGATAAAAACGGTAAAAAAAATTTTTTTTTTATTTGTTTACTATATTTTTTTTTTATATGTAAATTTTTATTATTTTATTTTTAATAGATCAATTTAGCTTCAATTTTCAAAATTTAAACAGTAGAAAGTTACGCCTGTACTAACTAGACGCAAATATGAGATTTATAATCCAGATCGGTGAAGCGCGAGCGACTCGACGACGCGCGGCTCCGTATTATTATTATGTATTAAGTTATATGAAAATGTCAATTTTTTTTCGTAATTGTGCGATTTTCGTCGTTCTTTTATAGCAGGTTATGTGCAGAGGCACTAGGCCTTGCCTTATATGTCGAAAAGTTGACGAAAATGCGATATAATTTGATGTTTTTATGTGAAATTTGGGGAAGTCATATAAATTTTTTCTTAATAAAATCAATTAATTTTGGGACCATGAAATTCGCACGATGAAATAGATTACATAAAACGATTTTTGCAATATAAATAGGCGTATATATGTATGGAAACGAGCTGACGAGTCAAAACAACGCACGGCCTACCTAGACTTTTATATCATGAATATTACCAATATTTCAATTATTATGATCTAAATGTGGGTATTTGGCGTTTCTATCGCAAGGATATCTATAGAAATACTAGATCCTGCCTATGATGTGGAGAAAGCGCCAAAAACGGAAAAAAAATTATTTTTATTTGTTTATTATATTTTTTTTTATATGTAAATTTTGATTATTTTATTTTTAATAGATTAATTAAGCTTCAATTTTCAAAATTTAAACAGTAGAAAGTTACGCCTGTACTAACTAGACGCAAATATGAGATTTATAATCCAGATTGGTCAAGCGCGAGCGACTCGACGACGCGCGGCTCCGTATTAATATTATGTATTAAGTTATATGAAAATGTCAATTTTTTTTCGTAATTGTGCGATTTTCGTCGTTCTTTTATAGCAGGTTATGTGCAGAGGCACTAGGCCTTGCCTTATATGTCAAAAAGTTGACGAAAATGCGATATAATTTGATGTTTTTATGTGAAATTTGGGGAAGTCATATAAATTTTTTCTTAATAAAATCAATTATTTTGGGACCATGAAATTCGCACGATGAAATAGATTATATAAAACGATTATTGCAATATAAATACGCGTATATATGTATGGAAACGAGCTGACGAGTCAAAACAACGCACGGCCTACCTAGACTTTTATATCATGAATATTACCAATATTTCAATTATTATGATCTAAATGTGGGTATTTGGCGTTTCTATCGCAAGGATATCTATAGAAATACTAGATCCTGCCTATGATGTGGAAAAAGTGCCAAAAACATAAAAAAAATTTTTTTTATTTGTTTATTATATTTTTTTTTATATGTAAATTTTGATTATTTTATTTTTAATAGATCAATTTAGCTTCAATTTTCAAAATTTAAACAGTAGAAAGTTACGCCTGTACTAACTAGACGCAAATATGAGATTTATAATCCAGATCGGTGAAGCGCGAGCGACTCGACGACGCGCGGCTCCGTATTATTATTATGTATTAAGTTATATGAAAATGTCAATTTTTTTTCGTAATTGTGCGATTTTCGTCGTTCTTTTATAGCAGGTTATGTGCAGAGGCACTAGGCCTTGCCTTATATGTCGAAAAGTTGACGAAAATGCGATATAATTTGATGTTTTTATGTGAAATTTGGGGAAGTCATATAAATTTTTTCTTAATAAAATCAATTAATTTTGGGACCATGAAATTCGCACGATGAAATAGATTACATAAAACGATTATTGCAATATAAATAGGCGTATATATGTATGGAAACGAGCTGACGAGTCAAAACAACGCACGGCCTACCTAGACTTTTAAATCATGAATATTACCAATATTTCAATTATTATGATCTTAATGTGGGTATTTGGCGTTTCTATCGCAAGGATATCTATAGAAATACTAGATCCTGCCTATGATTTGGAGAAAGCGATAAAAACGGTAAAAAAAATTTTTTTTTTATTTGTTTACTATATTTTTTTTTTATATGTAAATTTTTATTATTTTATTTTTAATAGATCAATTTAGCTTCAATTTTCAAAATTTAAACAGTAGAAAGTTACGCCTGTACTAACTAGACGCAAATATGAGATTTATAATCCAGATCGGTGAAGCGCGAGCGACTCGACGACGCGCGGCTCCGTATTATTATTATGTATTAAGTTATATGAAAATGTCAATTTTTTTTCGTAATTGTGCGATTTTCGTCGTTCTTTTATAGCAGGTTATGTGCAGAGGCACTAGGCCTTGCCTTATATGTCGAAAAGTTGACGAAAATGCGATATAATTTGATGTTTTTATGTGAAATTTGGGGAAGTCATATAAATTTTTTCTTAATAAAATCAATTAATTTTGGGACCATGAAATTCGCACGATGAAATAGATTACATAAAACGATTATTGCAATATAAATAGGCGTATATATGTATGGAAACGAGCTGACGAGTCAAAACAACGCACGGCCTACCTAGACTTTTATATCATGAATATTACCAATATTTCAATTATTATGATCTAAATGTGGGTATTTGGCGTTTCTATCGCAAGGATATCTATAGAAATACTAGATCCTGCCTATGATGTGGAGAAAGCGCCAAAAACGGAAAAAAAATTTTTTTTTATTTGTTTATTAAATTTTTTTTTTTTATATGTAAATTTTGATTATTTTATTTTTAATAGATCAATTTAGCTTCAATTTTCAAAATTTAAACAGTAGAAAGTTACGCCTGTACTAACTAGACGCAAATATGAGATTTATAATCCAGATCGGTGAAGCGCGAGCGACTCGACGACGCGCGGCTCCGTATTATTATTATGTATTAAGTTATATGAAAATGTCAATTTTTTTTCGTAATTGTGCGATTTTCGTCGTTCTTTTATAGCAGGTTATGTGCAGAGGCACTAGGCCTTGCCTTATATGTCGAAAAGTTGACGAAAATGCGATATAATTTGATGTTTTTATGTGAAATTTGGGGAAGTCATATAAATTTTTTCTTAATAAAATCAATTAATTTTGGGACCATGAAATTCGCACGATGAAATAGATTACATAAAACGATTATTGCAATATAAATAGGCGTATATATGTATGGAAACGAGCTGACGAGTCAAAACAACGCACGGCCTACCTAGACTTTTAAATCATGAATATTACCAATATTTCAATTATTATGATCTTAATGTGGGTATTTGGCGTTTCTATCGCAAGGATATCTATAGAAATACTAGATCCTGCCTATGATTTGGAGAAAGCGATAAAAACGGTAAAAAAAATTTTTTTTTTATTTGTTTACTATATTTTTTTTTTTATATGTAAATTTTTATTATTTTATTTTTAATAGATCAATTTAGCTTCAATTTTCAAAATTTAAACAGTAGAAAGTTACGCCTGTACTAACTAGACGCAAATATGAGATTTATAATCCAGATCGATCAAGCGCGAGCGACTCGACGACGCGCGGCTCCGTATTATTATTATGTATTAAGTTATATGAAAATGTCAATTTTTTTTCGTAATTGTGCGATTTTCGTCGTTCTTTTATAGCAGGTTATGTGCAGAGGCACTAGGCCTTGCCTTATATGTCGAAAAGTTGACGAAAATGCGATATTATTTGATGTTTTTATGTGGAATTTGGGGAAGTCATATAAATTTTTCCTTAATAAAATCAATTAATTTTGGGACCATGAAATTCGCACGATGAAATAGATTATATAAAACGATTATTGCAATATAAATAGGCGTATATATGTATGGAAACGAGCTGACGAGTCAAAACAACGCACGGCCTACCTAGACTTTTATATCATGAATATTACCAATATTTCAATTATTATGATCTAAATGTGGGTATTTGGCGTTTCTATCGCAAGGATATCTATAGAAATACTAGATCCTGCCTATGATGTGGAGAAAGCGCCAAAAACGGAAAAAAAATTTTTTTTTATTTGTTTATTATATTTTTTTTTTATATGTAAATTTTGATTATTTTATTTTTAATAGATCAATTTAGCTTCAATTTTCAAAATTTGAACAGTAGAAAGTTACGCCTGTACTAACTAGACGCAAATATGAGATTTATAATCCAGATCGGTCAAGCGCGAGCGACTCGACGACGCGCGGCTCCGTATTATTATTATGTATTAAGTTATATGAAAATGTCAATTTTTTTTCGTAATTGTGCGATTTTCGTCGTTCTTTTATAGCAGGTTATGTGCAGAGGCACTAGGCCTTGCCTTATATGTCGAAAAGTTGACGAAAATGCGATATAATTTGATGTTTTAATGTGAAATTTGAGGAAGTCATATAAATTTTTTCTTAATAAAATCAATTAATTTTGGGACCATGAAATTCGCACGATGAAATAGATTATATAAAACGATTATTGCAATATAAATAGGCGTATATATGTATGGAAACGAGCTGACGAGTCAAAACAACGCACGGCCTACCTAGACTTTTATATCATGAATATTACCAATATTTCAATTATTATGATCTAAATGTGGGTATTTGGCGTTTCTATCGCAAGGGTATCTATAGAAATACTAGATCCTGCCTATGATGTGGAGAAAGCGCCAAAAACGGAAAAAAAAATTTTTTTTATTTGTTTATTATATTTTTTTTTTATATGTAAATTTTGAATATTTTATTTTTAATAGATCAATTTAGCTTCAATTTTCAAAATTTAAACAGTAGAAAGTTACGCCTGTACTAACTAGACGCAAATATGAGATTTATAATCCAGATCGGTCAAGCGCGAGCGACTCGACGACGCGCGGCTCCGTATTATTATTATGTATTAAGTTATATGAAAATGTCAATTTTTTTTCGTAATTGTGAGATTTTCGTCGTTCTTTTATAGCAGGTTATGTGCAGAGGCACTAGGCCTTGCCTTATATGTCGAAAAGTTGACGAAAATGCGATATAATTTGATGTTTTTATGTGAAATTTGGGGAAGTCATATAAATTTTTTCTTAATAAAATCAATTAATTTTGGGACCATGAAATTCGCACGATGAAATAGATTATATAAATCGATTATTGCAATATAAATACGCGTATATATGTATGGAAACGAGCTGACGAGTCAAAACAACGCACGGCCTACCTAGACTTTTATATCATGAATATTACCAATATTTCAATTATTATGATCTAAATGTGGGTATTTGGCGTTTCTATCGCAAGGATATCTATAGAAATACTAGATCCTGCCTATGATGTGGAAAAAGTGCCAAAAACATAAAAAAATTTTTTTTTATTTGTTTATTATATTTTTTTTTATATGTAAATTTTGATTATTTTATTTTTAATAGATCAATTTAGCTTCAATTTTCAAAATTTAAACAGTAGAAAGTTACGCCTGTACTAACTAGACGCAAATATGAGATTTATAATCCAGATCGGTCAAGCACGAGCGATTAGACGACGCGCGGCTCCGTATTATTATTATGTATTAAGTAATATGAAAATGTCATTTTTTTTTCGTAATTGTGCGATTTTCGTCGTTCTTTTATAGCAGGTTATGTGCAGAGGCACTAGGCCTTGCCTTATATGTCGAAAAGTTGACGTAAATGCGATATAATTTGATGTTTTTATGTGAAATTTGGGGAAGTCATATAAATTTTTTCTTAATAAAATCAATTAATTTTGGGACCATGAAATTCGCACGATGAAATAGATTATATAAAACGATTATTGCAATATAAATAGGCGTATATATGTATGGAAACGAGCTGACGAGTCAAAACAACGCACGGCCTACCTAGACTTTTATATCATGAATATTACCAATATTTCAATTATTATGATCTAAATGTGGTTATTTGGCGTTTCTATCGCAAGGATATCTATAGAAATACTAGATCCTGCCTATGATGTGGAGAAAGCGCCAAAAACGAAAAAAAAAATTTTTTTTATTTGTTTATTATATTTTTTTTTTATATGTAAATATTGATTATTTTATTTTTAATAGATCAATTTAGCTACAATTTTCAAAATTTAAACAGTAGAAAGTTACGCCTTTACTAACTAGACGCAAATATGAGTTTTATAATCCAGATCGGTCAAGCGCGAGCGACTTGACGACGCGCGGCTCCGTATTATTATTATGTATTAAGTTATATGAAAATGTCAATTTTTTTTCGTAATTGTGCGATTTTTGTCGTTCTTTTATAGCAGGTTATGTGCAGAGGCACTAGGCCTTGCCTTATATGTTGAAAAGTTGACGAAAATGCGATATAATTTGATGTTTTTATGTAAAATTTGGGGAAGTCATATAAATTTTTTCTTAATAAAATCAATTAATTTTGGGACCATGAAATTCGCACGATGAAATAGATTATATAAAACGATTGTTGCAATATAAATAGGCGTATATATGTATGGAAACGAGCTGACGAGTCAAAACAACGCACGGCCTACCTAGACTTTTATATCATGAATATTACCAATATTTCAATTATTATGATCTAAATGTGGGTATTTGGCGTTTCTATCGCAAGGATATCTATAGAAATACTAGATCCTGCCTATGATGTAGAAAAAGCGCCAAAAACGGAAAAAAAAATTTTTTTATTTGTTTATTATATTTTTTTTTTATATGTAAATTTTGATTATTTTATTTTTAATAGATTAATTAAGCTTCAATTTTCAAAATTTAAACAGTAGAAAGTTACGCCTGTACTAACTAGACGCAAATATGAGATTTATAATCCAGATTGGTCAAGCGCGAGCGACTCGACGACGCGCGGCTCCGTATTAATATTATGTATTAAGTTATATGAAAATGTCAATTTTTTTTCGTAATTGTGCGATTTTCGTCGTTCTTTTATAGCAGGTTATGTGCAGAGGCACTAGGCCTTGCCTTATATGTCAAAAAGTTGACGAAAATGCGATATAATTTGATGTTTTTATGTGAAATTTGGGGAAGTCATATAAATTTTTTCTTAATAAAATCAATTATTTTGGGACCATGAAATTCGCACGATGAAATAGATTATATAAAACGATTATTGCAATATAAATACGCGTATATATGTATGGAAACGAGCTGACGAGTCAAAACAACGCACGGCCTACCTAGACTTTTATATCATGAATATTACCAATATTTCAATTATTATGATCTAAATGTGGGTATTTGGCGTTTCTATCGCAAGGATATCTATAGAAATACTAGATCCTGCCTATGATGTGGAAAAAGTGCCAAAAACATAAAAAAAATTTTTTTTATTTGTTTATTATATTTTTTTTTATATGTAAATTTTGATTATTTTATTTTTAATAGATCAATTTAGCTTCAATTTTCAAAATTTAAACAGTAGAAAGTTACGCCTGTACTAACTAGACGCAAATATGAGATTTATAATCCAGATCGGTGAAGCGCGAGCGACTCGACGACGCGCGGCTCCGTATTATTATTATGTATTAAGTTATATGAAAATGTCAATTTTTTTTCGTAATTGTGCGATTTTCGTCGTTCTTTTTATAGCAGGTTATGTGCAGAGGCACTAGGCCTTGCCTTATATGTCGAAAAGTTGACGTAAATGCGATATAATTTGATGTTTTTATGTGAAATTTGGGGAAGTCATATAAATTTTTTCTTAATAAAATCAATTAATTTTGGGACCATGAAATTCGCACGATGAAATAGATTATATAAAACGATTATTGCAATATAAATAGGCGTATATATGTATGGAAACGAGCTGACGAGTCAAAACAACGCACGGCCTACCTAGACTTTTATATCATGAATATTACCAATATTTCAATTATTATGATCTAAATGTGGTTATTTGGCGTTTCTATCGCAAGGATATCTATAGAAATACTAGATCCTGCCTATGATGTGGAAAAAGTGCCAAAAACATAAAAAAAATTTTTTTTATTTGTTTATTATATTTTTTTTTATATGTAAATTTTGATTATTTTATTTTTAATAGATCAATTTAGCTTCAATTTTCAAAATTTAAACAGTAGAAAGTTACGCCTGTACTAACTAGACGCAAATATGAGATTTATAATCCAGATCGGTCAAGCACGAGCGATTAGACGACGCGCGGCTCCGTATTATTATTATGTATTAAGTAATATGAAAATGTCATTTTTTTTTCGTAATTGTGCGATTTTCGTCGTTCTTTTATAGCAGGTTATGTGCAGAGGCACTAGGCCTTGCCTTATATGTCGAAAAGTTGACGTAAATGCGATATAATTTGATGTTTTTATGTGAAATTTGGGGAAGTCATATAAATTTTTTCTTAATAAAATCAATTAATTTTGGGACCATGAAATTCGCACGATGAAATAGATTATATAAAACGATTATTGCAATATAAATAGGCGTATATATGTATGGAAACGAGCTGACGAGTCAAAACAACGCACGGCCTACCTAGACTTTTATATCATGAATATTACCAATATTTCAATTATTATGATCTAAATGTGGTTATTTGGCGTTTCTATCGCAAGGATATCTATAGAAATACTAGATCCTGCCTATGATGTGGAGAAAGCGCCAAAAACGAAAAAAAAAATTTTTTTTATTTGTTTATTATATTTTTTTTTTTATATGTAAATATTGATTATTTTATTTTTAATAGATCAATTTAGCTACAATTTTCAAAATTTAAACAGTAGAAAGTTACGCCTTTACTAACTAGACGCAAATATGAGTTTTATAATCCAGATCGGTCAAGCGCGAGCGACTTGACGACGCGCGGCTCCGTATTATTATTATGTATTAAGTTATATGAAAATGTCAATTTTTTTTCGTAATTGTGCGATTTTTGTCGTTCTTTTATAGCAGGTTATGTGCAGAGGCACTAGGCCTTGCCTTATATGTTGAAAAGTTGACGAAAATGCGATATAATTTGATGTTTTTATGTAAAATTTGGGGAAGTCATATAAATTTTTTCTTAATAAAATCAATTAATTTTGGGACCATGAAATTCGCACGATGAAATAGATTATATAAAACGATTGTTGCAATATAAATAGGCGTATATATGTATGGAAACGAGCTGACGAGTCAAAACAACGCACGGCCTACCTAGACTTTTATATCATGAATATTACCAATATTTCAATTATTATGATCTAAATGTGGGTATTTGGCGTTTCTATCGCAAGGATATCTATAGAAATACTAGATCCTGCCTATGATGTAGAAAAAGCGCCAAAAACGGAAAAAAAAATTTTTTTATTTGTTTATTATATTTTTTTTTTATATGTAAATTTTGATTATTTTATTTTTAATAGATTAATTAAGCTTCAATTTTCAAAATTTAAACAGTAGAAAGTTACGCCTGTACTAACTAGACGCAAATATGAGATTTATAATCCAGATTGGTCAAGCGCGAGCGACTCGACGACGCGCGGCTCCGTATTAATATTATGTATTAAGTTATATGAAAATGTCAATTTTTTTTCGTAATTGTGCGATTTTCGTCGTTCTTTTATAGCAGGTTATGTGCAGAGGCACTAGGCCTTGCCTTATATGTCAAAAAGTTGACGAAAATGCGATATAATTTGATGTTTTTATGTGAAATTTGGGGAAGTCATATAAATTTTTTCTTAATAAAATCAATTATTTTGGGACCATGAAATTCGCACGATGAAATAGATTATATAAAACGATTATTGCAATATAAATACGCGTATATATGTATGGAAACGAGCTGACGAGTCAAAACAACGCACGGCCTACCTAGACTTTTATATCATGAATATTACCAATATTTCAATTATTATGATCTAAATGTGGGTATTTGGCGTTTCTATCGCAAGGATATCTATAGAAATACTAGATCCTGCCTATGATGTGGAAAAAGTGCCAAAAACATAAAAAAAATTTTTTTTATTTGTTTATTATATTTTTTTTTATATGTAAATTTTGATTATTTTATTTTTAATAGATCAATTTAGCTTCAATTTTCAAAATTTAAACAGTAGAAAGTTACGCCTGTACTAACTAGACGCAAATATGAGATTTATAATCCAGATCGGTGAAGCGCGAGCGACTCGACGACGCGCGGCTCCGTATTATTATTATGTATTAAGTTATATGAAAATGTCAATTTTTTTTCGTAATTGTGCGATTTTCGTCGTTCTTTTATAGCAGGTTATGTGCAGAGGCACTAGGCCTTGCCTTATATGTCGAAAAGTTGACGAAAATGCGATATAATTTGATGTTTTTATGTGAAATTTGGGGAAGTCATATAAATTTTTTCTTAATAAAATCAATTAATTTTGGGACCATGAAATTCGCACGATGAAATAGATTACATAAAACGATTTTTGCAATATAAATAGGCGTATATATGTATGGAAACGAGCTGACGAGTCAAAACAACGCACGGCCTACCTAGACTTTTAAATCATGAATATTACCAATATTTCAATTATTATGATCTTAATGTGGGTATTTGGCGTTTCTATCGCAAGGATATCTATAGAAATACTAGATCCTGCCTATGATTTGGAGAAAGCGATAAAAACGGTAAAAAAAATTTTTTTTTTATTTGTTTACTATATTTTTTTTTTATATGTAAATTTTTATTATTTTATTTTTAATAGATCAATTTAGCTTCAATTTTCAAAATTTAAACAGTAGAAAGTTACGCCTGTACTAACTAGACGCAAATATGAGATTTATAATCCAGATCGGTGAAGCGCGAGCGACTCGACGACGCGCGGCTCCGTATTATTATTATTATGTATTAAGTTATATGAAAATGTCAATTTTTTTTCGTAATTGTGCGATTTTCGTCGTTCTTTTATAGCAGGTTATGTGCAGAGGCACTAGGCCTTGCCTTATATGTCGAAAAGTTGACGAAAATGCGATATAATTTGATGTTTTTATGTGAAATTTGGGGAAGTCATATAAATTTTTTCTTAATAAAATCAATTAATTTTGGGACCATGAAATTCGCACGATGAAATAGATTACATAAAACGATTATTGCAATATAAATAGGCGTATATATGTATGGAAACGAGCTGACGAGTCAAAACAACGCACGGCCTACCTAGACTTTTATATCATGAATATTACCAATATTTCAATTATTATGATCTAAATGTGGGTATTTGCCGTTTCTATCGCAAGGATATCTATAGAAATACTAGATCCTGCCTATGATGTGGAGAAAGCGCCAAAAACGGAAAAAAAATTTTTTTTTATTTGTTTATTAAATTTTTTTTTTTTATATGTAAATTTTGATTATTTTATTTTTAATAGATCAATTTAGCTTCAATTTTCAAAATTTAAACAGTAGAAAGTTACGCCTGTACTAACTAGACGCAAATATGAGATTTATAATCCAGATCGGTGAAGCGCGAGCGACTCGACGACGCGCGGCTCCGTATTATTATTATGTATTAAGTTATATGAAAATGTCAATTTTTTTTCGTAATTGTGCGATTTTCGTCGTTCTTTTATAGCAGGTTATGTGCAGAGGCACTAGGCCTTGCCTTATATGTCGAAAAGTTGACGAAAATGCGATATAATTTGATGTTTTTATGTGAAATTTGGGGAAGTCATATAAAATTTTTCTTAATAAAATCAATTAATTTTGGGACCATGAAATTCGCACGATGAAATAGATTACATAAAACGATTATTGCAATATAAATAGGCGTATATATGTATGGAAACGAGCTGACGAGTCAAAACAACGCACGGCCTACCTAGACTTTTAAATCATGAATATTACCAATATTTCAATTATTATGATCTTAATGTGGGTATTTGGCTTTTCTATCGCAAGGATATCTATAGAAATACTAGATCCTGCCTATGATTTGGAGAAAGCGATAAAAACGGTAAAAAAAATTTTTTTTTTATTTGTTTACTATATTTTTTTTTTATATGTAAATTTTTATTATTTTATTTTTAATAGATCAATTTAGCTTCAATTTTCAAAATTTAAACAGTAGAAAGTTACGCCTGTACTAACTAGACGCAAATATGAGATTTATAATCCAGATCGATCAAGCGCGAGCGACTCGACGACGCGCGGCTCCGTATTATTATTATGTATTAAGTTATATGAAAATGTCAATTTTTTTTCGTAATTGTGCGATTTTCGTCGTTCTTTTATAGCAGGTTATGTGCAGAGGCACTAGGCCTTGCCTTATATGTCGAAAAGTTGACGAAAATGCGATATTATTTGATGTTTTTATGTGAAATTTGGGGAAGTCATATAAATTTTTCCTTAATAAAATCAATTAATTTTGGGACCATGAAATTCGCACGATGAAATAGATTATATAAAACGATTATTGCAATATAAATAGGCGTATATATGTATGGAAACGAGCTGACGAGTCAAAACAACGCACGGCCTACCTAGACTTTTATATCATGAATATTACCAATATTTCAATTATTATGATCTAAATGTGGGTATTTGGCGTTTCTATCGCAAGGATATCTATAGAAATACTAGATCCTGCCTATGATGTGGAGAAAGCGCCAAAAACGGAAAAAAAATTTTTTTTTATTTGTTTATTATATTTTTTTTTTATATGTAAATTTTGATTATTTTATTTTTAATAGATCAATTTAGCTTCAATTTTCAAAATTTGAACAGTAGAAAGTTACGCCTGTACTAACTAGACGCAAATATGAGATTTATAATCCAGATCGGTCAAGCGCGAGCGACTCGACGACGCGCGGCTCCGTATTATTATTATGTATTAAGTTATATGAAAATGTCAATTTTTTTTCGTAATTGTGCGATTTTCGTCGTTCTTTTATAGCAGGTTATGTGCAGAGGCACTAGGCCTTGCCTTATATGTCGAAAAGTTGACGAAAATGCGATATAATTTGATGTTTTAATGTGAAATTTGAGGAAGTCATATAAATTTTTTCTTAATAAAATCAATTAATTTTGGGACCATGAAATTCGCACGATGAAATAGATTATATAAAACGATTATTGCAATATAAATAGGCGTATATATGTATGGAAACGAGCTGACGAGTCAAAACAACGCACGGCCTACCTAGACTTTTATATCATGAATATTACCAATATTTCAATTATTATGATCTAAATGTGGGTATTTGGCGTTTCTATCGCAAGGGTATCTATAGAAATACTAGATCCTGCCTATGATGTGGAGAAAGCGCCAAAAACGGAAAAAAAAATTTTTTTTATTTGTTTATTATATTTTTTTTTTATATGTAAATTTTGAATATTTTATTTTTAATAGATCAATTTAGCTTCAATTTTCAAAATTTAAACAGTAGAAAGTTACGCCTGTACTAACTAGACGCAAATATGAGATTTATAATCCAGATCGGTCAAGCGCGAGCGACTCGACGACGCGCGGCTCCGTATTATTATTATGTATTAAGTTATATGAAAATGTCAATTTTTTTTCGTAATTGTGAGATTTTCGTCGTTCTTTTATAGCAGGTTATGTGCAGAGGCACTAGGCCTTGCCTTATATGTCGAAAAGTTGACGAAAATGCGATATAATTTGATGTTTTTATGTGAAATTTGGGGAAGTCATATAAATTTTTTCTTAATAAAATCAATTAATTTTGGGACCATGAAATTCGCACGATGAAATAGATTATATAAATCGATTATTGCAATATAAATACGCGTATATATGTATGGAAACGAGCTGACGAGTCAAAACAACGCACGGCCTACCTAGACTTTTATATCATGAATATTACCAATATTTCAATTATTATGATCTAAATGTGGGTATTTGGCGTTTCTATCGCAAGGATATCTATAGAAATACTAGATCCTGCCTATGATGTGGAAAAAGTGCCAAAAACATAAAAAAAATTTTTTTTATTTGTTTATTATATTTTTTTTTATATGTAAATTTTGATTATTTTATTTTTAATAGATCAATTTAGCTTCAATTTTCAAAATTTAAACAGTAGAAAGTTACGCCTGTACTAACTAGACGCAAATATGAGATTTATAATCCAGATCGGTCAAGCACGAGCGATTAGACGACGCGCGGCTCCGTATTATTATTATGTATTAAGTAATATGAAAATGTCATTTTTTTTTCGTAATTGTGCGATTTTCGTCGTTCTTTTATAGCAGGTTATGTGCAGAGGCACTAGGCCTTGCCTTATATGTCGAAAAGTTGACGTAAATGCGATATAATTTGATGTTTTTATGTGAAATTTGGGGAAGTCATATAAATTTTTTCTTAATAAAATCAATTATTTTGGGACCATGAAATTCGCACGATGAAATAGATTATATAAAACGATTATTGCAATATAAATACGCGTATATATGTATGGAAACGAGCTGACGAGTCAAAACAACGCACGGCCTACCTAGACTTTTATATCATGAATATTACCATTATTTCAATTATTATGATCTAAATGTGGGTATTTGGCGTTTCTATCGCAAGGATATCTATAGAAATACTAGATCCTGCCTATGATGTGGAGAAAGCGCCAAAAACGGAAAAAAAATTTTTTTTTATTTGTTTATTATATTTTTTTTTTATATGTAAATTTTGATTATTTTATTTTTAATAGATCAATTTAGCTTCAATTTTCAAAATTTGAACAGTAGAAAGTTACGCCTGTACTAACTAGACGCAAATATGAGATTTATAATCCAGATCGGTCAAGCGCGAGCGACTCGACGACGCGCGGCTCCGTATTATTATTATGTATTAAGTTATATGAAAATGTCAATTTTTTTTCGTAATTGTGCGATTTTCGTCGTTCTTTTATAGCAGGTTATGTGCAGAGGCACTAGGCCTTGCCTTATATGTCGAAAAGTTGACGAAAATGCGATATAATTTGATGTTTTAATGTGAAATTTGAGGAAGTCATATAAATTTTTTCTTAATAAAATCAATTAATTTTGGGACCATGAAATTCGCACGATGAAATAGATTATATAAAACGATTATTGCAATATAAATAGGCGTATATATGTATGGAAACGAGCTGACGAGTCAAAACAACGCACGGCCTACCTAGACTTTTATATCATGAATATTACCAATATTTCAATTATTATGATCTAAATGTGGGTATTTGGCGTTTCTATCGCAAGGGTATCTATAGAAATACTAGATCCTGCCTATGATGTGGAGAAAGCGCCAAAAACGGAAAAAAAAATTTTTTTTATTTGTTTATTATATTTTTTTTTTATATGTAAATTTTGAATATTTTATTTTTAATAGATCAATTTAGCTTCAATTTTCAAAATTTAAACAGTAGAAAGTTACGCCTGTACTAACTAGACGCAAATATGAGATTTATAATCCAGATCGGTCAAGCGCGAGCGACTCGACGACGCGCGGCTCCGTATTATTATTATGTATTAAGTTATATGAAAATGTCAATTTTTTTTCGTAATTGTGAGATTTTCGTCGTTCTTTTATAGCAGGTTATGTGCAGAGGCACTAGGCCTTGCCTTATATGTCGAAAAGTTGACGAAAATGCGATATAATTTGATGTTTTTATGTGAAATTTGGGGAAGTCATATAAATTTTTTCTTAATAAAATCAATTAATTTTGGGACCATGAAATTCGCACGATGAAATAGATTATATAAATCGATTATTGCAATATAAATACGCGTATATATGTATGGAAACGAGCTGACGAGTCAAAACAACGCACGGCCTACCTAGACTTTTATATCATGAATATTACCAATATTTCAATTATTATGATCTAAATGTGGGTATTTGGCGTTTCTATCGCAAGGATATCTATAGAAATACTAGATCCTGCCTATGATGTGGAAAAAGTGCCAAAAACATAAAAAAAATTTTTTTTATTTGTTTATTATATTTTTTTTTATATGTAAATTTTGATTATTTTATTTTTAATAGATCAATTTAGCTTCAATTTTCAAAATTTAAACAGTAGAAAGTTACGCCTGTACTAACTAGACGCAAATATGAGATTTATAATCCAGATCGGTCAAGCACGAGCGATTAGACGACGCGCGGCTCCGTATTATTATTATGTATTAAGTAATATGAAAATGTCATTTTTTTTTCGTAATTGTGCGATTTTCGTCGTTCTTTTATAGCAGGTTATGTGCAGAGGCACTAGGCCTTGCCTTATATGTCGAAAAGTTGACGTAAATGCGATATAATTTGATGTTTTTATGTGAAATTTGGGGAAGTCATATAAATTTTTTCTTAATAAAATCAATTAATTTTGGGACCATGAAATTCGCACGATGAAATAGATTATATAAAACGATTATTGCAATATAAATAGGCGTATATATGTATGGAAACGAGCTGACGAGTCAAAACAACGCACGGCCTACCTAGACTTTTATATCATGAATATTACCAATATTTCAATTATTATGATCTAAATGTGGTTATTTGGCGTTTCTATCGCAAGGATATCTATAGAAATACTAGATCCTGCCTATGATGTGGAGAAAGCGCCAAAAACGAAAAAAAAAATTTTTTTTATTTGTTTATTATATTTTTTTTTTATATGTAAATTTTGATTATTTTATTTTTAATAGATCAATTTAGCTTCAATTTTCAAAATTTAAACAGTAGAAAGTTACGCCTGTACTAACTAGACGCAAATATGAGATTTATAATCCAGATCGGTCAAGCGCGAGCGACTCGACGACGCGCGGCTCCGTATTATTATTATGTATTAAGTTATATGAAAATGTCAATTTTTTTTCGTAATTGTGCGATTTTCGTCGTTCTTTTATAGCAGGTTATGTGCAGAGGCACTAGGCCTTGCCTTATATGTCGAAAAGTTGACGAAAATGCGATATAATTTGATGTTTTTATGTGAAATTTGGGGAAGTCATATAAATTTTTTCTTAATAAAATCAATTAATTTTGGGACCATGAAATTCGCACGATGAAATAGATTATATAAAACGATTATTGCAATATAAATAGGCGTATATATGTATGGAAACGAGCTGACGAGTCAAAACAACGCACGGCCTACCTAGACTTTTAAATCATGAATATTACCAATATTTCAACAATTATGATCTAAATGTGGTTATTTGGCGTTTCTATCGCAAGGATATCTATAGAAATACTAGATCCTGCCTATGATGTGGAGAAAGTGCCAAAAACGGAAAAAAAAATTTTTTTTATTTGTTTATTATATTTTTTTTTTTATATGTAAATTTTGATTATTTTATTTTTAATAGATCAATTTAGCTTCAATTTTCAAAATTTAAACAGTAGAAAGTTACGCCTGTACTAACTAGACGCAAATATGAGATTTATAATCGAGATCGGTCAAGCGCGAGCGACTCGACGACGCGCGGCTCCGTATTATTATTATGTATTAAGTTATATGAAAATGTCATTTTTTTTTCGTAATTGTGCGATTTTCGTCGTTCTTTTATAGCAGGTTATGTGCAGAGGCACTAGGCCTTGCCTTATATGTCGAAAAGTTGACGTAAATGCGATATAATTTGATGTTTTTATGTGAAATTTGGGGAAGTCATATAAATTTTTTCTTAATAAAATCAATTAATTTTGGGACCATGAAATTCGCACGATGAAATAGATTATATAAAACGATTATTGCAATATAAATAGGCGTATATATGTATGGAAACGAGCTGACGAGTCAAAACAACGCACGGCCTACCTAGACTTTTATATCATGAATATTACCAATATTTCAATTATTATGATCTAAATGTGGTTATTTGGCGTTTCTATCGCAAGGATATCTATAGAAATACTAGATCCTGCCTATGATGTGGAGAAAGCGCCAAAAACGAAAAAAAAAATTTTTTTTATTTGTTTATTATATTTTTTTTTTATATGTAAATTTTGATTATTTTATTTTTAATAGATCAATTTAGCTTCAATTTTCAAAATTTAAACAGTAGAAAGTTACGCCTGTACTAACTAGACGCAAATATGAGATTTATAATCCAGATCGGTCAAGCGCGAGCGACTCGACGACGCGCGGCTCCGTATTATTATTATGTATTAAGTTATATGAAAATGTCAATTTTTTTTCGTAATTGTGCGATTTTCGTCGTTCTTTTATAGCAGGTTATGTGCAGAGGCACTAGGCCTTGCCTTATATGTCGAAAAGTTGACGAAAATGCGATATAATTTGATGTTTTTATGTGAAATTTGGGGAAGTCATATTAATTTTTTCTTAATAAAATCAATTAATTTTGGGACCATGAAATTCGCACGATGAAATAGATTATATAAAACGATTATTGCAATATAAATAGGCGTATATATGTATGGAAACGAGCTGACGAGTCAAAACAACGCACGGCCTACCTAGACTTTTATATCATGAATATTACCAATATTTCAATTATTATGATCTAAATGTGGGTATTTGGCGTTTCTATCGCAAGGGTATCTATAGAAATACTAGATCCTGCCTATGATGTGGAGAAAGCGCCAAAAACGGAAAAAAAAATTTTTTTATTTGTTTATTATATTCTTTTTTTTATATGTAAATTTTGATTATTTTATTTTTAATAGATCAATTTAGCTTCAATTTTCAAAATTTAAACAGTAGAAAGTTACGCCTGTACTAACTAGACGCAAATATGAGATTTATAATCCAGATCGGTCAAGCGCGAGCGACTCGACGACGCGCGGCTCCGTATTATTATTATGTATTAAGTTATATGAAAATGTCAATTTTTTTTCGTAATTGTGCGATTTTCGTCGTTCTTTTATAGCAGGTTATGTGCAGAGGCACTAGGCCTTGCCTTATATGTCGAAAAGTTGACGAAAATGCGATATAATTTGATGTTTTTATGTGAAATTTGGGGAAGTAATATTAATTTTTTCTTAATAAAATCAATTAATTTTGGGACCATGAAATTCGCACGATGAAATAGATTATATAAAACGATTATTGCAATATAAATAGGCGTATATATGTATGGAAACGAGCTGACGAGTCAAAACAACGCACGGCCTACCTAGACTTTTATATCATGAATATTACCAATATTTCAATTATTATGATCTAAATGTGGGTATTTGGCGTTTCTATCGCAAGGATATCTATAGAAATACTAGATCCTACCTATGATGTGGAGAAAGCGCCAAAAACGGAAAAAAAAATTTTTTTTATTTGTTTATTATATTTTTTTTTTTTATATGTAAATTTTGATTATTTTATTTTTAATAGATCAATTTAGCTTCAATTTTCAAAATTTAAACAGTAGAAAGTTACGCCTGTACTTACTAGACGCAAATATGAGATTTATAATCCAGATCGGTCAAGCGCGAGCGACTCGACGACGCGCGGCTCCGTATTATTATTATGTATTAAGTTATATGAAAATGTCAATTTTTTTTCGTAATTGTGCGATTTTCGTCGTTCTTTTATAGCAGGTTATGTGCAGAGGCACTAGGCCTTGCCTTATATGTCGAAAAGTTGACGAAAATGCGATATAATTTGATGTTTTTATGTGAAATTTGGGGAAGTCATATAAATTTTTTCTTAATAAAATCAATTAATTTTGGGACCATGAAATTCGCACGATGAAATAGATTATATAAAACGATTATTGCAATATAAATAGGCGTATATATGTATGGAAACGAGCTGACGAGTCAAAACAACGCACGGCCTACCTAGACTTTTATATCATGAATATTACCAATATTTCAATTATTATGATCTAAATGTGGTTATTTGGCGTTTCTATCGCAAGGATATCTATAGAAATACTAGATCCTGCCTATGATGTGGAGAAAGCAAAAACAGAAAAAAAAATTTTTTAATTTGTTTATTATATTTTTTTTTATATGTAAATTTTGATTATTTTATTTTTAATAGATCAATTTAGCTTCATTTTTCAAAACAAACTGGAAAAATGTGGAATTAGAGGAGTAGCGTTAGACTGGTTTTTAAGTTATTTAAATATAAAATAAATAAAAGTTATTTAAGTTTAAGTTTAAGTTATTTAAATATAAAAAAAATAAAAAATATAAACAAAGTGATCATTGTTAAATTACATTAAAACTATAAATTTAAAAAAAAATGTAATCCATCACGGGACGCCTGGCACATGTGAAACATCGGGTTTGTACAAGTAGGTAATATGCGATTACGACAGAAACTAAATAAGGCATAATGAAAAATTATTTACCTACGATTTTTTACAAAAATTTAAAAAATATTTCAAGTAGCGAGAACTCAATTCTTTTAATCTGTGACTTCAGTAGCAGTTATATATTTCACAACAGCGCGCCCCATTACAGTTCCGCGGATGGTGCGCGGGGTAAGAGGAGCATATGCTAACATTTAGTTACTGGCCGGCACTCGGTCAGTTGATTCGATATTATAGGGAATTTAAAAAAAAAAACAATACTTAATATTTAATAACTTACTGAATAAAACATAAATGGTTAAAAATATTAATAAAAAGAACTTAGGAATTGATACCCTACTATGAAGACGTAAGGTTCTTTTTCTTCTAAATATATAGCGTCGCGAGACGTCTGTTAAATCACTGGTTCAATAGGTACCTTCGCCAATATACATGTTTCACATCAAAACTAAATTTATTGACTTATAAGTGTTTTATTTAATATTTTCTAGGATTAGAACATGGATAATATAAAAATATAATAAAGAGGTGCTTGTGAGTTTCGTTTGTCGAAGGTGACCTCTGGAACTATTAGATTGAATCCAAAAATTTGTCGTTGGTGGAAAACTACAATATTTCAAACGAATACAGGCACTGGTGCCAGATGGGAGGAATTCGCTGCAAATTCGAATACGTTTTTTTTTTACCTCGGAAGGAAATTTGGAGGGAAACGTCCTTTTGAGTATTTTCGGAGGAAAAGAAGTTTAAGGAATTTCGTTACATATTTACTTAACTGTAACTGTAACTGATATTGATATATGATAGTAACACAAATGAAATTTAAATTCTAGAAGGGATGATGGAAATATCGAAATATATATTTTAATAAAATATTTGTGTTGTTTAATTCTTCAATTAAATAAATAACACTTTAGGTTTTTCCTGAAATGCCTTTTGAAGGATGGAGGTACAAAACACCTATTTTTTTTATAAATTAAAAAAAACTTTTATTTAACTTCACTTGTGTATCCTGGAATTTGGCGATCATTATTTCACCCACTTCCACTGAAGCTATCGGACTGAAATTTTGAAAATATGTAACTTCGATGGCAATACACTAAAATGATAAACATGACTTGATGAGATGCTACAGCCAAGATTGTCTCCTCAAGAGGGGCACTCCTCAACAGTTAGTAGCACGAACACAAAACTTTATATATAAGTTAGATGGTTCTAATGGTTAAACATACTTTTCATTATAAACTGATGATGCACCTAGGATAATTTGCTTGCACGAGCGAACTCCTCAGCGGTTAGTAGGCCGGACATTAAACTTTGTATATGAGTTGAATTTGAGTTAATCATGATTTTTGCCACCCGCTGATGATGTGCCAGGACTGTCTCCACATCACGAGAACACTTTTCAACGATTATTCGAATCGAATCCCAATTTCGCAAATATGTATAATTTAGTTGACAATCGATAATTATGGTATCATCGATTGAGCTGGAAGATGGATAACAGAACCATTCAATGGCTTCTCGTAAACCCATTGTAAACCTCGTAAGCCCTTCGGTCGGGCTAAGTAAGATAAGAGTACGGCATGAGGAAAACCATGTCACGAGTAATTAACTCTCCAAGCTCTAGATCGGGACGTGCAGAGGAGCTGGACAGCCATGGTTAGCAAACATATCACTAAGGTACCAACCTCTGAGATTTAAACACATATATACGGATAAGTTTAAGTATTCTAATACTGAAAAGTCGAAAATAAAAATATTATATTAGATATGTACATATTATTTATTATATTATACTAAAATTATTTTAAACAACATGGAAATTGTATTTCTGATAAGCATTGTCTGAAGTATTTCGAGCATTTATAAATTATAATAAAAATTAATGAAGTAATATTATAAGTGTTTATTTAATTGCTGTAAACAGTGCCAAGGCCACGTTTCTATGGGGTACCTTCCTCCAACATGGAAAATGTATTCCTGAAAAACGTTTCCTCAAAAACTTCGAGCATTCATAAATGATGAAAAATTGTTAAAGAATATGATCATACATTTATTTTAAGTGCCGTAAAAGCTAACTCGTCCAAGTTTTTTACGTAAAGGACCTTGATTATGAAATTCTCTTTACAATGGTTTTTGAAAAACATTTACTATAATGTTGTTATGGGCAAGTTCGATTGGAAATGTTGTAAGTCTAGTGAGACTTACAACTTTTTTTAGAGACGGTTTTTTCGTTTGTTTTTTGGGCGATTAAAATAAAGATACTTCTAGAACAACGTTTCAAATATAAAAAATTGTCAAGAAAAATAAGGCATGATAATAAGAAAAAGTAGGTAAGGGTAAGATAAAGTAGGCTTTAAATTATGGAAATTTACGCAAAACCTCTATGAAATTTATATGCCTACACTGCTTCAAATACAATTTATTGCATTTATTTATTTTATAGAGCGTAAATAATTATTTTGTGTTTTGTATAGCTCTTTTTTTAATATTTTGAAATTCTCACTAAGTATATCGGTTAAAAATAAATTATCTGAAATTTTCAGGTTTCTGTTATAATACATTAGTTAATCAGTAAGTTTTGAGAGATCAAAAAATAGTTTTAATGAGTATTTGCGTACTTGAGATGCATTGAACACGAATCGCAGGTCCTTTATTTTCGCAGGTTTTTTATTTGCATGTTTTTGTTATTATACTTTCTTATTACTGTATAATATGTCAGCTATTTGAGTTGGCGTGTTTTTTGTTATGCATCTGCAATTATTGGTTGGATCTGGATCTTTATTTTAGTGATATTGATAGGATGCTATGTTTTCATTTTATAAGTGTTTACTCCTGGAGGAAACTGTGTTTGGGTCTGTCTTGGATGTCGTTGCATTTTGTCTCTCGTATCTTTGTCGTACATAACCTCTTTTTTACTGGGAAGATAAAACGTTTTAAATTTCTTTTTTTATATTATAGTATTGATAATGATTACTGATAACGTTACATGTGACATAGATGATGCGATAGAGATAAAATGCCACACAGTGGGTACGCCGGAACAATGTTTTGGCATAGTAAAGCAGGAACATAATTTTAGAGTTCTTACGTTTAATATTCGCAGTATACAGCGAAATTTTGCTAATTTTTTGGTGATTTTGGCTAGAATAAATTTGGATTTCGATATCATTATTTTGACAGAATGCTGGTTGAACGATTCTACTATAGTTGGACAAATAGACGGCTACGTCTCTTATCGAACAATGCGTAACATTAACCAAGCTGGTGGAATAGTTGCTTATGTAAAAAACACGTGGAGCGCTACGGTTCAGGAACCAATTGATATTGAAGCGAATTGTTTGTTAATAAATATACCAAATTGTGCTTCAGTCCTGGGCATCTACAGATCTCCCTCCTTCAGGAATGTTCAGGGTTTCGTAAACTCTTTATCTGACATTATAAAGAATATTCATAGCAAAACTAAAATGTTGGCAGGAGATATAAATATTGACATTGCTTCTGGATCGCTCAATAATGCTGCTGACTATCTATGTGCTTCTGCCGAATTAGGGTTACTACCCGCGGTTACAGCTCATACTAGAGGTAGTGCTTGCCTTGACCACATATTCATTAATTCTTTAAACTCGGTGGGTTGTGTTTGCAGAACTGACTTGACTGATCACGATCTGGCCATGGTTGGTGTGACCCTTTCGCTGCCGCGACCAACACCTCCCCCAAGAACTGTTAATAAATTTGACCATGAGTCTGCCCTGGGTGAACTAAGATCTATTGATTGGAGCGAGGTTTCCACAAAAAGCGACGTTTCGGAGGCCGCCGAATCTTTTATGACCATTTTATCATCGGTGTTAAGTAGGCACACTACCCCATCCTCACTAAGTCGCTCCAAGTATTGTCTAAAACCATGGATCACGCCAGGTTTAATCAGATGCATGAAGTTTCGGGATAAGCTACATAGAGATTTGCGGAAAAAACCGGATGACCTTGTTGCGAGAGTGACGTACTTACGATACAGGAATTTCTGTAACTCGACATTGCGAAGGTTAAAGCATGAATATGAAAGTGAAGAGTTGATCGGGAATAGAAATAATACTAAAAAATTATGGTGTTCCATTAAAAAAATTTGTCATATTTCAAGCAATATCTTAAATGCAAACGAACTTTTCTCTCGACATAAGGATCCTATCGAGTCTTTAAATTTGTGTAACGAGCATTTTGCCAACGTAGGTCAAAAATTGGCAAGTAATATTCTAAACCAACTGGACACATCAGAGGATAAACTGGTGGAGAGATCTAGTGGATTGTCTCCTAGCCCTCCCCAGTCGCTCTTCTTAGTTCCAACAGATAGACAAGAAATTCTTTCATTGATACAGCAACTCAGGAATGATAGCGCTCCTGGTCCGTTACCAATTTGGTTTTGAAAAAAATTAAGGATGTCATCGTTGATCCTTTGGTTCATATATTTAATTTGAGTCTGTCTAGTGGTTCTTTTCCAGACGTTTGGAAAACGGCCATGGTTTGTCCTGTTTACAAAGACGGGGCTAGGGACGACCCATCTAATTATAGACCGATATCTTTATTGAGTGTTTTCTCTAAACTACTTGAAAAAATAGTAAATAAAAGGGTCGTCCAGTATTTGGAAAGTAATCATCTCATAAGTCCTCAGCAATTCGGATTTAGAAAAGGGAAGTCCACTGAAGATGCGGTCTCTCTGGTAACAGAGCTGGTCTCTTCAACGCTGGATAAAGCCTTACCTTGTGTTGGTGTTTTCTTGGACTTGGCAAAGGCATTTGACACGGTCTCGATTCCGATTTTGGTAAACAAACTGGAAAAATGTGGAATTAGAGGAGTAGCGTTAGACTGGTTTTTAAGTTATTTGACAAATCGATCGCAGTGTGTAAGGATAGGAAATTGTGTTAGTGGGCCTGTTAACATGAACTTCGGGGTTCCACAGGGAAGCATCTTGGGTCCAACACTTTTTATTCTTTATATGAATGATATTGGATTGCTCACCCTCAGAAATGCAAACATCGTATGCTATGCAGATGATACCGCAGTGCTTTTTCATGGCTCCACCTGGGATTCGGTTTCCAAAATAGTCGAGCAGGGTATGTCATCGATTTCTCAGTGGCTAAAGATTAATCTCCTAACTTTAAACACTTTAAAGACAAAATTTTTCTGTTTCCACAAAAGCAAGGCTACACTTCCTATTGACATGTCCAGCATTAAAATTCACACTTGCATGAAAGATCGCACTCATGAAAACTTTGGAGCAAATTGTACTTGCGAAGAGATACGTCGTACAGATTCTATAAAATATTTGGGCATAACCATTGACGATACTGTAACATTTAAGGATCACTTAGGTATTGTCGCAGCTCGTGTTAGGAAAATTATCCCTATTATGAAAGCTCTCCGTAGTGTTGGGGACTGGGAGGTGCTGAAGATGGTTTATTTTGCTCTGTGTCAATCCCAGCTAACATACTGCATTTCAGCGTTGGGGGGTGCCACAAAGACAGCGATGCTGCCTGTCGAACGAGCCCAGCGGTCAGTACTAAAAGTCATGAGCAAGAAACCGTTTCGGTATTCAACGGAAAAGTTATATAGGGAATGTATGGTGTTGTCCGTCCGCCAGCTTTATATTCTAAAGGTGTCACTGTCTGTGCACAAATATATGTCGGGGAGCCCTCATAGTAGTACCTGCATGCCGAAGCGAGTTCGCAGGGCTCCAGTTTCTGTTACTCACTCGGTATTTGCTCAAAGATTCGGTCCCTTTTTGCACCCTTATGTATACAATAATGTTATCAAGGCCTGCACTATAAGTGGATTAACAATATACAGCGCAAAACGATTGATAACTAATTGGCTACTAACCCTGTCTTATAGTGAGACTGAAAGAATATTGCAAGTAATTAAATAATTATCTGTTCCTCTTGAGTGACGTGATACTGTTTTTTGTCGGTAAGTGGCTCATTGAATCGTGCCAACCAGTATATCGTTAAGCAGATACTTGATTTCTGATTATGCGAATGTTTTGGTGCCTACTTTTGTTCGTTTGGTAAATTATTTTGGTAAAATGTAAATACATATGTTTGTGGATAGCGCTAGTGTTGACGTGTTTGTGTAAGAGTTTCGTGATTGTTTAGTTGTGTACAGATCATGTAAAATTTCACAATGTTAACTGGTTCGGCCTCCACGACACAGGCATAAAGCCTAGTGTGGAAGGCAGAATGTAAAAACTAAAAATTGTAAATTTTGAGGTAAAATAAACGATTTATTTATTTATTATTTATTTATTTATTTATTTTACTTTCTAATGATATTCCTTTTTATAGATTTTTGCGAGGGAACAAACATTTGTAATGGATAGTTTTTGAAAACAAATATTTTAACATTGGAAATGTTTTTTCGATCGTGTCAGCGATACTGATATTCTACTTTAGTGTCGTCAATTCTAAAGCTACGTAAACAAATTGGGCACCAAAAGATGCGTATCGACAACATCTACAATATGCGGTAAAAAAAATTTGAACATTTTTAAAAGTTTTTGAAAAAATCGCAAAAAATGATAAGAATGTTGCGATTTTCGGTCGACTTGCTTTCTTGTTTAGTCGATTTCTCGGAAACTAATAGAGCTATAGTCTTAATTCAAAGTACGTCCTAAGTGGTTATAATTGGGGTACAATTTGCAAAAAACAGAATCAAATTATCTTTTATAGTTTAGGTTTTAGTAGCGCCCTTTCGGTGGCGATCTTGTTTCGTGCGCAGACCTGTCATGATGGGCCATCAATTCTATAGCTACGTAAACGAATAGAGCACCAAAAGATGCGTATCAACAAGATCTACAATATAGGGTAAAAAAAATTTGAACATTTTTAAAAGTTTTTGAAAAAATCGCAAAAAATGATAAGAATGTTGCGATTTTCGGTCGACTTGCTTTCTTGTTTAGTCGATTTCTCGGAAACTAATAGAGCTATAGTCTTAATTCAAAGTACGTTCTAAGTGGTTATAATTGGGGTACAATTTGCAAAAAACAGAATCAAATTATCTTTTATAGTTTAGGTTTTAGTAGCGCCCTTTCGGTGGCGATCTTGTTTCGTGTGCAGACCTGTCATGATGGGCCATCAATTCTAAAGCTACGTAAACGAATAGGGCATCAAAAGATGCGTATCGACAAGATCTACAATATGGGGTGAAAAATTTTTTAAAATTTTCGAAAGTTTTTGAAAAATCGCAAAAAATGATAAAAATGTTTCGATTTTCGGTCGACTTGCCGCTTTGTCCTGTCGATTTCTCGGAATCAAGATGTCAAAATCAAGATATCAAGATGTTTCTCGTACAATTTTTTTTAAATAAATATATTCTGAAAATATTGATTTGGCTAAATTTAGTTCCCATGTACCTACCCCGAAGGTCGTGTAAGGCACGAGATCTGTGAATTTTTTTCTATTAAATATCGTCTTTCAAAGTTTGAAAATTTCGCTTTCGGGCGTCTATTCCAACTTTCTTTAAAAAGAATTTTCAACTATAGAGTTGAAAAAAAAAATTTTCATCACGTATCACGTTTTTTAGGTACCTACTTTGAGTGAATTTTCATAAGTTAAAGCCAAAGTGCCATAATGTCTTAATTTTCTTAGAAATTGTGTGCATTTCTAAGAAATATGATATGATAGAACGTTTTTTTTTAATTACCCAAAATAATTTTCTGCTGTTGCGTTACTTATTCTGCCTTACCCAGTTCAACTTGTCTATAACGGTAAGTATGGTAAATATTTCTCAAAAAATACCGATAAAAGACTTTATTTAAAATATGGGTTCTTAATCTCAAATGTAACGTATTAAAATTAAGCGAGATAAAATGGTAAATGGAGTTACATTAAATGTTACTGGTAAGACAATGTATAGTGTGCCGAATGGGCTCAGCAGCGGAGGTCGGACCTTTGGTTCAAGGACCTTTCCGTATATTCCTGTGCTACTAAGGCCGTCGAGAAATGAAATGCGGCTTTGGTTCACAATCTTTAATCATATATCACAAGTAACTTAGTATAATGACTAAATGCTATCACTTAACGTTCGTATAGAATGGGCGGGGTCAATCGCGCGAACCACTGATGCTTCGGCACTCCACGAGGTCTTTGATTTCACATCTATACACTATAGGCCTCGCCTCGCCCTTCGTCGTGGGATGCCGCGCTGGGCCGTGTGCATGTCTTCGACCCCTCGCCGTAGCGTAGATGCAAAGACACACATGGGGTGATAATAATACGAGCTACGTCGGATACTTTACATGTGATCGGTGCCTTAGGCGGCTATTGCAGCTGCAGCAAGTCGTGGTTTGCGACTGGGATTACCAGCCTGCCGCAATATGCCTGATAGCGTGATCTCTGTTCGAACACTGTAAAAATGAAAAACTTTAAACATACTTGCACTGGTTTAAGGTCTCAGATTTCGATTCGAATCGCGTAGCTGGGATCGCCCTTTGGCTGGAGAGTACGTCGTAAATTTCGAGCACAAAGAGCAAGAATTTTCATAAAATGTTGGTAAAAGAGACTTGGAATAATTTTGAATGTTTTCCGATATAAAGGTCATCCACGTATAAATAAATATATTTTTTTTTTTACATACAGCTTTCAGTGTTTTTTTAGTATTAATAATTTTACGGTCAATAAATGATGATTTTATACAAATGTATAAGTTTTTTAACAATATAATAATTTTTTCTAATTATGAAAACAGTATAAAGTTAACAATTAAATCTTTCAAAATTTTTGTTCTTGATTCGTATTTCGATTAATGTCTTCACATTGTTTTGGATAAATTTAAAAATATTTTATAGCGCGAAAAATTCGATTCTTGGTTACGAATATTATAGTAATCAAAACAAAAATTCAAATAATCTAACAAACTACAATTATTAAAAGATTTACAAACAGCATTCAACATGGCAAACGAAAAATCTACCATAACACCAGAAAATGCATTTTCACCATTATCATTTGGCAATTTTAAAATTGATTGAATATCGTGTAGTTACCGCAGAGACGATGGAAAATACTGGATAGATTCTATTAGTATTTTTTAGGTTTATAATTGCGATATGAAATTCTTTTACTCAGAATTGTTACAGAATTTTACACACAATGTAATAATGGCAAGTCTTGGCTTATTAATACCGCTATTTGCTTATTGCTATACAATCTAATGGTAAAAAGGATAAGTTACTTCTTTAAAATATTCCTCCTCTTGCTTTTTACTTGCGTATTTTACGTATTATTTAAAAACAATTGAACACGTGTTAACACATGGAGATATTTTTTCCATAACAGCTTATATATTTTATAGACGTCTATTCGAGCTAATCTCCGAAACGGTTGATCAGATTTTAATGAAACTTCACAGGTATGAAAAGGAGATGGTCAGCAATGACACACTACTGTGTGTTTGTTTATCTGTACGTCTATCTGTCTATTCGAGCTAATCTCCGAAACGGTTGATCAGGTTTTAATGAAACTTCACAGGATTGAAAACAAGGTGATAAGAAATGACACACTACTTTGCGTCTGTTTATCTATACGTCTACCTGTCTATTGGAGCCAATCTCGAAAACAGCTGACCAGATTTTAATAAAACTTCACAGGAATGAAAAGGAGGTGGTCAGCAATCACTACTTTGCGTCTGTTTATCTGTACGTCTATCTGTCTATTCGAGCCAATCTCGAAAACAGCTGACCAGATTTTAATAAAACTTCACAGGAATGAAAAGGAGGTGGTCAGCAATCACTACTTTGCGTCTGTTTATCTGTACGTCTATCTGTCTATTCGAGCCAATCTCGAAAACAGCTGACCAGATTTTAATAAAACTTCACAGGAATGAAAAGGAGGTGGTCAGCAATCACTACTTTGCGTCTGTTTATCTGTACGTCTATCTGTCTATTCGAGCCAATCTCGAAAACAGCTGACCAGATTTTAATAAAACTTCACAGGAATGAAAAGGAGGTGGTCAGCAATCACTACTTTGCGTCTGTTTATCTGTACGTCTATCTGTCTATTCGAGCCAATCTCGAAAACAGCTGACCAGATTTTAATAAAACTTCACAGGAATGAAAAGGAGGTGGTCAGCAATCACTACTTTGCGTCTGTTTATCTGTACGTCTATCTGTCTATTCGAGCCAATCTCGAAAACAGCTGACCAGATTTTAATAAAACTTCACAGGAATGAAAAGGAGGTGGTCAGCAATCACTACTTTGCGTCTGTTTATCTGTACGTCTATCTGTCTATTCGAGCCAATCTCGAAAACAGCTGACCAGATTTTAATAAAACTTCACAGGAATGAAAAGGAGGTGGTCAGCAATCACTACTTTGCGTCTGTTTATCTGTACGTCTATCTGTCTATTCGAGCCAATCTCGAAAACAGCTGACCAGATTTTAATAAAACTTCACAGGAATGAAAAGGAGGTGGTCAGCAATCACTACTTTGCGTCTGTTTATCTGTACGTCTATCTGTCTATTCGAGCCAATCTCGAAAACAGCTGACCAGATTTTAATAAAACTTCACAGGAATGAAAAGGAGGTGGTCAGCAATCACTACTTTGCGTCTGTTTATCTGTACGTCTATCTGTCTATTCGAGCCAATCTCGAAAACAGCTGACCAGATTTTAATAAAACTTCACAGGAATGAAAAGGAGATGGTCAGCAATGACACACTACTGTGTGTTTGTTTATCTGTACGTCTATCTGTCTATTCGAGCCAATCTCGAAAACTGCTGACCAGATTTTAATAAAACTTCACAGGAATGAAAAGGAGGTGGTCAGCAATCACTACTTTGCGTCTGTTTATCTGTACGTCTATCTGTCTATTCGAGCCAATCTCGAAAACAGCTGACCAGATTTTAATAAAACTTCACAGGAATGAAAAGGAGGTGGTCAGCAATCACTACTTTGCGTCTGTTTATCTGTACGTCTATCTGTCTATTCGAGCCAATCTCGAAAACAGCTGACCAGATTTTAATAAAACTTCACAGGAATGAAAAGGAGGTGGTCAGCAATCACTACTTTGCGTCTGTTTATCTGTACGTCTATCTGTCTATTCGAGCCAATCTCGAAAACAGCTGACCAGATTTTAATAAAACTTCACAGGAATGAAAAGGAGGTGGTCAGCAATCACTACTTTGCGTCTGTTTATCTGTACGTCTATCTGTCTATTCGAGCCAATCTCGAAAACAGCTGACCAGATTTTAATAAAACTTCACAGGAATGAAAAGGAGGTGGTCAGCAATCACTACTTTGCGTCTGTTTATCTGTACGTCTATCTGTCTATTCGAGCCAATCTCGAAAACAGCTGACCAGATTTTAATAAAACTTCACAGGAATGAAAAGGAGGTGGTCAGCAATCACTACTTTGCGTCTGTTTATCTGTACGTCTATCTGTCTATTCGAGCCAATCTCGAAAACAGCTGACCAGATTTTAATAAAACTTCACAGGAATGAAAAGGAGGTGGTCAGCAATCACTACTTTGCGTCTGTTTATCTGTACGTCTATCTGTCTATTCGAGCCAATCTCGAAAACAGCTGACCAGATTTTAATAAAACTTCACAGGAATGAAAAGGAGGTGGTCAGCAATCACTACTTTGCGTCTGTTTATCTGTACGTCTATCTGTCTATTCGAGCCAATCTCGAAAACAGCTGAACAGATCTTGATGAAACTTCACAGGTATGATAAGGAGGTGGTAAAAAATGACACACTACTTTGCATCTGTTTATCTGTATGTCTATCTGTCTATTTGAGCTAATTTCTAAAACAGCTGAACAGATTTTAATAAAACTTCACAGGAATGAAAAGGAGGTGGTCAGCAATCACTACTTTGCGTCTGTTTATCTGTACGTCTATCTGTCTATTCGAGCCAATCTCGAAAACAGCTGAACAGATCTTGATGAAACTTCACAGGTATGATAAGGAGGTGGTAAAAAATGACACACTACTTTGCATCTGTTTATCTGTATGTCTATCTGTCTATTTGAGCTAATTTCTAAAACAGCTGAACAGATTTTAATAAAACTTCACAGGAATGAAAAGGAGGTGGTCAGCAATCACTACTTTGCGTCTGTTTATCTGTACGTCTATCTGTCTATTCGAGCCAATCTCGAAAACAGCTGAACAGATCTTGATGAAACTTCACAGGTATGATAAGGAGGTGGTAAAAAATGACACACTACTTTGCATCTGTTTATCTGTATGTCTATCTGTCTATTTGAGCTAATTTCTAAAACAGCTGAACAGATTTTAATGAAACTTCACAGGTATGAAAAGGAGGTGGTCAGAAATGACACACTACTTTGTGTCTGTTCATCTGTACGTCTATCTGTCGTACAGGTACATTTGTTTTGTGGTGTGGAAATTCTTATAAAACACGGAGCGACAAAAATCACAAATTAATTCTTTTTAGCCACTCACATTGTTGGAACAAACTTATTGAATCCATTTGCAACTTTTACCGCATTGAACCCATGATGTTATTAAGTTTTCTTGGTTAGAGTTAAGTCCACAGTAGAAACAGTCTGTTAATTATTTTTTTCATTAAATATCGTCTTTCAAAATGTGAAAATTTCGCTTTCGGGCGTCTACTCCAACTTTCTGCACACATTTTTCTTCAATTTTATTTTTGTACTTAAGACATTTTTGGTACGTACTTTGAGTAAATTTTATATCTTACTTTTCTTAGTTGTACCTAACATTTTCATACAAACTTACAAACTTACCCGCTGCATTTTAATACCGTAGTAGGGGTGAAATTTCAAAAATCTTTTAATACGATTAAACCATTTTTAACTCTATGTTGTGTATGTATGTGAATGAATGTTTCCACTATACAAGGGCTGCTATTTGTGAACCCGGAACTGACCATTTCCAAAAATTATTCAAAAAATAATTATAATTACAACATCTAATTCTTTTGCTGTAGAATACAGTTTGTTTCGTATAACTGACAATTTTTTTTTCATTGTGGCGTCATTGTGAAAATTGCGTGTTTTCATTACCATGGATTTGAGTCGTGCACATTTTCGTACGTTGATTTAATGATTATCGATGTAGGTTAACTCAAAAACAGTGCCTCGATCAGCTGACTTCTACTTTTGGGGTTGAAGCAGCATCGAATACCACTGTGTATCACTGGTTCAGTGAGTTTAATGCAAGATCGTCATGTGGGCATAAATATGACGAGAATACATAAGATACTACAATAACATTTGATGTCATTGTCTTTCGGTGGCATATAAATTTTTTTCACAAACTATCAAATTTATTATTAAGAATAACGAAAGGCTCTGCAATGAAAAAAAAATGGTGTATAAGGCATTTTTTTGAACAAATAATTTAAGCTGCAAAAATTTTGTGCTAGCGAAATTACGATCTAACCACTGAAATGACGAATTTTCATTTAACTGATGTATCAATGCAGTTTCCAATATTTTTAATGAGAATACAATCAAGCACAACTAACCAAAATATACTCTCAAGCAATTAAGATTCTGTTTCATTGCTTTTCAATAAAATTCAGCTGTCTAATAGCTGTTCCGAAGACGATTGGTTCCGATCCATCGATGTTTTCACGTAAATGAAATTTAATTAGATTTTGACAACTGAATTTCATTTATGGGGCCTTCTGTTTTTAGTTCACGTTCCCAAAATAAATAATACTTTGTGTGCGACACGGTACAGATATGGCGTTTTGGTTTGATTTACAATTGGAAAAAACTCCACCGAACTAATGAAAAAGCAGTTTTCATGCGGTCACTATTATTCATTAAAATATAAAATAAAAACATTAAAAAGTACAGCGAGACCTTGTTCTAGTTGGCTGTTATTTTCAAATTGCGACGATTTAAAATAGTGTCCCTACAAACACTACCAAGTCCCTCTGAACTGAAGCAAAATGTGAACAAAAATATGCCATCGTACGAAAAACTTAATCACGAGTGCCCGTAATACAAACGAAATTGCTTGCCAAAAGCCCAGCAACGACATCCGCACGTCGAATTTAATTGCAATTATATAATTACATTTAAATGCCGTTTCCACACGAGTCTGGTCTTATGCAAATAGACTAAAACAAAGTATGATTTTAGCAGTGGGTTCTGATGTTAGAGTTTTCAAACTTATTCTAAGCATTAGGTTTAAGAATTGTCGGTACAATTTGGTAACTAAGTAAAATGTAAACATATGAAAAAGGTGCGGCCTCGGGTGTCGTGGAAAGGGATATCCCGCCGACGGGAACAGTCGGCGGCCGTCTGTTGGATACCCTTTCTCGTAATGTTTGACTCTAATCATTATTAACATCGAATGATTTTTTCGATATAATTAATGAATCCAGCAATTCGTAAAGTTTTAAATTAAATTTGTTATAAAATTACTAGGTTTTAGTGTCATGCTAGCCGAGTGGTGGCGAGCCCGTTTCTTATTAGTTTCACTGATTCTGTGCCTCAGAGAGCACGATAAGCTGTCGGTCTCGGTTACCATCATCACATGGCAGTCGTTAAAATCCACCAACCCGCTTTAGAGCAACGTGGTGGATTAAGCTCCAAGCACTCTGATTCCGAGGATAGGCCTAAACCTCTGCAGTGGGGCATTAATGGGTTGATATAGTATTTGTAAATCGTGTGATTTGTTTTCACGAGCTACCTGTCGAGTTGCGAACAGATTTAGCAATGCAAAATCCTCTTTTACGACTACAACAATAATTTATTAAAACTTCGCCGGTGCTTTATAATTTTGGTAGGTACGATAGTTTGTCGTGATATCGTCATTTTTCAATGGATGTTCTTTTGTGTTACTATTTCCTTACAAAATTCTTTATGTTTAACACTTTGAAAAGTTTTTCTTCCATTTCGTTATTACATGGATATAAAATTTTTTTTAGTAAAATAGTTAATACGAAGAAATTAGTTTTTCCTTGTGTTTTGTTGGCAGTGTTTACTTTTTTCAAAGATTCGCTTTAACAAAATCTAATTACAAATTTTAATTATATTTTGATGGATAAAGTACAGGTGGCATATTGTTAAGACAGAACGGTAAAAAAAAAGTAACCTTCTTCATCTTCTTCTCTCTCTCTTTCTACTTCTCATTCTCAATAAAATTGTGATAATATTTTGATAATCGTAAAGAAATCAAAACCTATAGAGTACTACTTACCTTTGACTTAAATCATGATATTTGGCTTGGACTCGCAGCCTGTCGTGATAGACCTGGTGGCAAGCTCGCTACTTGTTTAGAAAGTCGTAGTTCGAATCCCAGGCCATTTTTTTTTTTGAAAAGTTTATTTTAATCTCAGAATAACCAGAAGCCGCCTGTAAGCGTGAAACTGAAGAAACAAAAACCACTCTTAAATAGAGTGGTTTCACTTTGTTGCGATTAGTCACTCCGTTGCACTTACCGCGTTATAATGTACAGTACAAGTGTCAATTTTAATTTTAAAATGTCGTCTTGTGTCGTTCCTACATGCAAAAATGTTGCTGGGCTTACGAAGAAATCGGATGGGATCATATTTCATCTGTAAGTAACGTATTCAAAAGTGGATTTATTTAATTATTGAATTTGTTTTACATATTCATCATCATCATCAGCCCATTTTTACCCCACTGCAGGGGCTTAGGCCTCCCCCAGGGTGAGGAGGGGGGCTTGGAGCCACCACGCTGCTCCACTGCGGGTTGGGAACTGTACCTAACAACCGCCATCTATTGACAGCGTCCGGGACCGACTGCTTAACGTGGCCTCCGAAGCACGGTGTCAGTGATATTGTGTACTTAAGTCAGAAAAACTCATTGGTACACGCCCGGATTCGAACCATGGCCCGATGGGGCCAAATTTGAGACAGGTTCGTTGCGCTCTGGGCTATCACGACACATTTTACATATTGTGATTGACTTAAAAAATGGCGCGTTCATTTTGTGAGTGTTACCAGTTCCATCGAAAATTTTATCTACTTTTTATTTAATACCTGTTTAGTACCTGTTTAGTACCTGTTTAGTACCTGTTTAGTACCTGTTTAGTACCTGTTTAATACATGTTTAATACCTGTTTAATACCTGTTTAATACATGTTTAATACACGTTTAATACATGTTTAATACCTGTTTAATACATGTTTAATACCTGTTTACTACCTGTTTAATACCTGTTTAGTACCTGTTTAAAACCTGTTTAATACATGTTTAATACATGTTTATTGCATGTTTAAAATCTGTTTAATACATGTTTAATACATGTTTTATACATGTTTAATACCTGTTTAACACCTGTTTAGTTCCTGTTTAATACATGTTAAATACCTGTTTAAAACCTGTTTAATACCTGTTTAATACCTGTTTAGTACCTGTTTAAAACCTGTTTAATACATGTTTAATACATGTTTATTGCATGTTTAAAATCTGTTTAATACATGTTTAATACATGTTTAATACCTGTTTAGTTCCTGTTTAATACATGTTTAATACCTGTTTAATACCTGTTTAAAACCTGTTTAATACCTGTTTAATACCTGTTTAGTACCTGTTTAAAACCTGTTTAATACATGTTTAATACATGTTTACTGCATGTTTAAAATCTGTTTAATACATGTTTAATACATGTTTTATACATGTTTAATACCTGTTTAATACCTGTTTAGTTCCTGTTTAATACATGTTTAATACCTGTTTAAAACCTGTTTAATACCTGTTTAATACCTGTTTAATACATGTTTAATACACGTTTAATACATGTTTAATACCTGTTTAATACATGTTTAATACCTGTTTACTACCTGTTTAAAACCTGTTTAATACATGTTTAATACATGTTTATTGCATGTTTAAAATCTGTTTAATACATGTTTAATACATGTTTATTGCATGTTTAAAATCTGTTTAATACATGTTTAATACATGTTTAATACATGTTTTATACATGTTTAATACCTGTTTAATACCTGTTTAGTTCCTGTTTAATACATGTTTAATACCTGTTTAAAACCTGTTTAATACCTGTTTAAAACCTGTTTAATACCTGTTTAATACATGTTTAATACCTGTTTAATACATGTTTAATACCTGTTTACTACCTGTTTAAAACCTGTTTAATACATGTTTAATACATGTTTAGTACCTGTTTAAAACCTGTTTAATACATGTTTAATACATGTTTATTGCATGTTTAAAATCTGTTTAATACATGTTTAATACATGTTTTATACATGTTTAATACCTGTTTAATACCTGTTTAGTTCCTGTTTAATACATGTTTAATACCTGTTTAAAACCTGATTAATACCTGTTTAAAACCTGTTTAATACATGTTTAATACATGTTTACTGCATGTTTAAAATCTGTTTAATACATGTTTAATACATGTTTTATACATGTTTAATACCTGTTTAATACCTGTTTAGTTCCTGTTTAATACATGTTTAATACCTGTTTAAAACCTGTTTAATACCTGTTTAATACCTGTTTAATACATGTTTAATACACGTTTAATACATGTTTAATACATGTTTAATACCTGTTTACTACCTGTTTAATACCTGTTTAGTACCTGTTTAAAACCTGTTTAATACATGTTTAATACATGTTTAATACCTGTTTATTACCTGTTTAATACCTGTTTACATGTACCTATTGGTTATCCATTGACGTGCGATAATCGCGACAAGTATCATTTTACATCTGTTGACAAGCAAAAGAAAAATCTTGAAACTTTACTGATTAACGTCAGCCATTGACCGACCGATTAGCTGAGTATTATAGACCCTAAACTGCGAAACCAAAGGTCGTGGGTTCGATTCCCGCCCGGAGCAAATATTTGTGTGCATGAACATATTTATTTTGTTTCTGGTCTGGGTGTATAATATTTATATACTTACATATATATTATTTAAAAAAAATATTTAATAAGGAAATTTTATTTAGGATGGACTTAGAAAAGTAGGAAATAAGGGTAGAAAATGTAAAAGTAGGAAAAGAAATATCGATTTCTAGGAGATTTTTTAGGAAACAGCGACTGTCGTATAAAAAATACAAGATAAAAATATGTGGTTTAAATCTTCATCATTCAATCCGCTCATACAAACCGAAGAGCCCTCATACAAGACTAACATGGAGAATGAAGATGTACCTATTCTGTTTGGTGTGTGCTACAGTTTTATCTGTCTTTGCCCACTATATAATAATATACATACTTCTTCATCAGCCCATTTTTACCCCACTGCAGGGACTTAGGCCTCCCCCAGGGTGAGGAGGGGGCTTGGAGCTTAAATCCACCACGCTGCTCCACTGCGTGTTGGGGACTGTAACGACCGCCATCTATTGAAAGCGTCCGGGACCGACTGCTTAACGTGCCCTCCGAAGCACAGAGTCAGTGATAGTTATGTACTTAAGTCAGAAAAACTCATTGGTACACGCCCGGATTCGAACCATGGCCCTATGGGGCCTTATAAATTTGAGACAGGTTCGTTGCGCTTTGGGTTATCACGACAAATATACATACTTAGTATTCTAAAATAAAATAAAATTTCAAATAGTTATGTATTAATTATTATTGTTATTCTTTATTTATTTAATTTTGCTATATTCTTTTCTCCATGTTGGTCTTTCGTCCATACAAGTATTCTATTATTGTTTCCACCTAAACGTGTATAATACTTGTACGAACAAGTTATAGTTGTATATATAGATGTGATGTTCGTGGAAACGAAAAAAGCATAACAGTAAAGACTTGTATAATACTCGCACGTCTGTGTATTCTTGTGGAAACGAACCAAGCTTAACATGTATAATACAGTGTATTATACATGGTGGAAACGCGGTGTAAACCTTCACTATAAGCACTTTTTATATTACCATAGCAACCACGCGTGCATACAAACCAATACCCACCCAATACCATGGAACTAATTAGCTTCATAACCAATACAAATGAATACAATAAACGAAAAATTTTCATTGGAAAAGGACTTTACATATAAATGGTGAGTTTGTGTTAATATGCAATTACTATTTCAATTTTATGAAAAATATTCATGTTGGAAGTTTACTACGTAAGTAATAAAAATATTTTTTTTAAATTGATACGTATTCCGTTCAATTTTTTTAAGAAATTCAATAAACTGAGTACAAGAAAAGCCTTTGAAAGTCTTATTTATAGTAATGAATTTCTATATACTGATGCATAAAAAGTGACTGAATTAGAAGTACCTACCTATACCAGGTTTTCACAATTACAAAACAATGCATAGTACTTTTCAGATTTTTTCTTATATTTATTACTTATGAGGCTTCGTAATAATAAGTGTTCAAAAAAAATCGAATTTTAAAATATCTATTCAATGATACCCCATTCAAAGGCGCCCAGGAAAAACACTACGTTCCGTATGTTGAGCCCACCAGTTCGCCGCCCAGTTCGTCGTCTTAGTAGACGTCCAGATTACTGGCTGCTGGACATAAGCCTCTCCCTAGTTCTTCACGACAACCTTGAGCCACCTGGAAGCCACGACATGTCAAGTCGTCAATCAAACTAGCGGGATGTCGTCACGCTCGTATTGCTACATATTATTTGTTCATATATACGCAAAATCTGGGATAAAGCCCGTATTTACTAATTTCTAATTCTTCAGGCGCTATTTTGACTCTCACACCAAGTGTTCCATTCCATGCCTACCACCACAAAATATATTTAAATTCAGTATATTATAATATAAATACATATTGCACACAGATATTTGTCCCGGGTTCGATTCCCGACCGGGACAATATTTGTGTGCATGAACAAGTCTCTTTGTTCCTTGCCTGGGTGTGAAATATCTATATATGTATCTATTATAAAGAATATTTAAGTAGGTATACCAGTTGTTTAGTACCCATAATACAAAGTTCACTTAGTTTGGGATTAGATGGCGCTGTGTGGGACGTCCCAGGTATGATTATAGTAATTATTATGTCATAGGAAATTTAGAAAATCCGCTACGGCGGTTTAGTTTTTGACATAGACCCCATCACAAAAATGCTCTAGAACTCAGGAGAAAATAAAAAAAGAATAAAAAAAAATATAAACTCATTGAGTACTACTCCAAATGTCAGGATTCGAATCATTTTTATTTTTTATTATTCGGTTCTTTTTCATGTATGGGACCTTAATAATAATTTAATTGAATATCTGATCCAGCAATCGTTCCCGGCCAATATTTTACACAAAATTTCCGAATTTAAAGTCTACAACTCATTCTACCTATTTACGAGCTAGAAACCCGTGATATACGGACAGACAGACAGCAGAGTGACAGCGATAGGGCTCCGTTTCGCCTTCGGGTACTCTAAACACGCTACGTACCCTGAGGAGTAAGTCTTAGTTGGCGCATAACCAATTTTTTTCTTTTTCAGGAATTAAATGTGTGACAAAGAAATAAATCGATATACATCAAAATGTTGCTAAGAAATGCAATATTGTTTATCAATGTAACATCGTTACTAAGATATGCACACGCAAAGTGGGTGGAGGGGCGGATCAACACAAAGGAGGTGAGAGCTGACTGACCGGTCGAGTTGTCAGATACCTTAACAGAGGAGCTAAGGGTCGCGGGTTCGATCCACTCCCGGGACAAATATTTGTGTGCATGAACATGTCTAATTTGTTCCGTGTCTGGCTGTAAAATATCTATGTATGTTTGTTATTAAGAATATTTAAGTATGTATATCAGTGGGCTGGTACCGATAATACAAGCGTTGCTTAGTTTGGGACTAGATGGCGCTGTGTGGGATGTCCCAGGCATTATTATTATTATATACTCGTATCACGAGTTCGTGAACTATTTCCGAGGTGTAGGTAAATAAAAAGTGACCAGACTACTAGCACAGTTTGTTCTAGCGTCCGTCGCCGACTTCGTCCGCGTTGTTTAGGTTGAAAAGGATTGTGTAATGACGAATTTCCATACATCGGCGTTAACGGTTACACCCCATTAAATCTTAACCGATTGGCACAAAAAAATTACATGGTATTCAGATCAGCAAAGATCAGATCACGAAAAAAAAAATGCGCGGGTTTTTTTTCCCAATTTTTTAATATATTTTTCATAAGAGCACAAATATTTTAGCAAACGCTTTCATAGAACAAGCTGTCTTTGCAATTACTATTGTTACAAAATAGACGTAAATACCTACTGCGGATTAAATCAGTTGATTGTAGTGAGGTGTTCTTTCCTGAATCAGTAACTTTTTTGTTGAATTTAGTAAATTAGGAACCCGTTTTTTGTAAGGCGGCGCACATTGCCTCTCGCGCTAAGCACCCCGGTCAAGTAAGAATTGAAACGAATGGAGAACGAGGGGACATAGTTTAAGGTCGAAAATAGCAAATACGGTACGCCGATCGTTCCTGTTATAAAAAAATGTGGAAGCATACGCATTTGTGGAGATTATAAAATAACGATCAGTCCGCGCCTTAAACGTGACCCGTATACCCATTACCGCGTATCAAAACGGAAACCTTTTAGGATCACTTTGTTGTCCGTCTATCTGTCTATGTGTCAAGACACTTTATCTCAGGAACGCGTGGAGATATCAAGCTGAAATTCACATCAAATACTCAAATCTACTGTCCCTTGGAGCTGTGAAAAAATTAAACTTCTAAGCCAACGCAATCAAAGAATACAGCCGTTTATGTTGCAAATTGTCTACACTCGCAAGGGAATTAAAACCTACAGGGTACTTCCCGTAAACTCAGAATCTTGAAATTTGGTACGAAGGAACGTCTTATAGCACAGATAAAGGAAAAATTACTAAAAGCATAAATTTTTAGTTACATATTATCATATAATAAAAATATTTTGAATAATTTTAAACTTACTACCCCTTTCCTCATGAACGCGTAGTGGTTATAAATTGAAATTCATATCAAATACTCAGGTCTATAATACCTTTAAGCTGTAACAAAATCAAACTTACTTTTACTTATATACCTACAGGTTTGTACGGAAACCTCGGTGCGCGAGTCCGACTCGCACTTGGCTGGTTTTTTAAAGATATTTTGTGATGTTTATAAGCCTTTATTACAGACCCTTTTTGTTGGTATGGATTGTGGTGGACATCGTGTGCCTATCTAACTTATTTATTATAACTTTTTTTCAGAACTGGGCATTTTTAGCTCGCTTTTGCTTCTTGTCACTCGACGGTCAATTCGAATATTTAATAGAATTTGACAGAGAAGCTGGCATACCCAATTTATTGTTGTATTACGACGATGAATCTCAATGGCCGGCTGTATACCACAGCTCTAAGGTAACTATTACATTCCATCAGCCCTTTCTATACCCCACTGCAGAGGCTTAGGCCTCCCCTCAAGATGAGTGGGGCTTGGAGCTTAAATCCACCACGCTGCTCCAATGCGAATTGGCGGATTGTAACGACCGCCATCTATTGACAGCAACCGGGACCGACTGCTTAACGTGCTCTCCGAGATACGGAGTCAGTGACAGATAATGTACTTAAGTCAGAAAAAACTCTTTGGTACACCCCCGGATTCGAACCACGACGATATGGCCTTATAGATTTGGAACAGGTTCGTTGCCGTTCGGGCTATCACGACACACGATGGTAACTATGTATTATCTAAATACACGAAAAAAAATTGTTGTTACTTTTCTTATTAATACCGTATTAAGGGGGTAGGCTTTTCACACAAAAAAGAGGGTTCGGCCCGTATCTAATCCTCGCTGAATTTCTGTATCAATATTTACAGAAAAAATGAATTTAATAGGCGAAATACTGTCACAGGGCGGCATGTTTTTATTTATTTGATATCTTGTTGACCTAGTTGTTTTAGAATAAATTTTTAAAAACATTGTTTTCGTCCTATCCTATCGTCCGTCCTACCCTAGGGACATCCTTTCTTGATGACCCTGCAAATTTTGGTTACAATTCATACATATTTCAGGGGTAGAAACAGTTACGGCCCGCAAACTGTTTCGATGGGTATTTTATAGGTATTTTTTGGAATTTGCTCTTGTTATCTCTGCCACTCAAGAATAGGTCGGGGAAGAGGAATTGAAACGGAATATCGATGCCAATTCGAAGCGACGGATTGAAAGACTATCTCCTTAACACAGCAAACTGCGCCGACAACGACGACAATTAATGGTTATTAATGAGTCAGCACGATGCGCACGCACAGTAATGGCATGGCGTAACTGATACAGTAATTTAAGTCAACGTCATCGTTTTCCTTGTTTGATCTGAATTTCGTGCCATTGATCGCTAAGTCGTATTTTAGAGATACCTGTTGAGTTCATTGAGACAGAGCAGAAACCTCTCACAATACAATACACAATAATACAATAATAACACACACAATCACAACAACGCCTAGGTCCAAACTAAGCATTAGCTTGTGTTTTGGGTACCAAGCGAAGACAACACATACATATAACAACCAAGACCCGGTGCCAGTTTTAATATTCATCATATAAATACTGACCCGACCTGGGATTCGAACCCGGGACCTCCAGCTTCGCAGGCAGGGTCGCTGCCCACTAGGCTAAGCGGTCGGCGGTCTCAGCAAATTTATTTTAAGGAGTCATTTGTTTTTCACCGCACTTTAGAAACCACAACTAGTGATGAAGGTGTATCGATAATCGACGTCGAGGATTTGCACATAAAAATAGCAGTTCGTTGATTTAAATTACAGAATTGCAAAGAGCGCGAGGGGGTCTTGAACAAAGTTGGACAAAACCAAATCATAAAGCTATCCCATTGGTATCCTGATACGGAATATTCTGGATGCGTGCTCAAAAAAGAGAACAAGGAATTGCCAGCGTCGAAAAGGTGGGTACCTATACCTAACGACCTTCCTAACTCAAATTGTTATTCCAACCAATCTGCATACTTCTTCACTTTAAAACTACACACCAATTAGCCATAGATAAAAGAAGAAGAAGAAAACACTCATATCATCTGCGTAAACGAAAATATTATAACGTTTACTGTGATAAGCTAACTTTTCTCTACGTTGAATTAAGAAAATAAGTAAGAAAATATTTATAAATACTATAAATGCGAAATTGTTTTTGTTTAGTTTTAGATTCAAATATTTCGCGGCAAAATAAAAACATTAAAATTTTATTAATTTATTCGAAGGTAGTAGAGAGAACTAACAAAATTTCGTGTACGTCGTATTAGTATTGTCTTGTCGTTCGTATTCTCTCGTTCGTACTTCTGTCGTTCGTACTCTCGAAAAACCTATCGTTTTCGTTATTGTCGTTTGTCGAAAAATTGAGAGATAAATTTGTCGTAAAATTATTCACAATTATTTTATCGTATCGTATTAAAAGCCGGAAATTTGAGATTGTGCTGCTGGTGAGTGTGTGACTCAACAAAGGCGGATTCCATACTTCGGCAAATATCGCTGGTTTAGGTGCGTGAAAGGGTAACGGTATTTCGAAGGTAAGTTGACGAACCAACGTATGCTGAAGCCTGGCCATGACACCGAAGCCAGCCTAAGAAGGAATCTGCAAAAGCGGTGAGTTCATACAACTTCATTCAGTAGCTCACATAATCAGAGAATCCAGTTTCTCGAACAATTTATCGTCGAATATACAGTCCACACCCCCTTCTCGTAAATTAACCCCAACCTTAAACCCCCATCATTTACCAATCACAAATAACCTAACAGTTTTTTTGTTTGCTACGCTTTCCTACAATAACTATTCAACCGATCATCATGAAATTTTGTATACACGTTGTCAGGGTTACACATAAAGACATAGGGTACCTTTCATCCCACCGACTTATATGTACCTAGGTACTAGACGCGAAGATCTCTTTATATTGTACAGCGCACGTAACGTAAACGAAAATGGCCGAATTTTCGAAAACACAAACAAAATGTGATGTGATTACGCATCGTAAGCACTAAAACCATACCATACCATCAGCCCATTAATGCCCCACTGCAGGGGCTTAGATATCCCCTCGGGGCGAGGGGGCTTGGAGCTTAATTCACCACACTGCTCTAATTCGGCTTGGTGGATTTTAGCGACTGCCTCAGACGACTCAGAATGCCTTTATCATAATTAATACAACACTAACGAGATATGTTTACAGTACATCAACGACTATGAAGCCGACGACGAGAAAAACTAAAACCAAAAAAGTCAACAACACAACAGCTATACCGCCTTCGAACTCATCGTATTACGACCAGTTTTTAAAAGCTACCACCATGAAAATAAAACCTACCGAATCTAGCCAGAATTCTACGGTTTGGTTCGAATTGTTTTCACTGGACGATTACAATTTCACTACAACGGAGATGCCCGAAGATGCGCTCTGGGAGAACATTGGTCCAGAAATGAATGGCAGTAAAAAAGAAAGTTTGAAAGACGTCGAGGTTATGTTTCAAAATAAGAAAAAGGGGGTAAGTGTTCTTATTTACGTTTATTTAAAAAGAGTGGGATGACACTCAGGCAACTTCGGCGCATTATCATTCTTCTCAATGCCATGCCAATATAGCGAAGTCGGTCGTGAAATTCTCGGCTATCTCTAGGTGCACCGCTCTAGTTGTGAGACATGTAAAGAGGGCCACATATCTCATCTGGTGCTGTCGGCCGACTGTCACGGAGAGAGGTCCGAAATAATCTAGCTCCGTATATATGAATGGACGTTCACGATGCGCTAGTCGACTTCTGGGATTATTTCCCGTCAGCGTTGCCTTTCTTATACGACTTTCCAATCATATTTATACCGAAATAACACTTCTTTTCAGCACAAAATAAAGAGGTCCACGTTCGAATTGTACGAGAAATTCAAAAGAAGGCGTCTCAATTCGGAATCTGATTCGAAAACTGGTGCTAGTAAAAATATTGATAACGAAAGATACGTAGTTTCGTGCCACAATGCGAGGCGGTTCCGTTCGGCTAGAGAGCGATGGTGGTTCATTGCAATAAGCAATTGCGACAGCGACAAGGTAACTATTTTATTATATAATCATAATAATAATGAAGTATACGTCACAACAATGTCTAGGCCTCAAAATAAGCATTAGCTTGTATTCTGGGTGCCAAGCGAAGACACCACATACATATAACAACCAAGACCCGGTACCAGTATCAATATTCATCATATAATACTGACCCGACCTAGGATTCGAACCAGGGACCTCCAGCTTCGTATACAGGGTCGCTACTCACTAGGCTAAGCGGTCGTCTACTATATACTAATTAATTTTGAATGAATTGTATAAAAATGTTATACGCATACTGTCTGAGGCTGCGGAGTATAGTTACAGTGGGAGTTCAATTAATAAATGTAAACATGTACCTGGCTGGAATAAGCACGTCGGCGGCGCTCGCCGGGCGGCTCGGCTATGTTATCAGACCTGGTTACTTTGTGGGAAGCCCAGAAGTGGGTCTATCTATAAAGACATGTGTGAATCTCGGCGTATTTTTAAAAGAAAATTAAAATTTTGTCAAGAGAATGAAAAACAAATAGCCATGGACATTATTGCGGAACATCATTCAAATAAAAATTTTAGTAAATTCTGGAAAACGACTAATAAATTAAACGCTAAGCCTGGTCTGCCCGCGAGCGTCGGTGGTATGCATGAATCACGAGACATTGCTAACTTGTTTATGCAACAGTTTCAATTGAAGTCTCCCCTCTCGCCCTCTGCACCCCGCGTGCTAGATGATAGGGGTCGTGATAGGAATATTAATATCCGGTTCTCTGCAAAGGAAGTAGCTTCAATAATTAAGAAAATGGTGACGGGTAAGTCTCCTGGTCACGACAGCCTCAGTGTTGAGCATCTGAAGTATGCGGGGGTACATTTGCCGAGGGTGCTCGCAATGTTTTTTAATCTTTGTGTTAATCATAGTTATTTACCGGATGATCTCATGTACACAGTGGTCGTGCCTATTATTAAAAATAAAACTGGAGATATGTCCGATTTGTCAAATTATAGGCCCATATCGTTGGCTACTGTCATAGCTAAGGTACTGGATAGTTTGCTTGACAAGCAATTAAATAAGCACATAGATTTATATGATGCTCAGTTTGGCTTCCGGACTGGCCTATCTACGGAAAGTGCTATTTTTGCTCTCAAGCAGACTGTCCAGTACTATACAGCCAGAAAAACTCCGGTTTATGCATGTTATTTGGATCTGTCCAAAGCATATGACCTTGTGTCTTATAATGTGCTGTGGCAAAAATTGCTAGATGAAACCAACTTGGATTATGAAGTAATGGCGTTATTGAAATTCTGGTATGGAAACCAAGTGAATACTGTAAGGTGGGCGAACTCGCATTCGGATGTGTATAGGTTGGGTTGCGGAGTGAGACAGGGGGGGATAAGTTCACCTCGGCTTTTCAATCTGTACATGAACAGGCTCATTGGTGAGCTCAGCGGCACCAAGATAGGTTGTCACGTGGATGGAGTGTGCGTCAACAACATTAATTACGCTGATGACATGGTGCTGCTGAGTCCATCTGTCAGCGCTTTGCGAAGATTGCTAAAAATGTGTGAAGAGTACTCGGAGGCCCATGGGCTCACATACAATGCAAAGAAAAGCCAAATAATGGTTTTTAAGGCTGGGAACAAAACCTATAAAAATGTGCCTAATGTAAATATTTGCGGTTCGCCACTGGAGAAGGTAGAGCGCTTTAAGTACCTGGGTCACTGGGTCACTGAGGACTTAAGTGACGACGCAGATGTGGAGAGAGAGCGCAGGGCGCTGGCTGTGCGTTGTAACATGTTAGCTCGGAGGTTTGCACGCTGTACTGATCAAGTTAAGGTGACTTTATTTAAAGCATATTGTCAATCCTATTACACGTGTAGCCTGTGGGTTGACTGTACGCAGCGTGCTTATGGTGCTTTGCGTGTGCAATACAACAACGCGTTCAGGGTGTTGTTTGGGCTACCGCGCTACTGTAGTGCGTCTGCGATGTTTGCTGACAGACATGTTGATGGCTTCGGAGCCATAATTAGAAAGCGTTGCGCTTCAATGTGGAGCCGGCTGCGCGGGAGCACGAATAGCATCCTGAGCGTGTTGAGGGACAGGTGGGAATCGCCGATGATCATGCGTTGGATGAAGCTGCACACTGTTATTGACACTGTGTAGCATCAGTGAGGCCATATTCCACACCTGCTCTGATTTTCTAGACATAAGGCTAATGTATATTACTAACAATAAATATAAGGTTTTTTTTTTTTTTGTGTTACTAATATCTATGGACCTTGTCTGAAATAAAGTTTTTATTATTATTATTATTATATAATATACTAGCGACCCGCCTGTGACTCCGCTTGCGTGGACCACACAGTTGTACCGGGACCCTAGCTTAGTCACTTCTCAGCTTATAAATTATATCTACGCAGAAAATCATGGCGGTGCCAGTACAACTGTGTAGTTCACGCGAGCGGAGCCGCGAGCGGTAAGCTAGTTTGAGAATAAAATAAAGCCCATTGCTACTGATAATGTAGGTTTCTATAGGTCAAAGAACTTAAAATCAGTGTACGATTGTCTAGTCCACGCAAACGGAGCTGTGGACGGAAAGCTAGTATCTTTATAAATTATAACCTATGTGTTATTCTTATGTATAAGCTATATTATTGTGAATTTTCATTAAAATCCATTTTGTAGTTTTTGCGTAAAAGAGTAACAAACATCCATACATACAAACTTTCGCGTTTATAATATTGATAAGAAGTAGCTTTCCACCCGCGACTTCGTCCGCATGGTCTCCATCTTTTTATTATTCAGGGTTTAATACAAAACACACTATTCAGGATTCAAGCTATTGCCTTGCCAAATCTTATCAAAATAGCTTAAGCGGTAGACCGCCTAAGCTATTTTGCCTATCCCTAAAGGGACCGTCCATATATTACGGCATTTGAAGTCAGGGAGGAGATATCTGGCCTGGCCTATAAATCATTAAGCACAAAAATGCTGATTGCGTCTTGCAAACTAATCTAGACGTGGACGCAGTCAGGCGCGCGCGTTCCGCTTTTCAGGCCTACCGACCCACCTTCCCCATCACCTGCCGACCAAGGCAGTCGATCAACTCGGCGTTTTTTGACGCAGCTCACAGATTTCACACACCCTGCGACTTCCCTGGATCTCACCCTGGACTCATCTGGTTACAGTCTAATTTCCATTTTTCGCATGGCTCGAGAGTGTCGCTGCGGGTGTTGTCTGGGAAAAGATTCTCTTTTTCCGAGAAAACAAAAACCGACTACGTCATTCATGTCACGGTGCTGCCCTTTAAGGTGCTGCCAATGGCAATTTAAAACTGTGTGCGTTGTGTGTGAAACCGGCAGAACGCTCCCGTGTCTGTCTCTTCCTTACTTAATTTCTAAATTAATAAATTATATACCGGCGTGGATAGTGATAAAATACTACCTGTTGATACACCGTACTCAGTAGACGATGCACTCCGACATACACGCATGTTAAAAGTAATGGTTCACTTGTAGGTACGTATAACAGTTGTCTGGTACCTGTAGTACAAGCTTTGCTTAGTTTAGGACTAGATGGCGCTGTGTGGGATGTCTCAGGTATTATTATCAATATACGAAGTAATCTTCGTAATAATGTAATAAAGCCTGTAACTAATAAAAGAATTTATAATTAGTATATTTCAATATTTAATCACACTAAACAGATATTAGCGACCCTGCCTACGAAGCTAGAGGTCCCGGGTTCGAATCCCAGGTCAGGTCAGTATTTATATGATGAATATTGATATCTACTGGTACCGACTCTTGGTTGTTATATATAGGTATGTGGTGTCTTCGCTAGGTACCCAAAATACATGTTAATGCTTAGCTTGGGACCTAGACGTTGTGATGTATACGTTATTATTATTATTCAGTCGTACAACTATTGCGTTTTATGTGTAGATACCTGCCGTGGTTACAGTGTTTATATGGAGATCCTATTTATTATATAAAGTTCCCGCAGTCACTGACCCACAATTTATAAAACACTTAATAATTTTGTTTTTAGGGTTTAAACGTCAAATACAGATTTCTGATGACTAACGGGCCTGACGGAGATTTCTGGCATGAACATTTCTCTGCTGACGAGTTCTGTAAGTTGTTACACTTGTTACATTCACCATGTAATAAAACAATAACTAAATAGTTCGTAAGTCGTGTGTTGTGATCCGGTCCTCGCTAAAATTAGAAGGATACGCTACCTACAAGTACCCAAAAAAGGTACATACAAAAAAGGGCATACGTCAATGACAGCAAAGTCGAGGCCAGTTTAATTAGGAGCATTAGTCGCCGACTTAAGGAGAGGGGGTGTGGTCCCGCTTTGGGTCGTTTCTGGTGCAGAGGCTCGTCATAGCGATCCAACGCGGTAACGCCGCGAGCGTTATGGGAACCTTTGCGTCAAGTTCGCCAGGGACTGGTTATCGTGAGCTTTTTAGATTGTATACACAGACTTTATATTTGTATTTTAGAATGTATATTTTTATAAGTAGTTAATTTTAGTTTTTAAATATAGGTGTTCATATTTAAAATACATTTCCATTTTCATTTCATTTGATGGAGTAATATGAAGACTGAGAAAAATAAAAGCTTAAATTAATTATTATTATTGGCAATAAAGTTTTTATTTAACCTAAATTTTTTTAGGAAAAACCTAGAGGTTGCAAACGATTTTATGTTATTTAGATATCATCATCATCATCATCATCAGCCCGTGTCTCTCCACTGCAGGATGTAGGTCTCTCCCAAGGCTCGCCGCTACACACGGTCCTCCGCCTTTCGCATCCAACTTCCCCCGGTATGGTGCTTCAGGTCATCTGTCCACCTGGCCGGGGGGCGTCCAACGCTTCGCTTATTATTATTTAAATATATTTTGATGTAATTTTTTTGCTGTTCTACAGAACAGTTACAACTGTTGTTTTTCCGAATTAATAAATAAATACAATTCACAATATTCAAAACAATATACAAATCGTACTGTTATGTTATGGGCTAGTAGTAGGTTTATAATTTAGGATGCACTAGAACACAGACTTAAGGTAGGACGACGTCTGTCTAGTACGGCTATTTAATAATAGATGGAGCCACCATATAAAGAAATGATTTTTATTTTTTTATAATCACATTTATAGGTTTCAGTTGATAAAACATAACATGCGACCATAAAAAATATTTCTCTTTAATGTTTTTAACTGACTTTACTGAATGTTAAATAATAATATATTAATAGGTAAATCTCTGGATCGGGTAGGGCAATAGCGAATGAAACACTTTGGGGCAATTGCGATTGACACAAACTCGCATGACCAAAGGATTTGCTTGAATGTCCCGTCTTTTTCTGTTTTCAACGAAATACACTAACTCTTTAAACTAAACGTTAAAAAATATATACATCGTAACTACCATGGCATCTCTATGCAAAATACGTTCTAACGTAAGTGCTAATGCGTCGAACGTTCTAGTGGAGTCATTCTTTCATTCTTTCTCACGTCGGGTCAGTATTTATATGATGAATATTGATACTGGTACCGGGTCTTGGTTGTCATATGCATGTGGTGTCTTCGCAAAAATATTTATATATGTATATATTATTTAAAAAAAAAACAATATTTAAGTATGTACATCAGTTGTCTAGTAACCCATAACACAAGCATAATACTTGCTTACTTTGGGACTAGATGGCGCTGTGTGGGAAGTCCTATGTATTATTATTATTCTTTTACGCGGTGTGCTTATTTATTATGAACCGTAAGACAACTTTCATGCTGTATGAAACTTTCAATTTCAACTTTCTTTTCTTGTGCAGACGTCCTGCCCATACTTCTGACATACACTATAACTTACGTGCTAGTGATGATCGCCGTAGTGATGTGCAGTGTCGAATTGAAATCTCGACATTTATTACATACGACATACAAGCTTTTTCTCGTGTCTATTGTCGTGCAACACTCGGGCGTAGCCTTGAGGAGTATAGCGTACGCAAAATATGCTATCAACGGCTTCGGAGGGGAGACTGCCAAGATATTTGGTAAGTTCATCATTATCATCATCATCAGCCCATTTTTACCCCACTGCAGGGGCTTAGGCCTCCCCCAGGGTGAGGAGGGGGGCTTGGAGCTTAAGTCCACCACGCTGCTCCACTGCGGGTTGGGAACTGTAACGACCGCCATCTATTGACAGCGTCCGGGACCGACAGCTTAACGTGCCCTCCGAAGCACGGTGTCAGTGATATTGTGTACTTAAGTCAGAAAAACTCATTGGTAAACGCCCGGATTCGAACCATGGCCCTATGGGGCCTTATAAATTTGAGACAGGGTCGTTGCGCTCTGGGCTATCACGACATGATTTAGACTTACATTCAAAATATTATATTTATCAAGAAAACATTCAGATTTTTTACGATAACAATTAACAAAATTATTTATATTCGGTTGAACAGTATGGAACTTATTTTTAGATTATTTTAAATGACTTGAAGTCACAGGCCGATACACCGTGCTGTATTGCCCACAGACAAGTCAACCTTATAGATACGCTTTGACAGGCAGTAGCATTCGCCAAGGCTATGTAGTGACACTACATAACTACGTCTCTTGTGAGCGGTCAGTTGGAAGCACGTCGGAAGCCATTAAATTGTCAATTTTGAACGAGCCAATGAAAACTAGCCGACTTCTCCCCGCACCCCGCCACTTTTTGGCGATTTCGTTTTCATACTGACGTTTATTAAAGCGTGGTCTATAGGTTGACTGGTCTGTGTGTATTGCCCTTTGTTTCTAACAGACGTTTTCAACATCCAAACATTTTTATTATTTTTTTTTTTAATTATATCACTGAGAAATAGTATATTTAAAAAATTCTTCCATATAAAATTAAAAAAAAAAACATTAATTAAAAAACCCACAGCCATCCTGCAGCCGAGATATTATTGACGCGAGAAGATCCTGTTTTTCCAGGAGCGCATAGCTACACTATTGATAATAAAAATCTTTTTTTTCCAGGAGAATTCCTATGCGGACTATCGGAAATGACTTATGTACTTCTGCTGATTCTTATGGCAAAGGGATACACGATAACGCGTGCCAGACTTAAAGTTGGATTCACAATCAAACTGACAGTATTCATGTGTGCGTACAGCCTCATCTACGTGATACTTTTCGTGTATCAAGCCAAGGTAAACTCTTTCGCAGTTTTTTTTTTTTACCCTTGCGACGGGAAGGCGGATAAAACTGCTGAGCTTCCGCGCGCCCGGGCGCGCTGGGTATGTGGGAGTTGCACCCACTAAACAACCGCCTGAAGCAGAAGAGGGACGCGTGTCGTTAGCCCGAAAGCTCCTACGACTTCATCGAAGCGGCCAGACGGCACACTAGGGTGTCGCCGGCGCGAAGTTGTCGGGTTACTCGAGGAGAAATAATGCCGGAGGCGCGGGCCCCCGGTTGGGGTTCTCGTTATTATTATAACGTGGAATGATTCTAATTGGGACGGACCTAACACCTGGAGAGGTGATGAAGGAGTAATAACGATTCCGGTTCAGAAGGGAAGTAATCCCTGAATTGACTAATTGTAATTACTATAATAACAAGTTCACAATTCACAATTAAGTGATTGTAAACGAATAAATAGGAGTTATGGAGTTACTGGTGAATGCACGCCCAAAACCCGGAGCTCGGAACTCGGAGCGTCTCCACGTGCCCCCACACGTGGCTAACTGGCGACTGCGCGGCTCCCGCTGCGCAGGAATCTTAGTGCGGTTATGTGATTTTAACTCACGAAATAGGGAGCGCGATCGGCTTTTATAGGCGTGAGCTGCCATAGAGCACACCAGTGTGCAGAAAACACAGAAAGAACTACGGAGCGCGAAATGTGCCGTGATAAGTGCGAAAGTGACATAAATAAGTATGAAAGAGAAAGACTGAGGTTGGCCGCCATTTATGATTCCTATACCTGCTCTGTTGATCTGTTCTCTGTTATCCCGCGCCCCCTACCCCCACCCCTACTGACCTCATCTCAAAGGAGTGAACAGTAAAACACTTTTCACGTTATATTAATAACGTAAATCTTAATCGGAGGCCCAAGCCAACGGAATTATTTCGCATCGAGTAACTCTTAGGGGCAACGGAATTATTTCATATAAAGTAACTCTTAGGGGTTTCTCGGCATCTACGCGCCGGTAACACCCTAGTGTGACTCCTGGCCGCTTCGATGAAGTCGTTGGAGCTTTCGGGCTAACCACACACGTTCTTATTTTGCTTCAGGCGGTTGTTTAGTGGGTGCAAATCCCACATGCCCCGCGGTCGGGCGCGCGGAAACTGTAGAGTTTAATCCGCCTTCCCACCGCAAGGGTAAAACAAAAAAAATACCACAACGTTATGAATCTTTAAAAACAACAATCAATGATTAAACTACTTATAGAAGCATTCCTTGTATTAAAATAATGTGCTGCGACAAAGCAGAACCGACACGAAAAGCCATGTTAATCGAGAAATTGTCTTAATAAGGCGGCGCTAGCGTAAGCGTAGTGTGTTCTAATGTCTACTTTACATTTTTCCTACTTCTATGGATTGTACCTATCTACTAAAAAAATTATAAAATTTTGGCTTGTTTATTTGAAATTGATCAAAATTAAGTGCGTCGTTTGTGAACAATGAGTGTAATTGCTTGATAGAACTTAAAGTCCTGTCACCTGCAGTAAAGGGCGCGGCACAAAATCAGACCAAATACGTCCGTGATGTAAAACGTGTAAAATTAGGGAACATGCCCATACTACTTGACCCATTTTTTACATTTTTTTACCCCCTACCCCTCCCCTCGGTGACCACCCGTTGTACCTATATGCCAAGACTCCCCCACCCCTCTTATTTACGTAGTAATTTATAAATATGGTTTTAAATGATTTTTTGTGAACATAAAGTTAAAAATAATCATATGGCTCATGTTTGTCTTCATTTATACGGCACTTGCCACGTGACGCCAATAATGCGTATGTATGTAAAAATATTCTATCTTTTTGTATTTTATTCAGAATTATTGTTTTCTTAGAGGATATTGACTACGTAACAAAGAGCTAAAGCCCCCCCCCGCCCCCCCTGTGGCCAAGCGTGGTATTTTTAAAGACCTTCCTCCCCCCTAAACGAGTCACGTGGTATGGGTACGTACCTTGTAACTATCCTTCTTGTTCTAGGCTTTCGATCCGGGCGAAGTTTTATATTTATACGAAAGTCCGGCTGGCTATGGAATAATAGTTCTAAGAGTGTTGGGTTGGTGCATGTTCGCTTACGCTACTTTCTTCACCTGCAAGAAATTTCCAGAAAAGGTATTTGAAATTTATTTTTGTACGTTATTGTTAACCAAATTTTCACGTGGAAATACAAATAAAAATATTAAAAAAACAACTTTAATATACTTGTTGATTATAAACAGCCTGTGTGTTGACAATTTAACCCGCGGAGAAACCTTCGCAGCGCACTGGATTCAATAGGCACCTATTTGCTGTTTGCTCTCTTGTTTTGAAAAATGCAATAAATTTTCGAAAAGAAAATTTTTTTTGTAATAAATGACATCTCCCCTTTAGGTAAAGGCGGTCAGTTAAGTACTTTTTGGAATAAAACTCAAATTATAAATCACAGCTTTATTAGGAACATAACATAGAAATTCTGCATTAAAGGACTATTAATTGAGATCAGTATAATCATCTTTGAAATTACAATCTAATAGTTATTTAAAAAAAAAAGTTAGCTTTAACCAGCATTGTACGCACGTGAAAGCAATGGTATAGTCATAAAGTTGACAATGAAGGTCAAATACTTCTAACACATGTCACCTGCATAACTCTTTGCGGAACTCCACCCAGTGCAGGCAGAGTGAGTCCAAAGCCTATAGGAGGATTAGGAAGTGCACCGATAGCACACCTCGTTGTTGCGGCCGAATTGGTGAGACAATCGTTTTCTGGGCCCTCATCATCATCATCGACGCAGAAGTCGCCAGTATCTACGCCAGTTAATGAAGAGCCATTGTCTTCTTGAAGAACTTTAGTCCTTTTAGCCTTTTTAAGATTTTCCTTATACTGGTGGTCATTTGACTACGATTATCCGTAACAGCTTTTATAGAAAAACATTAAAATAACAAAAACAAATACATATTTTGATTGAAAATGAGCATCACAACAAAATAATTATGAACAGTCTCAACTAACAATAAAGCGTTTACGTGGGTAAAGGAATATTACATAACTTTGATAATTTGTGTTAGCATCAACTAAGAGCAAGTTGGCACGAAATAAAAAAAAAAACGTCATGCATTTACCCAGTGTCGCCAGGTTTTGAAATGCAAAGATACTACATACACGGATGAAAAAGTACTACAAAGTTTTGTTCAGATGAAAATAATTAATAAATACTACCTTTAATTCTTCGGTTCTCCCTGCAATTAGGAAGTTCTTGCACTTTGGCAGCATTTGCAAAACGACCTGCTAGGCTACTCAAATGACCACAAGCACTTTTCATAGGCAGTTTCGTATTTTATTTGTAATAGTACAAAAATTTACATAGTGACAGCACAGTCTGTCTTGAGTTAATTTTGGGTATCATTGAGGGATGGATTGGATCGATATATGAGTGGTGAAGGGTCAGGGAGTCCAGGACAAACCCCTAAACGTAGTTTTCCGAAGTGCCCCACACAATTAGTGCACTTACTTGAGGTCACGATTGCCGAAGCCTGGTGAGCCGGGTGCGGTGCCTACTCCTCGCCGGGGTGATATTGGCATTGGAAGATCTTCCATTAATTTAATAAAGATTCTATTAATATATATTAATAGAAGATCTTCCAATGCCAGTATCACCTTGGCGAGGAGTAGTCTTAGTTGATGCTAACACAAATTATCAAAGTTATGTAATATTCCTTTATCTACGTAAACGCTTTATTGTTAGTTGAGACTGTTCATAATTATTTTGTTGTGATGCTCATTTTCAATTAAAATATGTACATATATATATATATTAGAAGAAGATTGGATATATATATGTCTATATTATCTTGGATGGATTGTTTGTTTTACAATGACGGCGTATCACTGTTGTAACTGTGTATACGATTCACAATTACTAATACAATATTCACGTCACTGTATAGTTCGAAAAACGTGAAACTCACGACTCTTGGTGTGCCGCGGAGAGGCCCAACGACAATAAATGCAAGAAATAGCAACAAAATGATGCGATTCACACGACAGGTAGAGGGCGATTGTTGTCAATCTGTTTTGACAACTCGGATGTTCGGTTTCTGGCAATCTCGCTTCTGATATGCACTCTCGACCGTTGCCATAGTGACAGCCCGAAACCGTTTAAATACGAATCTGTCTGTCTATGAAAAATTATTGTTTTTAACGCATTTGTCATATGCTGGGGAGTGACGAACGACACATTGATACACTTCACACGTGTAAGCGACTTTTATTATTTGATTTGTGTGCGTGACTACCATTGCCCGCTGACCACGATTGCCCTAGCTTCCCCTATTATATTAACAAGTGATTTTTAATTACTATATAATAGAAATATTTATTTCAGACGACCGCGGGCGGTTGCTATAGTGTGTGAAATTTAAAAGAGTAATTTTCATTTTTAACAGAACGTTTTCTACTGTCCTTTCTTCATCTGCGGCACTCTATGGTTCCACGCTGGCCCTTTGTTCATTCTGGCAGCCAATTCTTATATAGGTAAGCAACCTTTAATACAAAATTACCCATATTTCACATTGCAGTAGATGAAAATGACAATGAGTCCTGATTGCACCGTTCCTACAATTTTGTACTTATACTGAAAAATTTCTACAACGCTGAAACTGTGTTGTACAAACGATTGCTGTTAAAAAGACGCAACTGATGCAGCGTTTATCGATAGTAAAGGCATGGTTGCAGTAGAAATGAAGTTGTATTTATTCAATTTAGTAAAGGTACAGAGCGGGTATTAAACTGACAAAGGTTATATAATCTATCTTATATTAAAAAAATTCACAGATCTCATGCATTACACGACCTTCGAGGTAGGTACATTTAAAATGAATTCAAAAAAATAAAAAATAAAAAAAACACTTTAATTACATTTTAATTAGTAATTATTTTTCAGAAACATTAAACAAAAGGGTGAAAGATTAAAAACATAATATATTTGTGTTACAGTCGAAAAATATTCTACATTTTATCTACATCACTTCTGTCGACGATGCTAGAAAATACCTATTCACAACAAAAAATAGGTCCCTACACCACATTCCTACGACATGAGATGCACTCAAAATGCGTTTGAGCTCCCTTCGGTTCACCTTGGAAGCCCCTAACAAATCTTATTTTTCAAAAAAAATCAACTATATTATTTATTCATTATATTTCATTTGCATAATAAAATAAAATTACATAAATTCATCTGTACCTTATCTTAATCATCTAGCCATATTGAGTATTAAGGACAACGCGCTAACGCACTTCATGCAATTTACTTTAGGGGCCCCCTAACTAATATCAATTTTTAAAATATTTTGATTCCAGTTATTTTAAAATGTAGACTGGATTCATATCTCTAGATGTTTTTTGATTTTCTAAAAAATACTAATAACCTACAGAGTAATGGGCATTTATGTATCAAAGGAAACGAATAAACTCGATAATTTTTACTTTTTTTCAATTTACGAACAATAATTTTGACTTTTTAAAATTTTTTTTTGTTGCATCTGATAGTCCTCGTCGATACGGACGTTTCGATACTTAAAAAGTGTTTATATACCTGAAACTTACCGATATAAACAGCATCTGACACTACGGCTGTAAAGGACCCCCATCAGGAGCGAATGAAAACACATTTCCAATGTCAATACTTAATTAAAAAGCTTTCAATCCGTTTTTAATCATAGGTACTACATGCGCACGGAGGAATGTGAGGTTTGGCATACATAAAGCATAAAGAAAGTTTATGTGGAGTAGGAGTACAGAAAGCTAAAATCTATATACAGGCTGAGTTTTTGAGATGGGACTGTACCTATGGCCAAATCCTAAACTATGAGAAATAACGAAAAGTGTTCAAAGAATTCACGAGCTCGATTTTTGAGAAAATAATCTGCATATTCACATTTTTGAAAAATCTATTACTTTAACAGGGAATCAAACCATTTGATTTGATATACATTAATACGTGAAGAGTAAATTTTGTGTACCCCTTTTAAAGCATATTGCGAGTACGGAGGAGTGTGAGATTTGACATAGGTAAAGATCAAACGGAAAAGGAGTTGCCAAAAGCTAAAATCTATATTAATATCATAAAGCTGAAGAGTTTGTTTGAACGCGCAAATCTCAGGAACTATGGTTCGGGTTGAGAAATTCTTTTTGTGTTGGATAGTCCATTTATTGAGGAAAGCTATAGGCTATATATATATAAATATATATATTTGTTTGTTTGAACGCGCTAATCTCAGGAACTACTGGTTCGAGTTGAGAAATTCTTTTTGTGTTGGATAGTCCATTTATTGAGGAAAGCTGTAGGCTATATATATTTTTTTGTTTGTTTGAACGCGCTAATCTCAGGAACTACCCATTCGAATTAAAAAATTCTTTTTGTGTTAGATAGTCTATATATAGTCTATAGGCTATATTATATTACGCTATGACTAATAGGAGCGGAGTATCAGTGAAAAATGTTGCAAAAACGGGAAAAATTATTCCTTTTGAGAGCTTCCGTTACGCGCGCTGCGTAAACGGTTGATGTTAAGCAAAAATCATGTATTACGGAATTGTTCCCCTTTAAAAGTTCTAATCCAAAGTTTGCAACAGCATGTGTGTATCTCATAAGGTTGACTTACTATAACCTTTTTTATGGCAATCAAATTTGTTGCTAGACGCGCCAGAGAATTTATTTGTTTGGATGATGACGATGATACCATAGTGTAATGATACTATATGGTTGGAATAGCGACCCACCCCGACTTCGAACGGGTGCAATGTATTAATGCGTGGAACGGGAAGAGGAACGTTTCCGTAGTCCAACCGGGCGAAGCCGGGTACGATCGCTAGTTGATATATAATATGTGTTACAAATACTGTCAACAGATGGTCAATATTCTGTCGTTTGATGCAATAGCGTTGCGTTTAAAGCGTTGAATTGACTTACTTACTCTCGCCTAATTAATACTGACGGTTTAAAAAAAGTTATTACAATCGAATTTCGACCACTGGGCGACCACTAGTTTAAACTATTTTGGGTTTACAGGGGAGTTGTACAACTATTTATTTCACAGTAGCTGTAGAAAGGAATTAATACTACTGTTAGTATGTATAGGTATGGTGTAATTATTATACTGACAAAGGTTACATAATTTGGATTCTTACAGATTTGTATACAGCATTTATACAACTATTGTATATACACGAGCCGTAGAAAAGAGTTAATAAGTAGGTAGTACGCACTTCGTAGGTGTCGTGATAGCCCAGAGCGCAACGAACCTGTCTCAAATTTAAAAGGCCCCATAGGGCCATGGTTCGAATCCTGGCGTGTACCAATGAGTTTTTCTGACTTAAGTACACAATATCACTGACACCGTGCTTCGGAGGGCACGTTAAGCAGTCGGTCCCGGACGCTGTCAATAGATGGCGGTCGTTACAGTTCCCAACCCGCAGTGGAGCAGTGTGGTGGACTTAAGCTCCAACCCCCCTCTTCACCCTGGGGGAGGCCTAAGCCCCTGCAGTGGGGCAAAAATGGGCTGATGACGACGCACTTCGTACAAGTACGTTATAGTTATTAAAATGTCAAAGGCTATATAATTTAGACAATTTTGGATTTGTACAGAGCAGTTGTATAAACTATTTGTACAGTCGCGATTTTATTACAGAACGCAATCATTTTCTCCACAGATAAATGGGTACGAGAAAGTGTGGTGGCGGCAGTACTCTTACTCATAACTTTCATTGGACACATTACTTTTTTGGTAAGTTAAACTTATGCTCTTTGCCGTAATTAGTGCCCAAAAATTTAAAAATGAATAAGACGACCTCATGTTATGGTTGAAATCCTGGTTAACATATCACATATAAGTAGGTATACATTGCTGTGCCCAATAGTGCAGGACATTCACAGGCTGAAGATGTTGAAAAAGACGTTTTGAAGAAACATATCTGCAGCACCTCATGGGGAGATATAAGGTATATAAGACTAAAAACCTGCTCTGAGGAGATGTAATAATGTAATTGTGAAAGGAGATGTAATAACTCTTAGGTAATGTACTTAATTCAAAAAACCACCGGCCACCGTAGATAAAAAAATTTAAATGTTTTATTCTACAAAAACACATTACAATACAACAAAGTTGGCCTAGGCCCCCATATTACCATTCCCTATGTTGTGGGGTGGGGTGTGGGGGGATTGATTCGTTTTATGCCTTGACTTGCCCTAATTACATTACCATCTAAATGTGCGGAAATTTGAGATCACCTATATTTTTTTAAGAAATCCGAAATTCGCGAAGGCAAACGTTTTCTCAAAAAATACTACAAGATACGTAATTATTATAATATTCAGTGTATTTACTTCTATCGAGTGTAATGAACAGTATCACCTGAGATACGCGAAAGTGTCAGTATAATAAGCATATGTATGTGTCGTGATAGCCCAGAGCGCAACGAACCTGTCTCAAATTTATAAAGCTATAGGGCCATGGTTCGAATCCAGGCGTGTACCAATGAGTTTTTCTGACTTAAGTACATTAACTATCACTGACTCCGTGCCTCGGAGAGCACGTTAAGCAGTCGGTCCCGGACGCTGTCAATAGATGGCGGTCGTTATAATCCCCAACCCGCAGTGGAGTAGCGTGGTGGATTTAAGCTCCAAACCCCCTCTTCACCCTCGGGGAGGCCTAAGCTCCTGCAGTGGGGTAAAATGGGCTGATGATGATGATGTGCATGAATAAATACTCGTAAAAAAGGCAATACTAATAATAATAATAAAGTATACATCACAACAACGTCTAGGCCCCAAACTAACCATTAGCTTGTGTTTTGAGTACCAAGCGAACACACCACATACATATAACAACCAACACCCGGTACCAGTATAGTTATACAGTACAGTCATATTAATAATGACCTGACCTGGGATTCGAACTTGAGACCTCCATCTTCGTAGGCAGGATTGCTACCCACTAAGCTAAGCGGTCGTCAAATACTGTGTACTTGCTACCGATCTGTGCGGCTCTATAAACTGCAAGTACCTTCGCGTTTGAGCAGCTTTGCCTACTTTCCGCCGCCACGCTTCGATTTATATAATTGTTAGTGTGACCACGCTTTTGTCACGCAAATCCGCATAGATCCGTAGCAAGTAAGCCCCCTCCACTCCCCATTACAAAACCATAGCACGCCATCGACAGGGCGACCGCTCATACACCCCACTGCTAGTAATGTACTTATGCCAGCACCGGTCGTTAGTCGGCAAATGCACGTTAGCAAGAATTTCATCGCCAAAACGCCGAATTATATAATGAAGTGTTGTAAAAACACACCCAAAAACAAAAAACAACGTTGAGTTTCACCCCCCCCCCCCTCCCCCGCCGCTGACTGGTACGCTTCGTCTCGTACAGTAAATGTCATACCGTGTCTCTAGTGGGGAGGCGGCGGCGGGGAGCTTCGCTATCTCGTTGGACGTATCTAAACTTAAATGGAATAGTTCTTTTTATTCCATTCCATTCCATCAGCCCTTTTTTTATACCCCACTGCAGAGGCTTAGGCTTCCCCTCAAGATGAGGGGGCTTGGAGCTTAAATCCACCACGCTGCTTTAATGCGGGTTAGCGGATTGTAGCCATCGCCGCCATCTATTGACAGCAACCGTTCTTTTTATAGATAAGAGAAACATCTCTCGTAAATGTGCAAGAAATGTGTAAAACGACTTTCATAAACATTTTTTACGCAACATTCCAGCTTCTGACGTTACCGGTGTTCGCAAACAAGAATTTTCCATATCACGTGAGGACGAGCCAAATTGGCGTCTTGGAAATGCGTAACGACACCACTTTGGACAATTTTGGTCACAACGCTTATCACCCCAGCAATGGCGGTTCACATACAGTTATAATTCCTTTGACGAGGTAAGTTATTATTGTAATATTTTAGACGTTAATATACAGTAAATCGAAATTAGAATACGTAATAATATTTTATTTTTAAATATTGACATGTAAAAAATCTTAAAAAAAAATTTCACCAGGTCAACCAATGACATTACATATAGTTTTAAGGTAGACGTGTTAGTAATACGCACGGATTTTTGCCGCTGTGAATTTATTTACAGAAGGCGTCGCAGTAGCATATAATAGGAGCGCGGAGGAGATGAACGAGAGGTCGGATAGCTTGCCCTACTTACTCGTGCGCGGCGTTCGTCTACTACCCCTCGCTGCCCGCGCGGCTATACCTGCCTGCGCATTGAGTCATTCTGAGGCGTAGAAGTAGCGAAATGCGCCCGCCCCGCTCCCCTCTAGAACCACAACACGCTATCAAAAGCGCATACACCGCACTAGTAGTACATGCCATTACCGACTACACGGGTCATCGCACGGGTCGCATCGCATCGCATTATAGAATACACGGGTCATCGCACGACCCGAATACTTTGGACTTTCGAATGACACCAAACGTTTTCTGATTGGACAAAACACAAAATTGTCAAAACACGTCACGCCAATCAAAAAGCGAAACTCAAGTTCATAAAACATATGCATAAAACAAAACATGACGACCGCTTAGCCTAGTGGGCAGCGATTCTGCCTGCGAAACTGGAGGTCCCGGGTTCGATTCCCAGGTCGGGTCAGTATTTATATGATGAATATTAATACTGCCACCGGGTCTTGGTTGTTATATGTATGTGGTGCCTTCGCTTGGTACCCAAAATACAAGCTAATGCTTAGTTTGGGACCTAGACGTTGTTGTGTTTGTTTGTGTTATTATTATTATTATATAAAATACCTAGTAATTACTTGAATTGTCACCAGCAGAAACACCAACGCACTCTGGTACGCAAGTCATCCTATAGACTTGTGCTCTATAATATTGTAAATAATTTTTGTATCAAGTTTATTAAATTTATTTTATTAGTAAATTCATTGTTTTTTACTACAACATCTACTGGTCGGCGAGGCGCGGCTGAGGACACGACAACCTTCCCTTCTCTCTACAAGTAGTAGAGTCAGACAGATGTCAACTTTCCTAGGAAGTCCAACCCCATATAATTAACCCTTATAACTGTAATAGTAATTTGATGATTTAATATTATTTCAGACGAACTGAAGAACTAATCGGGAATATGTACCAACAATACATGGCGACGGCACCCCCTCTGTCGCTAGAAAACGAAACCAAACAGAACGGCGTTCCCAAAGCATTAGGATCGATTTCTTTAGATTCACACAATCTTATAAAGCAAAACAGTACAGAAACAAACAATTCTGACGACATCAAGCCGGTCTTGGATGACAAGAATACTAAGAATACGGAAATTTTCACGATCGAAAACCAATCGAGTTTAGAGCGAAGACCGAGTTTCGAAAGTAATCCTTTAAACGCTTTAAGACCTAGGAGAAATATTTTGGAACCTATCAAGAGAGATGATATACAACCTCCCGCTTGGTGTTTGGCTAAAGGAAGAGAACCAAGAAGAAGTAAGAGAAGACTGAGAACTATAGACGCTCAAGATGGTAATTTATTTAGTCATAGTTCATTACTTTTATATGTATTAACAAATATGATACTTACCAATAACAATTTATAAATAAATCACTGGACGATATTTGCATAAAGATAAGTTTTGTCAGCTCAGTATGTGTGCTACATGAGGAAAGTGCACTGCGATAGTCCACGAGAAATAGACATTGGGCCAAATCTGTGGCCAAATGCTTGCTATCTCTCCTGGCGCAACGGGCACTAGCATAGTGCAAGAAGGAAAGATATAGCCTAAACGAGTAGGTAGGCGTCAAAAATTCAGAAAAAAAAATGTCCGTCAAAATCGTCTTCGTCCAAGAAATCAGTTGTTGTCGACTTCTGTTATGAAGTCTATTCTAAAAACTAAACGAGTTTGACTTATTATGAATTTCCGTATACTTATTGTGTACCTACCATTTATGATTGAACAACAAATATGGAAAATGCCGACTTATAATATAGTTTGTACGCTGAGCAAACCAAATTTTTTCTTTCTCGGGTTAATGCGATGTTTAGATTGGAAACAAAACATTTCTTAGATTCGTCATATATTTCGTGTAATCTGTTGTTTCAACGCCGAAAATTTAATTAAAAATTTAAAGAGAATATATTCTGGGGGCGTTTCGTACAAGTAAAAAGTAACATACAAACCGTTTCATGTTTGGATGTCGTTGTCAATGGGTTCGACTTTCGGTTTTATTTAGGTATCATAAGTAGGTACAGAACGCATCAAACTTTATGCGGGATCCGAAAGTAAGCACAAGTCACGTCGCGATAACCAGTTCTAGGTGTCAGCGGGGCGCAGCGGAGCAAAGGGGCGCAAGGTGTTCCTCCGACAAACCGACTATACCTGCGCAAGCCCGCATTTAGCATTGTATTCAGATCCCTATAAAGTTTGACACGATCTGTACCTAATGACATACCTGTGTACGCATTTTTTTTTGTTTTTACATATACAAATGTCCTCGCAGGTACCCGAACCCGAACCACGGAGTTGGGCGGTTTTAAATCATTTGTTTACTCAAGGCTAGTGAATAATTCTTTTTTTGTTTCAGAATCTCAAGACTTATCAATACAGGAACAACAGATAAATGGTGTCAATTACACACAAACACCAAAACCAAACTCCGCAGAAAATTCATCGAAGCAAAAAGCCACGAATAATGATAGTATAGTTAATTTATTTACAATAACTAAAAATTAGGAAAATTCTATATGACTTCTTGAGTACATAATTTTTAGCGTATAGTTAATTTACTCACAGTTAAGTTACTGTGCGTGATAGCCAGAGCGCAGCGAACCTGCTTCAAATCTTTAAGGCTATGTGGCCGTGGTTCGAATCCGAGTGTGTACCAATGAGCTTTTCTGACTTAAGTGCATTAACTATGATGAAAAATACTTCTAAAATAAACAAAAGGTCTTTTCTTAATTTAATAACAGTTTTGCAATGAAAAACATAGAGCAACGCCGATCGCCGCCCATCTAACAATGCAAAGTTATATCAATAATTTAATGTGATATTTATGGATTTACGGTTGCTAATTTTTAAACTGTATTTAATTTATGCGAGAAATTATCATAAATACAATATTTATCATTACAGCACGATTTAGTTTAAGAAAAAATGTATCAGTGGTAGATTATTGGATTAATTTTATTTGTAGGAATTTTAATTTTTTAAATAGTTTTTAATTTGGTATAAGCTTTTATTTTTAATTACTAATTATTGGTTATTAGTATTTTTATCAGTTAATTTTTCTAGAAATATGTTATATTTATTAAGAAAAACTAATAAGTTTAAGAATTTTATCAGTTCCTTACATATGAAATTGGCATTTTATACGGAAAAAGTAAAACATAAAAAAAAATTATGTAGTTTTTTATATTTAATCAATTAAAATCTGTAGCACTATTATTTATGCATTTTCGCGATTTTATAGATGGTTCATTGATTCCTTTGCTGAGAAAGAATCGATAAATCGGGAATAAAAAAATCGAGAATCGATAAAATCTTTGAAGGCTGTTTGAACTGCCTCTTACTACTTGGGACTACCTACTCTTTTAACGTGCGTGGCGTGATAGCCCAGAGGGCTACGAACCTGTCTCAAATTTATAAGGCCCCATGGGGCCACGGTTCGAATCCGGGCGTGGACCAATGAGTTTTTCTGACTTAAGTACACAATATCACTGACACCGTGCTTCGGAAGGCACGCTAAGCAGTCGGCCCCCGACGCTGTCAATAGATCGTAAAGTAAGTAGATATTAATTTCTGACACGATTTTTAACACGTTTTTTTATCTAGGCAATAATAACATAGCAATAATATTTATATTTTTCATGTGTTAATAAAAATAAATCAATATAAGTAAAAATCGTTTTTTATTGCTTTGTCAAAATAGATTATCTAACCTAATTTCGAATCAAGATGCAGAAAAGGGGATTTCAAGAAATTATAACACTTACCTACATCTTGACTTTATATTACAGATGCATAAGGTACGACTAATGGTGATATGTCTTGCTGAACTTCTTATGAAAGTTGACATCTGTTTGTATCTCTGTTTGATTAACTCATTCAAGAAGGGAAAGTTTTAGTGTTCACAGTTGCACCTCGCAGCCAGTAGACCGTTGTAGAAAACGAAAGGCTTGCTTCGGAGGGCACGTTAAGCAGTCGGTCCCGGACACTGTCAATAGATGGCGGTCGTTACAGTTCCCAACCCGCAGTGGAGCAGCGTGGTGGACTTAAGCTCCAAGCCCTCCTCCTCCTCCTGACCCTGGGGGAGGCCTAAGCCCCTGCAGTAGAGTAAAAATGGGCTGATGATGATGATGATAACACAAGTCTTATCTAGACAAGGATTTACGTATCCGAGAACTATTCTATTGGTTTCGCTTTTAAGACATTTTTAAGAGTAGAAACTTGGGATATTTCGGCCATATCATGAGGAACCATAAATACCACATACTCAAGTTGGTGATGCAAGGCAAAAGGCAGAAGGAAGACATCCTGGTTGAAGAACCTGAGATAATGGTTTGGTCAAAGCATCAAATCGCTGTTTCGTGCCGCAGTATCCAAAACGAAAATCAAATTGATGATCGTTCATCTCCTGTCAAGGTGAAACAACTGAAGAAGAAGAAGGTTTTGTTTTGAACGAATTAGATACTGAATTTTTAGAGTAACAAAACATGAGTGCTTGCGGTGGTATTTCTCTACTTAATTGGTTTAACATGTTTAACGCGTTAGCATCTGAGCCAATCGCAAATGAATTTAAGAAATTTGAATTTAGGCCAATTGATGGACTATCTGAAGAGGTCACCAAAAAATACGGTTTCCTTTCATACACCGTGGACGGTTTTAAAAAATGCGTATGTGACCGGAAATTTCTATCGTTGAATTGAGTACGCCAATTTGAACTTATAAGGGGTCATTACCCTATAGATGCATATTGATAAACGGGAAACAAAAAGTTCGGTTCGTCCACACATTGAAAGAACGGGCATTTTATTATATTTGTATATAAAAATTCTGAAATGACTGCTGGACGGCCTCTGCCCTAGTTATCCACAAGTCACTGTCTTCGACCATTTGGAAGTCACGACCTATGCAAAATTGTTAGTCAACCTAGCAGGAGTCATCCCGCTCGTATTGCTACATAATTGCTATACAAGATGAGATTTTAGTAACCGCCCAAATTTTTTCTAGATGTTAGGTATCACCAATAGACCTCATTGCGTAAATAAAAAATATGGGTTACATTTTCATAATAAATTATTTTATCTATAGTGTTATTTTATAACGTTTGTTTGCCTTTTTAACGCTATAGCAAACGTACGCGCTCGAGGCTTTGAAACGGAATGGGGCGGCGGGCATTAATGGTGACTAGAGTTATTGGTGTTATCGGGAAAGGTTTCTATAGTCATATCTCAGTATTTTTCTATAGAACGATACTAAAAGGAAACAAGACGGCTATCGGTTTTCTACCATAGATTATTATATTAAAATTTGACTGGTCATTAAAACCTCATCATGTATACTAGCGATCCGCTTCGGCTTCGCACAGGATAGAAAGATTAATTTAATATTTTAGTATTTTAATAATAAATTAATAATAATTAGTATTTTATTTAGACAAATAGAAGATAACAAGATAACAGGAATTCCTTATCAATAACAATTCCGATTTTTATACCCGTCGTAACTTCTATAAGAAAACTCCGATACGAATAATTTAATAATTTTAATTTTAGAATTTAATTTAATTAAGAATAATTTTATGAGGACTTGCATCTACATAATTAACCTTGATTGTAAAACTATTTAGTATGATAAGAATTTAATATAATACGAATGTCAACAACTTTCGATTCTATCCGTGTTTTGATTGACAAATATGAACAAAAAACGGTTGTTGTGACTTAATAATAATAATACGTAGGATATCCCACACAGCGCCATCTAGTCCCGAACTAAGAAAAGCTTGTATTATGGGTACCAGGCAACTGATATATAGATATCCTTCACCCAAACACGGAACATATAGACATGTTCGTTCACACAAATATTCGATTCAACTATAATAATTAGACATACAGATTTTTTTGTGGGTAATATTGAGTGAGTAATATAAACATGTAGTAAGTACATTATTACGTACCATTAGGTAGCAATTTTCGCTATTTCAGGGGCACACGCCAAATAATGACTTTTATAACAATTGTCCTCTGCGCTCTTGAACAGCAACAACGTATACACTAACGCTCCAAGAAATTTTAGTTAATTTTCAGTGTAAACCAAACAAAATGCTCTAAAAGTTCACATAGTTAGAAACAAGTGCATCAACTAAATGCCTGAAAAGTGTGTTTTCGTAAAGCTGTAAGTAAAATCAATTTAAAAACAATAAATCGCTGCGCCGGTCAGTGCTGACCAGATATTTTATAATACATAGTTCGCTGTGCTGTTCTGTTGGTGAGACTCGCCGCACCGCTAGCACTTGGCCCGAACCAGTTCGACGGCAACAATTCGGCAGCGGCATTGACTTGGAATACCAGTTCTTTTTTTTTATTCCGTCTTAAATAGTAATTAAATATTATTATCATACCGGAGTGCAAAAGCAATCAACTAATATTACTTTTTATTTATTTATTTATTGTGGGAAAACCAACAGCTATTAAGACACAGTATTATTTGAAAATAAATTCAAAGATTAGCCTATTACAGGTTTCCACTTATATATAATTTTTTATGCTTAGGAACTACGAACTATATACTTAAATTTAAATTTCGGATCGAACTAGAATAAACAACTTGTGATACTAGTTACAGACATTACTTTTGATATATGTATTAATTTTGTTTAAATCTATTTCTCAAAAATCGGGAAAACAATTTCAAATATTTATGGACACAAACATGAAATGCAGATATTATATCACGGCCGTCGAGAGAATGCGTTTCTGACACATGGAATTCATAGCTATAAATAACATCATGTTTGTTGTGAGGTGACATAATATAATTTTTAATTGGCTGTGCAGCGCGGAAACAGTGCAAGCGTAATGGGATCGATGCCGCACGGGACCAACCTGGAAGATATTTTTATGTTGTAAATATTGTAAATTGAACTGTAAAATATAATTTTTAATTTAATTTTGTGTCATTCGTGCATGTAAACGAGATTTGAAAACGGGAATTGTTCGACGGTAATACCGACGGTACAAGTTCACATCAACCATCCGATTACGTCCTGTCAGGAAGGCATTCTCTCGACGGCCATGATATAGTCAATGATAATATTTTAAACTTGAAATTAGAAAATCAACAACTCGAAGGAAAGTGGATAAATCAGATAATATAAACGTAAGAACAACATCCTAATTGGAATGGAAAAATAGAAAATGAAGATTCTGGAGTTAATAACGGGTGTATTTCAAAATGACTTTGGAATAATTATTAATTTGGAATTTGGAATAATTAATAAAAAATAATATTAGCGATATCTATTGCTTAAGAGAAAAACGGTCAAGCACTAGTCGAACTCTCGCACTGAAAGTTCCATACATAGAGACAGCAAAGCACCACGCCCACCTTCCCACTAGAGACACGGAAGATATCTACTGTACGATACGAAGCGTTCCATTCAGCGGGGGTGTGAGACGCGTTTGCGGTGGGGGGGAGGATGAGAGGAAGCGTATGTATACTTCCTAACGGGCATTTACCGACAAGCGACCGGTGGTGGCATACACTACTAGCGTGGTGTATGAGACGCCGCCCTGTCGATAGCGTGCTGTAGTTTTAGTGGAAACGGGGCGGGCGCGTTCCATATACTTACCTACTACCACACAATAATATCGTATTTAATTGCAGTATATAATACAATAATACATAAATATAAAATTTCCAAATTCGCAACTAGTTTAGTATTTAAGATAGACCCCATCCCCGTCACAAAAATTGTCCAGGGCTTACAAGTTCTACGGGTTTATAATCCTTTATTTTTGAACATAAAAAGATTAAAAAATTTATTGTTTATAAACAAATAAGTGCTTAATAATAATAATAATATTAGCAATTACGTATACATCACAACAACGTCTAGGCTACAAACTAAGCATTAGCTTTTGTTTTGGGTACCAAGCGAAGACACCACATACATATAACAACCAAGACCCGGTACCAGTATCAATATTCATCATATAAATACTGACCCGACCTGGGAACCCGGTACCCCCAAGTTCGTAGGTAGGGTCGCTACCCCCTAGGCCAAGCGGTCTCGTCGTAAGTGTAGTTATAGCAAGTACAGGTCGCCTCAAACTTTATGGCGGATCTGAAAGTAGGCACAAGTCGCGTCGCAGTGACCTGTTAAAGGTGTCAGCGGGACGCAGTGGAACGAAGGGGTAGGGGTAGTGCGTTCCTGCCGCAAATCTTACGGCAGCCTATCCCATTGCGTAAGCCCGCATTTAATGTTGTATTCAGATCCGCCATAAACTTTGAGGCGAACTATAGATACCTAAGAATTATGATGTCCCTAATATTTCCAGTAGGTTTAAGGCATCCTCTCTTTTATCTAAAATTGTATTGAAGCATTTTTTTCTTTGGTTCTTTTCATGTATAGGATCTTATTAATAATTTAATTAAATTTCTCATTCAGTAATTGGTGTCGTGATAGCGCAGCGAATCTGTTTCAAATCCATAAGGCAGTGAGGCCGTGGTTCGAATCCGGGCGTGTACCTATGAGTTTTTGTGACTTAAGTAGGTACATAATTATCACTGACTCCGTGCCTCGGAGAGCATGTTCAGCAGACGGTCCCGGTTGCTGACAATAGATGGCGGTTGTTAACAATCCACCAACCCACAGAGAATCAGCGTGGTGGATTTAAGCTTCAAGCCATAGGGTTCGGATACCCCCAAGAATGATAGCATCCTGGGGGGAAGCCCAAGCCCCTACAATGGGGTATCATGGGCTGATTGAATAAAATCAGTTTCCGGTCAATATTTTACACAAAATTTCCGAATTCAAAGTCATACATACAGGCTGCAGAGTGACAGCAATAAGGCTCCGTTTCGCCTTCGGGTACTATAAACACGCTACGTACCCTGAGGAGTAAGTCAACACCTTGTTTCCACCAAATATAATACACTGTATTATACTGTCATATCCATACTGTATCACTGTAGCATACAGTGTATTATACTTGGTGGAAACGAGGTGTAAGTTGGCGCATAACCAATTTTTTTCTTTTTCAGGAATTAAATGTGTGACAAAGAAATAAATCGATATACGTCAAAATGTTGCTAAGAAATGCAATATTGTTTATCAATGTAACATCGTTACTAAGATATGCACACGCAAAGTGGGTGGAGGGGCGAATCAACACAAAGGAGGTGAGAGCTTTTGACTGACCGATTGGTCGAATGGTTAGATACCTTCATTGCGGAGCCAAGAGTCGCGGGTTCGATCCACGCCTGCGACAAATATTTGTGTGCATGTACATGTTTAATTTGTTCCGTGTCTGGCTGTAAAATATCTATGTATGTTTGTTATAAAGAATATTTAAGAATGTACATCAATTGTCTAGTACCCCATAATACAAGCATAATACTTGCTTACTTTGGGTCTAGATGGCGCTATGTGAGATTTCTCAGATATTATTATGTACTCGTATCCTGAGTGCGGATCCATACGAACAATTTTTCCGAGATGATTGCGACATTACAGGCTACTAGCGTCCTCTGGTGACTTCATCTGCGTGATATTAGGTGTAATAAGGTAATTACCTCGTGTCGTGATAGCCCAGAGCGCAACGAACCTGTCTCAAATTTATAAGGCCCTATGGCCATGGTTCGAATCCGGGCGTGTACCAATGAGTTTTTCTGACTTAAGTACATTACATATCACTGACTCCGTGCCTCGGAGAGCACGTTAAGCAGTCGGTCCCGGACGCTGTCAATAGATAACGGTTGTTACAATTCCCAACCCGCAGTGGAGTAGTGTGTTGGTTTTAAGCTCCAAACCCCTCCTCACCCTGGCGGAGGCCTAAGCTCCTGCAGTGGGGTAAAATGGGCTGATGATGATGATGAATGTAATTACCTGACTGCGGGGAGTGATGTTTTCCTAGTGTATGTCATATACACCCATATGTTTATTTCTTGATGGCTTGTTGAATTTCGACATACGAGGTTTCATTGTATTCGTCTTAATTGTAGGATACGACCGTGAGTCAGATCCATTGAGTCAGATCGCAAATATTTATCATGTCCTGCTCTTTTAGACAAATTTAGAGTTCATTCCATCCATCCATCCATCAGCCCACATTCGTCCACTGCTGGACATAGGCCTCTCCCAGGGCACGCCACACTCTATCCTCAGCCATCTTCATCCAGTCACTACCGGCAGCTAGCTTTATATAGTCGGTCCAGCGAGTGTCCCACACTACGTTTGCCGGTTCGTGGTTTCCACTCAAGAACCTTTTCAATTTTAAATTTTTAAGAAGCTTGAAGTTAATTACGGTGTAGTTAAATGAGAAAAAAATCTGATGGAAATTCATTTTATCCCGGCTGTGATATTTCGGCGTGCCGCGCATATCAGACGTCACGTGCGCTGAAATCAGCTGACTCATTCGCTCTAGGTCATTGGGTTGTAAGTTATGGATTTTTAAAATGTTTCGTGACCATTTTCTTGGAAACAAACTCAAAGACTTGGTTAAAAAAATCAGGAGATTATGAATACTTGCGATTTGACGCATGATCGCATCCATGCTGTATAATAATAATAATATTTGGGACATTTCACACAGCGCTATCTAGTCCTAAAGTAAGCAAGTATTCTGCTTGTATTATGGGGTACTAGATCACTAGTATACATACTTAAATATTCTTTTTTTTAATAATCTATACATAAATATATATACCTGTTACACCCAGACACAGAACGAATAGACATGTTCATGCACACAAATATTTGGCCCGGGCAGGAATCGACCCGCAGCTCTTGGCTCCAGGGTCTTTAACCACTCACAACGGATTTGGACGCTGGTTTTTTTAATAGGTACAGTGACTCAAGAGGAAGGTTTATAAAGTCTGCGATGGTATGTGTCTATCTCTTAGGGATAACTCACAATAACCATTTTTTATCCAAAAATTGGTGTAAATAAGTATTCCAGCACAGAAAAGATTTTCGCGGTATCCACTTTATTGTTACTTGCCACCAGATGGCCCTACTGTAACATTTCTTTTTCTATAAGCAGAAATGATATAAAAATGTAGTCCACGCGGGCGAAGCTGTGGGCGGTCGCTAGTTTATTATCATATAACTTTTTTTCAGAACTGGGCATTTTTAACTCGCTTTTGCTTCTTGTCGGTCGACGGTCAATTCGAATATTTAATAGAATTTGACAGAGAAGCTGGCATACCTAATTTATTGTTGTATTACGACGATGAATCTCAATGGCCGGCTGTATACCACAGCTCTAAGGTAACTATTCCATTCCATCAGCCCTTTTTATATCCCACTGCAGGGGCTTCGGCCTCCCCTCAATATGAGTGGTGCTTAGAGCTTAAATCCACCATGCTGCTCCAATGCGGATTAGCGGGTTGTAACGACCGCCATTTATTTACAGCAACCGGGACCGACTGCTTAACGTGCGCTGTGAGGCACGGAGTCAGTGACAGTTAATGAACTTAATGTATTATCTAAATAAATACACGACAATTTTTTGTTGTTAATTTTCTTATTAATACCATATTAACACAGCAAACGACGCCGAAAACGACTACAATTCATGGTTCTTAATGAAACAGCACGATGCACGCGCTGATACTGATACAGTAGTTTAGGTCAACGCCATCGTTTTCCTTGTTTGATTTGGATTTCGTGCTACTCACCGATAAGTCACATGTTAGAAATACCCATTTTAGTTAGTTGAGACAGAGCAGAAATATCTCAGCAAATTAATTTAAATGAGTCCTTTGTTATTCACCGCACTTTGGAAACCACAACTAGTGATGAGGATGTATCGACAATCGACGTCGAGGATTTGCACATAAAAATAGCAGTTCGTTGATTTAAATTACAGAATTGCAAAGAGCGCGAGGGGGTCTTGAACAAAGTTGGACAAAACCAAATCATAAAGCTATCCCATTGGTATCCTGACACGGAATATTCTGGATGCGTGCTCAAGAAAGAGAACGAGGAATTGCTAGCGTCGAAAAGGTACCTAAAGTATAAAGACGGTGCCGCTAACAAAAACACGAAGCATTAAAAACTTGCCGGCCGCGTTCGGTGTTTTTTTTTTTAATATACTAACTATACTATCATGTGATGTAAAAAAAGTTTTTAAGAATGTCAGACCAAAAAAAAAACTGATATACATACTTAAATATCTTTATGCAGGTTGAGATTTTAATGACAACCCAAATCCGTTGGCCGTCTTGTTACGTTTTAGTATCGTTCAATGAAAATATTCAGTTAAGATTACGTAAACCTTTTCCAAAACTATCAATATACTAGTCACCGTTCCCGAGCGCGCCAGTGCACGTACACGCGCCCCGCCCTCATGCCCCATGCCCCGCCCTTTCGCTCTATGTAAGTAGAATGTAGCCAAATTTTGTTAAAAATATTTATGATATAATTATTGATTATGAATATTTGATCTATATATTTATTTAGGTAATGAAGTCTATTGGTGATACCTAACATCTAGAAAAATGTTGGTCGGTTACTAAAATCTCATCCTGTATATATATTCATATGTATATAATATTACTTGGTAAATAAACGTTATTATTATTTTATAATAAATTAATATAAATATATTTATTTAATGTGTTTACAGCACTTCAAATATGAAGGCTTCGAACTCATCGTATTATGACCAGTTTTTAAAAACTACAACTATGAAAATAAAACCTACCGATTCTAGTTTGAATCACACGGATTGGTACGAATTATTTTCAATAGACGATAACAATTTTACTACAACGGAGATGCCCGAAGATGCGAACGAAGATGAGAATGTTGGGTCAGAAATAAATGGTAGTAAAAAAGAAAATTTGAAAGACGCCGAGGTAATGATTCGAAAGAAAAAACAAGGAGTAAATGCTCCTATATTTACATTTATTTAATAAGAGTTATGTATCTCCAAGAACTTTATACATTCTTCTCAAGAGCCCACACAGTAATATAATAATATAATATATCTGGAAAATCACACACAACGTCATCTATTCCCAAAGTACAGTTCCAATCAAGTTTTATGGCGGATGTGAACATAGGCACAAGTCGCGTCGCAGTAACCAGTTTTAGGTGTAGCTGGACGCAGTGGAGCGAGGGGCATATGATTGAACCTGCGCAAGCACTCATAAAGCGTTGTATTCCGATCCGCCATAAATTTTGTTTGGAACTATAAGCATGTATTATGCTTGTATTATGGGGTACTAGACAACTGATATACGTACTGAAATATTCTTTTTTTTAATAATATATAGTTATATAAATACTTGTACACCCAGACACGGAACAAATAAACATGTTCATGTACATAAATATTAGTCCCGGGCGGGATTCGAACCCGCGACCCTTGGCTCCGCAGTTAGGGTTTCTAACCATTCGGCCAACCGGTTAGTAAAATATTATTTAATGAGACCAATAACTGTCCCCACCCAGTATTTTGTGAATGGACAGTCTCTGGTCTGGCAACAATTTCAGGATGCTGTTGTTACTACATTGTAGACGTCGCAGGAGAGAGGCCGCTTAGCCTAGTGGGCAGCAACCCTGCCTGCGAAGCTGGAGGTCCCGGGTTCGAATCCCAGGTCGGGTCAGTATTTATATGATGAATATTAATACTGGCACCGGGTCTTGGTTGTTATATGTATGTGTTGTCTTCGCTTGGTACCCAAAATACAAGCTAATGCTTAGTTTGGGACCTAGGCGTTGTTGTATTTGTTATTGTTATGTTATTATTATTATTTTTTACGTATGATGGCATGGAAACCATCAGTGCGAGCCTCTGCGAACATGCTTGAGGCACTGCGACGCCATGGTTGTCCCCACAATCCTGAAGGCATTATTGAATTGGACGCGCTGAGCGCCGTAGGTTCGACGCATTTAAGATACCCACAGGCCGCTCGTGTAGAATGATTGACAGAACGCCTTACGAGCGAATCGGCGGGCAAGCATATTTCCCCTCATCGCTAATGCCCTACGCTCCTTCTTAACATCTACATCATCCCTTAGGATCCATTATAATAAAATGATTCGACAATAATAATAATGTATACAGCACAACAACGTCTAGGACCCAAACTAAGCATTAGCTTGTGTTTTGCGTACAAAGCGATGACAACACATACATATAACAACCAAGACCCGGTACCAGTATCAATATTCATCATATAGATACTAACCAGACCTGGGATTCGAACCCGGGACCTTCAGCTTCGTAGGCAGGGTCGCTACCCACTAGGCTAAGCGGTCGCCTAATATCTATATCTAATATTTATATCTAAATAACGTTTCATTCTAGCATGAAGTAAAGAGATTTGATAACGAAAGATATCTAGTTTCGTGCTACAATGCGAGGCGATTCCATTCGGCTAGAGAGCGATGGTGGTTCATTGCTATAAGTAATTGCGACAGTGAGAAGGTAACTATTTTATTATATACAAGCGACCCGCCCCGGCTTCGTGCGGGTAGCAGAGCATATACCCGTAGTGTTTTTTTCGTCGTGGTGTCGTATCAGCTTGTTGCGTCGAACATGTGGATTGATTTCATATAGATTTAAACGTAACGCCAGTTCATCCTACTTGGAGTATTTTTAATTTATTTTATTTTCGATACTGTAAATATTTGAAAAAGTAAAAAATATATACATAAAAACAAACTAAAATGTTACAAGATTGATTCTTCTGCTTGACTCATTGATTTATCAATTTAATAATAAGAATTTGTAGTCCGTAACCAAACGCGAAATAAAAGGGTCCGCAACGTGCGTGGGCTGTTAAGGCAGTGGCCCGGCTCCGTTGTGCGCGTCAGTGCATGCAAAGCTTGACTTCACATTATCTACGCGTGTCGCGGCGGTGTGGGGCCGTCCGGCCGCTTGTCGCCAATGCTTGCCGCGCGATAATTTTTATTTCGCGATAACTCTTAAGATATTAATTTAAATTTTATAGTGTAAAGAATAATCATAATGTGTATGAAACGCTAAAGGTAAATAACGTATTTAATTTGATTTATTGTATCTGTATAATTGTTTTCATATCACCAAATAATATGACACTATTTTTTTAAGCATACAAATAGGTATAGTAAGCCATCCATAAAAGATACATATACCAGCGTGGACTTTTCTTTAGTCCTATAAAAGAGGAACAATTCTTCCATACATTGTTTTGTTATATCTCAAAACGTTTAGGCAGCGTTTTCGATGAAAACTTTGGTTCTCATATATTTACAGAATTGGAAATAAAATATGTACATTAAAAATACTCCAAAGAGGATGAAATTACGTTACATTTAAATCTAATTAAATCTAATCTGTGTTCGACGCAACAAGCTGATACGACACTACGACAGAAAAAACACTAAGGCATATATATATGCTATGCTACCCCCGAGCGAAGCCCGGGTGGGTCGCTAGTTAATATATATGTATTGATATATACGTATATGTATACAAGAATCGCCCATTTATCCTGCAGTTATCGAACCACAATTTCTAAGACACTTAAGAATTTACATAACTACTAATAGCATATTAAACATTACAAGTAAATTCTAAATTAAATGTAATAAAAAAAAAATATTTATAAATTAAAAATACTATACAAATAATGATAAATGAGAAAATTTTAAAGAGACGACAGGTTCAGGGTGCTAAGGATACTTGCCGCGTTGCCACTCTGTATTGCGACACTGATCCTCTGAACAAGGTATTCCTTGCTCAAAGGATCACCTGTCAACAGACGCAGCGCCACACCTAAATCTTGAGCAAATAATTTAGCATCCTTGGACCAGGGACCCATCGTCTCGACAGCGAAAGGTATGATTTGGCAACGATTTATAAGTTCTACATGTTTGGCTATTTTCCTACGAGGTGCTGACTCAGCAGCTGATCCAGTTTTTTTTTTTGATGTATTTTTCAAATAACTTTGGCACAAGGTATCCACGCAAGTTACACCCCAAACAAGAGCTCTACCACTTTTGAAATTTTGTTTTTAGGGTTTAAATATCAAATACAGATTTTTGATGACTAACGATCCTGACGGAGATTTCTGGTATGCCCATTTCTCTGCCGACGAATACAGTAAGTTTTTACATTCACTATATTATATTTAATAATTATATATATATCACCATATTATATAATAAAAAACAATTAAAGAGTTCGTACGTCGTTTACCTACGTTTGAAACAAGGTTTTTCATACTAAATATTGATTAATTTAATCGATAAATAAAATTATTTTTCACTAAAGAATTTTGTTGCGCATCTTGTGACCTACGCATTCTCGTACCTTCAAAATTTCGTTTTTTTTTTTAACTGTAATATTATATTCTGGCAAAACTATATAGAAAGCTAAAACTCATATCTCTATATCTTGAACGGTTTTTTGAAAAATTTCAGTAACCACTGCAATCACGTATATATTCTATTTAAGGATTTAAGGACAATACGAGATTTCACAGGTACGAAAAAGGAACGCACCCTTGTATCTTAATTATTCTGTGACGCGACTTTCAGTCTGTTCCGCGCCCATAGGTTCCGCCTGGTTCCGCCTGTTCGGATGTGAACCATATGACCCATATGTGAACGTATTACCACGTATTCCCGCGAAAATATAGGTTTTTGACTATATTTTCGCGGTTTTTTAATTTTAAAATAAAATACGTTTTATAGCAAGCACCCGTAAATGTTAGACCTTCCTTATTTTATGAAAGCTGAAAATTTGTCAGCGCATGCTTCTAATACAGGTATAGGAACGATGAACTACTATGAAGCACGGCTCATCGTGACACGGGCAGGCAACAAGCAGCAAAGGTGTATAAAATACTGACCCAACTTTACAATCAAATAAGGCACTTCACTTCACTTCATCAGCCCATTTTTACCCCACTGCAGGGGCTTCCTCCAGCAGCAGGGGCGGCCTCCCCCAGGGTGAGAGGGGCTTAGAGCCACCACGCTGCTCCACTGCGGATTGGGGATTGTAACGATCGCCATTTATTGACAGCGCCCGGGATCGACTGCTTAACGTGCTCTCCGAGGCACGGAGTCATATATAGTTATGTACTTAAATCAGAAATACTCATTGGTACACGCCCGGATTCGAACCACGGCCGCACAGCCTTATAAATTTGAGACAGGTTCGTTGCACTTTGGGCTATCACGGCACAAATAAGGCACAATTTTCTTATAATTTTTTCTAGATAATATTATAAATTATTGTTGCCGGACTCTCAATATCTTGGCTACTCCTTGCCAAACACCCTTACACTTTAATAAATTCTAATTATACCTGCGCAAACACATAGAGTAGCTGTAGGTGCAAGTAGATATAGTTTTCAAATTGATAAATGATTAAAAAAAAAAACGAAAATATGTATTGGAATTACATGAACTTTAATTTTAAAATTTAGGTCAATAAAGAACTTAATTGACTTGACTTGACTAAACGTTAAAAAATATATACGTCGTGACTATCATGGCATCTTCATACAAGAAAGAAGTTTCAACGTGGATACTAATGCGTCGAACATTCTAGTGTAGTTATTCTCTTGCGTAGTGTTTTTATTTATTTTTCCATTCCATCAGCCCCTTTTATACCCCACTGCAGGGGCTTAGGCCTCCCCTCAAGATGAGAGGCTTCGGTGCTTTAAATCCACCACGCTGCTCTAATGTGGGTTGGACGATTGTTACAACCGCCATCTATTGACAGCAACCGGGATCGACTGCTTAACGTGCTCTCCGAGCCACGGAGTCAGTGATAGTTAATATACTTAAATAAAAAAAAAACTATCTACACGCCTGGATTCGAACCACGGCCACATGGCCTTGGTTCGAAACAGGTTCGCTGCGTTCGGGCTATCACGACACTATATATTTTATATATTATGTATTATTTATTATGAACCGTAAGACAAGTTTCATCAAGTAATTCTTCTTTCTTGCGCAGACGTCTTTCCGATACTTCTGACATACACTTTCGCTTACTCGCTAGTGATGATCGCCGTAGTGATATGTAGCGTCGAATTGAAATCTCGCCATCTATTACATCCCACATACAAGATTTTTCTCGCATCTTATGTCGTACAACACTTGGGTCTAGCCTTAAGAAGTATAGCCTATGCAAAATATGCTGCCGACGGTATCGGAGGAGTGACCACCGAGATATTTGGTAAGTTAGGATTTATAAATATTTTTTAGATTTTCATTACATCTTAACTTAATATGACCTTTTACTTTAGTATTTTTTAGGTAATTCTGTTTACTTTTTATTAATAATAATATCACTACATATTATATAATAAAGTCTTCCGCCGCGTCTGTCTGTTTGTCTGTCTGAACGTGATAAACGCAAAAACTGCCGAACGTATTGGCATATTGTTGACACTAATGGACGGAGTGATTCAAGAGGAAGGTTTATGTATATAATTTATTAATGTTTTGTGGAAATTTGTTGAAATATGACGGTTATTGTTGAAGATGTCGGAAAAAATTAAGCCGGCTGTGAGCTTTGATTGAAAACGCTGCCGAATCCCTTTGAGATATAACAAAATAATGTATGGAGGAATTGTGTCTCTTTTATAGGACTAAAGAAAAGTCCGCAATGGCATATGTCTATCTTTTATGGATAGCTTACTATACCTATTTTTATGTTTAAAAAAATGGTGTCATATGATGAGGTAATTGGAAAGCAATTTATACGGATACAGTACTAATCCTTATCAAACTTAATACGTTATTTACCTTCAGCATTTAATGCACATTATAATTGCCTTTAACACCATACAATTTAAATTAATATCTTCGGGGATATTGAGAAATAAAAATATAGCGCGACAAGCGGCAAGGCAGCGCGGCGCGGCCGGGCCCTACACCGACGCGACTCGCGTGTTGTAAAATTAGGCAAAAGTTATCAATGTTGTATACATAGAAATATTGTAGTTTGTTTTTATGTATTTATTCTTTACTTTTTCAAATATTTATGGGATTGGAAATAAAATACATTTAAAATATTCCAAGTAGGATGAATTTACGTTACATTTAAATCAATTTAAAACCATTCCACATGTTCGACGCAACAAGCTGATTGGACAATACGGCAAAAAAAAAAACCACGAAAAAAACACTACGGTTTATATGCTCTGCTACCCGAGCGAAGTCGGGGCGGTATGATGAGTATGACGGCGGTTGATTATAGATTAAATACCTATTAATAAATATAAATAGAGCAATATATAATAATAATAATAATAATAATAATAATAATAATAGGTATTATTAAAAGTAAATTTGCGATGTTAGTAACAATATTTTATACTTATTCCTAATAGATCTTGGGTCCAATTTAGAATAATGAGATGTGTAAGATATCCCATTTATTATTATTTTATAGATCAAAATCATTATAATAATAAAGTATCGGAATCCTACCGTCCTGCAGCAGAGTTGTTACTAACGCGAGAATATCCGGCCTTTCAGGGTTGCTCAAGCATTGCATACTATTGTTATTACAATTCTTTTTTTCCAGGAGAATTCCTATGCGGACTATCGGAAATGCCTTATGTGCTCCTGCTGATTCTTATGGCAACACGATAACGCGTGCCAGACTTAAACTTGGATTCATAAACAAACTGAAAGTATTCATGTGTGCGTACTGCCTCATTTACGTGATACTGTTCGTGTATCAAGCCACGGTAAACTTTTTTGCTAATTTAATTTTTTTGGATTTTTCGCAATCCTATTAAGTAATTCCAGATACAACGTTACGTAAAAAAGTGTAGCCAACTGTCACGATTAAGAGTTTAATTTGATTGTCGTCAGAATTTTGTTTAAAGGTGGGTTGGGGTGGGGGGACCCCCCTCAGGGCGGAGGGGGTTTGTGTAATTTTGCCTATCGTTCAGAAAACCCGTTCTATAGTTTGACCGAAACCACTGTATGCTCAGGAGCTGCCTCCCTCCTCGCCGCGTGCATACCTAAGGGAGACAGCTCAGCTCTGTCAGTCGGCCGTCAATGCTCAGGAGCTGCCTCCCTCCTCGCCGCGTGCATACCTAAGGGAGACAGCTCAGCTCTGTCAGTCGGCCGTCAATGCTCAGGAGCTGCCTCCCTCCTCGCCGCGTGCATACCTAAGGGAGACAGCTCAGCTCTGTCAGTCGGCCGTCAATGCTCAGGAGCTGCCTCCCTCCTCGCCGCGTGCATACCTAAGGGAGACAGCTCAGCTCTGTCAATCGGCCCTCAGCTCTGTCAGTCGGCCGTCAATGCTCAGGAGCTGCCTCCCTCCTCGCCGCGTGCATACCTAAGGGAGACAGCTCAGCTCTGTCAATCGGCCGTCAATGCTCAGGAGCTGCCTCCCTCCTCGCCGCGTGCATACCTAAGGGAGACAGCTCAGCTCTGTCAATCGGCCGTCAATGCTCAGGAGCTGCCTCCCTCCTCGCCGCGTGCATACCTAAGGGAGACAGCTCAGCTCTGTCAATCGGCCGTCAATGCTCAGGAGCTGCCTCCCTCCTCGCCGCGTGCATACCTAAGGGAGACAGCTCAGCTCTGTCAGTCAGCCGTCAATGCTCAGGAGCTGCCTCCCTCTTCGCCGCGTGCATACCTAAGGGAGACAGCTCAGCTCTGTCAGTCAGCCGTCAATGCTCGGGAGCTGCCTCCCTCCTCGCCGCGTGCATACCTAAGGGAGACAGCTCAGCTCTGTCAGTCGGCCGTCAATGCTCAGGAGCTGCCTCCCTCCTCGCCGCGTGCATACCTAAGGGAGACAGCTCAGCTCTGTCAGTCGGCCGTCAATGCTCAGGAGCTGCCTCCCTCCTCGCCGCGTGCATACCTAAGGGAGACAGCTCAGCTCTGTCAGTCGGCCGTCAATGCTCAGGAGCTGCCTCCCTCCTCGCCGCGTGCATACCTAAGGGAGACAGCTCAGCTCTGTCAGTCGGCCGTCAATGCTCAGGAGCTGCCTCCCTCCTCGCCGCGTGCATACCTAAGGGAGACAGCTCAGCTCTGTCAATCGGCCGTCAATGCTCAGGAGCTGCCTCCCTCCTCGCCGCGTGCATACCTAAGGGAGACAGCTCAGCTCTGTCAATCGGCCGTCAATGCTCAGGAGCTGCCTCCTTCCTCGCCGCGTGCATACCTAAGGGACACAGCTCAGCTCTGTCAGTCGGCCGTCAATGCTCAGGAGCTGCCTCCCTCTTCGCCGCGTGCATACCTAAGGGACACAGCTCAGCTCTGTCAGTCGGCCGTCAATGCTCAGGAGCTGCCTCCCTCTTCACCGCGCTCATACCTAAGGCGCGTTACAGCGGTTTCGGTCAAACTATAAAAACCAATGATGAAATTTGGTTGAATTTGATTAAAATTAATTGCGGCGGTCGTAAGCAATGAGTGCGATTGCCTAATCGAACTTAATGACCGGTCACTTCCAGTAGAGTGCGGCACAAATTTTACTTACGAGTATTTTTCTTTTTTCTAGGCTTTCGATCCGGGCGAAGTTTTATATTTCTACGAAAGTCCGGCTGGCTATGGAACAATAATTCTAAGAGTGTTGGGTTGGTGCATGTTCACTTACGCCACGTTCTTCACCTACAAAAAAATTCCAGAAAAGGTATTTGAATTTCATTTTTTTAAGTTAATATAAGCCAAATTTTCACGTTCCGTTCTGTTCCAAAGACTCACCAGCCAGCAGTTATGGTAGGCTGCAGTCGGGATAAAGGATTGACAGGAGGTTCAGCCGACCCGAATACCAGCATCGTAAAGCCAGCATGGGGAAGATAGATACTATATTTGGTGTGTAACATATAGAGGATGGGTTAGTATTTACTGCAACCGTGGGAGTTCGTTTCTTCGGGGCTTCGGTCGTTAACTAGGTGTATTCCGTTTTGAAGTCTGACTCTGTATCGGATTTCATCTGCCATTATTTTCAGTGTTGGTCTGTTTTCCGCAATTGTTTTTCAGTAATCCTTGTTGTAGTTTGTGTAGTTATTTTTTGATTGATTTGATTTTTCAAGGTCTTTGTTTATTCATGAAATTACAAATCTGTACAGAATGATCTTATTCTATTTGAACAGAAGCCATATTTTTATTTATTACCCAGGCTGTGTAGCCTTTACGAACATTTAAAACATAAATTGTATACTTTATTATGGTATGGACCATGTGGCCGTGGTGTGGACCGGCTGGGTCGTCACGGACTTTCGTGTCTCAAAAGTGCCGGTCGTATCTACCGCCACGGAGCCATTAATGACTTGATCCGCCGGGCTCTTGTGACAGCATCTATCCCCTCATCTTTAGAGCCGAAAGGTTTGTTCAGGGACGATGGCAAGAGACCCGACGGAGCAACGTTGGTGCCTTGGTGCCTGGGCCGTGCTTTGATTTGGGATGTCACATGTGTGGATACTCTGGCTCCGTCTCATGTCCGGGCCACGGCCCAGAGTGCTGGCGCGGCAGCCGACCAGGCGCAATTATGTAAACGTCGCAAATACTCGGGGTTGATTCCTCACTACGAGTTTGCGGCGGTTGCAGTAGAGACACTCGATCCGTTGTCGTCTGATACGAAAAAATTCGTAAAGGATTTGTCCACCCGTCTGGTCAGCACTGCTGGCGATCCCAGAGCGGGTGCCTATTTCGCACAGCAACTGAGCATCGCTGTGCAGCGCGGAAACAGTGCAAGCGTAATGGGATCGATGCCGCATGGGACCAACCAACCAAGGATATTTTTATTTTGTAAATATTGTTAATTTGTTAATGATTAAATTATAAAATCTTTATTATAAACTTGTGTTGACATGCCGTTTTTTTTTATACATTTTTTTTTTCTATGATGTGTCGGTCTTAGTATGGACCCACATATATTTACAATGAATAATTTACAAGAAATAACTTTATCGCGAACGGACTATAGAAGACATAGCATTTAATTTTTTTTTTTTTTGGTGTTTTGGGCATAATTTTTAAATTCATCGCAACTAGGTATGTTCGATGTTATAAAATAAGTTCACAGTTCGCTTTAAAATAGAAGTATCGGTCTGTGATTTTTGAATATAAGAATTTTCTTATTAAGACATTATTTATCGCTGAATTTTCAATCCAGTTTTAAATTGACTACGAAAAACGGAGAAGAAAGTGGAAAGTTAGAGGAAGAAAAGAAATGGATCTCCCCCTTACTTTATTAACAAGCGATTAAGTTCAAGTACGATGTACAGAAACCTAAAATCCACGTGGGCGAAGCCGCGGGCGGTCGCTAGTCAGTGTATAAAACCTAGAAGAAAAATTCACTTTTTACAGAGGGTTTTCTACATTCGTTTCTTCATCTGCGGCACTCTGTGGTTCTACGCTGGCACTCTGTTTATTCTGGCAGCCAATTTTTATATAGGTAAGCTACCAGTGCTTTCGTAAAGTGTGGTCGAATTTTATTAATCTTTACACATGTTTTTACAATTTATACATACAAGATGATTTGTAAAGCAGATATGACGTCACTGATGTTTTTTTGAAGATATTTTTGTTACGGTTTTTGAAAGAGTATATTTTTACATAAGAAAAGATCATTCTAAAAGACACTAAACGATTTTGCTGTAACTGCCCAAGCAACACATAACTTGTATATATTTATACATAGACCAGTCAACCTATAGACCACGCTTTAATAAACGTCAGTATGAAAACGAAATCGCCAAAAAGTGGCGGGGTGCGGGGAGAGGTCGGCTAGTTTTCATTGGCTCCTTCAAAATTGACAATTTAATGGCTTCCGACGTGCTTCCAACTGACGGCTCACTAGCGACGTAGTTATGTAGTGTCACTACATAGCCTTGGCGAATGCTACTCTCTGTCAAAGCGTGGTCTATAAGGTTGACTTGTCTGTGTATTTATATTAAGTAAAATAAGTACGAATTTAGTTCCTAAACTACAGATAAATGGATAAATTCACAGATAAATTGATAAATTCACAGATAAATTGATAAATTCACAGATAAATGGATAATCGAAAGTGTGCCGGTGGCAGTATTCTTATTCATAGCTTTCATTGGACACATTACTTTCTTGGTGAGTAAAACATTTTTTTATTTCATCATCATCATCAGCCCATTTCACCCCACTGCAGGGGCTTAGGCCTCCCCTAGGGTGAGGAGGGGGAGCTTAAATCCACCACGCTACTCCACTGCGGGTTGGGGATTGTAAAGACCGCCATCTATTGACAGCGTCCGGGACCGACTGTTTAACGTGCTCTCCGAGGCACGGAGTCACTGATAGTTAATGTACTTAAGTCAAAAAAACTCATTGGTACACGCCCGGATTCGAACCATGGCCCTATGGCCTTATAAATTTGAGACAGGTTCGTTGCGCTCTGGGCAATCACGACTTTTTTTATTTAGTGAGGGCCGAATCTGCATACAGGCACGGTCTGCGCACCCGACCTACCGTGCAGATAGTCTGGGTTAGGACGACAACACAGAAGGTGCAGCCTGACCGGTTAAACTACATCCTCAACCGGTACTCCGAGGAACGTATAGGGTTTGACGTGAATGCGGACCGGACGCATGACCTTTGACGGGCGGTACCTAAAGGGCGCCGCCTCGTTCGGCGTATGATAGTAAAACTTATTATGGTGTGGTACCTAAGGCTGTATCCAATAGTGGGACGTTCATAGCTTGATAATGTTGAAAAAGCCGTTTGGAAGAAACATATCTACTGCAGCGCTCTATTGCGTCTTATAACCGTAAACCAATCTAAAAACCTGCTCTGAAGAAATACTTAGCGTAGTGGGTAGCGACCCTGCCTACGAAGCTGGAGGTCCCGGTTCGAATCCCAGGTCGGGTCAGTATTTATATGATGAATATTGATACTGGTACCGGGTCTTGGTTGTTAAATCTATGTGGTGTCTTCGCTTGGTATCCAAAACACAAGCCAATGCTTAGTTTGGGGCCTAGACGTTGTTGTTCATGTATACGTTACTTACCGATGTTAATTTAAAAAGGCGTCCCTAGATTGACAACACTAATGCCTTCAATGATTTTATTACCACTGAAATGTACGAATCCATCATATTTGCCTAAAATATCCAAAATTCTAGATGGCCAACGTTTTCGTAAAAAAAAATTTGCTTATCAACGTGTTAAACATTCAATGCATAGAAATAATATAACTGTACCTACCTAGTTCTATTTGTATTTGACGACCGCATAACCTAGTGGGCAGCGACCCTGCCTGCGAAGCTGGAGGTCCCGGGTTCGAATCCCAGGTCGGGTCAGTATTTATATGATGAATATTAATAATGGCACCGGGTCTTGGTTGTTATATGTATGTTGTGTCTTCGCTTGGTACCCAAAATACAAGCTAATGCTTAGTTTGGGACCTAGACGTTGTTGTGATTGTGATTGATTGTATTTTACTTGACACTCGTTTGACAACCACAATGGTCACAGCTATCAATCAAAGAGTTTTTAACTGCAGATGCTCAAAATAAAAAAAGATAGAATTAATATAATTCTGTATAAATATTACCCATCTCTTTCTGTTGAGGCCTGCATTTCGCACTGTTATCTCTATGCATGAAAGAGTCAGTAGAATAAACGTATGTATATGAATGAATAAAAAATGCCCGTAAATAAATACAGGTACTGTATACATGCTACCGATCTGTGCGGCTCTATGAATTGCGCATACCCGTTCGCGCATGTTTACCTATTTGAACGCTTGTATAAAAATTGTTACTGTGACGCTTTTGTGACTAACTTCTAATCCGCATAGATCCGTAGCAAGTATTGTTTAAGGCCTAGATGTATTTTAACTCAAGTGGAATATCTTTCTGTACCTACTTTAGAGAAACATCTCTAGTTCGTACATTTTCTACACAACTGACAGATCGATTGGCAGAGTGGCTATATACCTTGACTGCGGAACCAAGGGTCGAGGGTGCGATTCTCGGCCGGAACATATATTTGTGTGCATGAACATCTCTATTTTTTCCGTGTCTGCGTGCCAAAATATGTATATTTATTTAAAAAAAAATATTCAAGTATGCATATTAGATGTCTAGTACCCCATAATACAAGCATAATACTTGCTTACATTGGCACTACTACTACTACTAGATGGCGCTGTGTGGGATGATCCAGATATTTTTATTTTTATTGCAACCTTTCAGTTTCTCACGTTACCGGTGTTCGTAACCAAGAATTTTCCATATCTGCGGATGAATCAAGTTGGCGTCTTGGAAATGCGTGATGACCCTAATTTGGACAATCTTGGCCACATAGCTTTTCATCCCAGCGATGGGGGTTCACATACAATCATTCCTTTGACGGGGTATGTTAATATATTTTAGACATCAATATACAATAATAGTAGTTGTGATAGCCCGAGCGCAGCGAACCTGTTTCAAATTTATAAGGTCGTGTGGCCGTGGTTCGAATCCGAGCGTGTACCAATGAGTTTTTCTGACTTAAGTAGATAACTATAACTGACTTCGTGCCTCGAAGAGCACGTTAAGCAGTTAGCACCGATGCGATAAGAAACTTCTAAAAGAATTGTCACAAACGTCAACGCTGATGCTTAGTAATAATTTTTTGAAGAAAGGAAGGCGATTCCTTCTTCACTTCACTTCATCAGCCCATTTTTACCCCCCTGCAGGGGCATAAGCCTCCCCCGGGGTGAGGGGAGCTTGGAGCTTAAATCCACCACGCTGCTCCACTGCGGATTGAGGATTGTAACGACCGCCATCTATTGACAGCGTCCGGGACCGACTGCTTAACGTGCTCTCCGAGGCACGGAGTCAGTGATAGTTATGTACTTAGGTAAGAAAAACTCATTGGTACACACGCCCGGATTCGAACCATGGCCCTATGGCCTTATAAATTTGAGACAGGTTCGTTGCGCTTTGGGCTATCACGACTCTGGCGATTCCTTAGTCAATCGGAATAAAAGCGAATTTAGGCAAATAGCCATAAAAGTACGAATTGCCACTCATACTATACCTAGCTGATGCAAGATAGCGAATTTTAGTCCGAGTTTCAGTGCACAAGGTCCCTGCGCGCCGGTCTCCGCCCCCGCGAAATCTACGCGCGCCGGGCATCAACCCCGCAAAATTGCGTAATGTCAATTCGATACTGTGAAGTGACATTTATGACTCTATTAAAACCAAACTCTGCTATCAAATTAGTTTACTCTACGCAAATAGAGAAATATATTTAATTTATCCACGACCGTTTGTCCTCTATAAAATGGGCCTACAGCGTGTAGGTACGTAAGTATATCGAAATGTCACAATGTCCTTTATTTAAATTATTTAAATATAAATTAAATTAATTATTTTGATATAAATTTAATTAATTTTCAGACGAACAGAAGAACTAATCAAGAATATGTACAAAGAATATATGGCGACGGCACCCCCTCTGTCGCTAGAAAACGAAATCAAACAGAACAGCGTTCCCAATGCATTAGAATCGATTTCCTTAGATTCACACAATCTTATAAAGCAAAACAATTCTGACGACATCAAGCCGGTCTTGGATGACAAGAATACGAAGAATACGGAAATTTTCACGATCGAAAACCAATCGAGTTTAGAGCGAAGATCGAGTTTCGAAAGTAATCCTTTAAATGCTTTAAGACCTAGGAGAAATATTTTGGAACCTATCAAGAGAGATGATATACAACCTCCCGCTTGGTGTTTGGCTAAAGGAAGAGACGCAAGAAGAAGTAAGAGAAGACTGAGAACTATAGACGCTCAAGATGGTAATTTATTTCATCATAGTTTATTCGTTTTATATGTATTAACAAATACCATACTTATCAATAACATCACTAAATATTATAAAATAAAGTCTCCTGCCGCGTCTGTCTGTCTGAACGCGATAAACTCAAAAACTATCGAACGGATTGGCATATTATTGGCACCAATTGACGGAGTGATTCAATAGAAAGGTTCGCGTGTATAATTTATTCATGTTTTGTGGAAATTAGTTGTAACGATTATTGTTGAAGATGTCGGAAAAAAATCAAGCCGGCTGTGAGCTTTGATTGAAAACGCTGCCGAATCCCTTTGAGATATAACAAAATAATGTATGAAGGACTTGTTTATCTTATATAGGACTAAAGAAAAGTCCGTGATGGCATATGTCTATTTTTTATGAATAGCTTACTATAACAATTTTTATGTTTAAAAAAATGGTGTTATATGATGAGGTAATTGGAAAGCAATTTATATGGATCCAGTATTAATCCTTATCAAATTAAATACGTTATTTACCTTCAACATTTAATGCAGATTATGATTGCCCTTTCCACTATACAATTCAAATTAATATCTTAGAAGTTATCGCGAAATAAATATAACGCGCGACCAATCAGGCGCCGCCGCCGCCGCACCGCCGCGACGGCCGGCCATACGGGACGACGCGACACGCGTGGTTACGTTATATGTATTTATTCTTTACCTACTATTTCAATTTATAGAATTGGAAATAAAATACTTTAAAAATACTCCAAGTACGATTAACTTACGTTACATTGAAATGTAATTAAATCCAATCCCCTTCGACGTTAGTTTGACGCAATAAGCTGATATGACACTACGACAGAAAAAAACATTACAGCTTATATGCTCTGCTACCCGTGCGAAGCCGGGGCGGGTCGCTAGTTTAAAAATAATTCACTGGACGACATTTGCACAAAGACAAGTCAGCTCAGTGCGTATTGCAGTGGGCATTTAAGAGGAGAGTGCACTGCAGCAGTCGACAAGAAAATAGGTATTTGACCAAATGCTTGCTGTCTCTCCTGGCGCACCGGGCACCAGAATAGAGCGAGAAAGACAGTTAGGTATAGCCTGGTATAGCCTAAACGGCTATGCATCAATAATTCAGACATAAATTAATGTTTTGCCTTTACGTCCACGGTTTCGCCTCTTAGTTTTACCCTAATAGTTACTAGTACTGACCGGTTGGTCGAGTGGTTAGAGACCCTAATTGCAGAGCCGAGGGTTGCGGGTTCGATTCCCACCCGGGACAAATGTTTGTGTGCATAAACATGTCTATTTGTTCCGTGTCTGGGTGTAAAAGTATCTATATATGTATGTATTATAAAAAAGAAATATTTAAGTATGTATATCAGTTGTCTAGTACCCCATAATACAAGCATAATACTTGCTCACTTTGGGACCAGATGGCGCTGTGTGGGATATCCCAGATATTATTATCATTACACTTTCTAACCTTATGTCGATTTCAATCATTTTGATCATGTTTCTATCTCATTTTATTTTAAGATAAACTATGCTTGTAGGTTTGATTGTTTGACGTTTGATTTTTTTTAAATTATTTGTCATTTTTTCCTTTGGGCCGTATGAACACGACTGAAATCTTACGCCCGCTGTGTAAGAGTCGTTGCCGTGAAAGAATTCAGCTTTAGGCCATTTTTGTTACGCGGTCTATCTCAAAAACCAAACGAGAATAACTCATCATCATTATCATCATCAGCGCATTTTTACCCCACTGCAGGGGCTTAGGCCTTCCCCAGGGTGAGGAGGGGGGCTTGGAGCTTAAGTCCACCACGCTGCTCCACTGCGGGTCGGGAACTGTAACGACCGCCAGCTATTGACAGAGAATAACTCACTATGTATGAATTTTTGTATACTATGTGCCATACGTATTTAAACAAAAATTAAAGAAAATTCCGGTTCATAACGTAGTTTATAAGCTGACCAAAGCAAATATTTTTTCTTACACGGGTCCTTATAACCAGTATAATAAGTTTTAGGTGTCAGCGGGACGCAGTGAAGCTAGAAGGCGGGGCGTTCCTTTGCGGGGCGTGTCGTGATAGCCCAGAGCGCAACAAACTTGTCTCAAATTTATAAGGCCCCATAGGGCCATGGTTTGAATCCGGGCGTGTACCAATGAGTTTTTCTGACTTAAGTACACAATATCACTGACACCGTGCTTCGGAGGGCACGTTAAGCAGTCGGTCCCGGACGCTGTCAATAGATGGCGGTCGTTACAGTTCCCAACCCCAAGCCCCCCTCCTCTCCCTGGGGGAGGCCTAAGCCCCTGCAGTAGGGTAAAATGGACTGATGATAATAATAATAATAACACACACAATCACAACAACGTCTAGGTCCCAAACTAAGCATTTGCTTGTATTTTGGGTACCAAGCGAAGACACCACATACATATAACAACCAAGACCCGGTGCCAGTATTAATATTCATCATATAAATACTGACCCGACCTGGGATTCGAACCCGGGACCTCCAGCTTCGCAGGCAGGGTCGCTGCCCACTAGGCTAAGCGGTCGTCAATGATGATGATGATGATGGGGCGTTCCTCCCGCAAGCATCATAAAGTTTGACACGATCTGTACCTAAGTAGGTACCTGTGCATGCATTTTTATTGTCTTTATATAAATAAATATACTTGTAGGTACCACAACCACGGACTTGGCCGGTTTTAAATCATTTGTTTACAAAAGTAGTGAATAATTCTTTTTTCGTTTCAGAGTCTCAAGAGGTATCAATACAGGAACAACAGACTAATGGTGCTAATTACACACAAACACCAAAAGCCAACTCCGCAGAAAATTCATGGAAGCAAAAAGTCACTAATAAAAAATCCGCGTCGATGGGTATGGGGGTTCCAATGAGCGGGTCGGGGGCGCATCGCGGCCACCACAGTCCGCCCGATCGCTTTTTTACAATATAATTGATAAATTGTACAACTTGAAAACTATTATTTTACCGCAATATATTATACTAATAATAACGTACACATAACAACGTCTAGGCCCCAAACTAAGCATTAGCTTGTGTTTTGGGTACCAAGCGAAGACATCACATACATATAACAACCAAAACCCGATACCAGTATCAATATTCATCATATAAATACTGACCCGACCTGGGATTCGAACCCGGGACCTCCAGCTCCGTAAGCAGGGTCGCTACCCACTAAGCTAAGCGGTCGTCGCTTGCATATAAACAAGTAGGTTTGTACCTAGTTTATTTTTAAACGATACCCATTGCCCTTATGGTTGTAGGCAGCCATCAATACCTACTGGGTGTTCGGTTGAACGTAGTCCAAATTTATAGTGTGTATTGCGGTACGTCACGATTTTAGGGCTCCAATTAAATGTCCCGTAACGGGACGCCAGTTGTCCCGATTATTATGTGAAATTTCGATCGAAATCCAATAGAAATATAGTTGTTTACAGCTGGTCTATTCACTGAATACAACATAAACTGAATCGAAAAATAATCTGAAATTGCTGAATCATTAAATAATTCAGCAATTCCATTAGAATTGCAAATTTTGTGCAATTCAATTTTGATTTCGAGTCACGTATAGACTTTCATAGATTCTTGAAATGCAAGAAAGATATATTACGACAAGTAATTTCATCTGAATAATTGAAAACAAAATAAGAATAACAAATTTTTTTATTAATATGTTTGATACACTGTATTTGTTTTTTTTTTATTCTAAAAGAATTTATTGTCATATTTATAATTTAGAGTGATTATAAAATTAATAAGTAAATAATAAACGGTTCGTAATTTTTTTGCTCCGAATTTTTCAACGAAATCCCACATTTTTAAAATTTTTGCCTACAAATCCCGATTTACGCGAAAAAAAAATCTATCAACACTGGTGCTACGGAGCGGGTTATGCTCGGTATTTCTTTGATGGATAAAATCAGAAACATTGAAATACCATCGAAGAACCAAAGTTGTCGACATAGTCGAAGCGATCAGCAAGCTGAGATGGCAATGGTACGGTCGCATTTGCCATAGAAACGATAACCGATGGGGTAGACGAGTTCTCGAGTGGAGGCCACGTACCGGGAAGCGAAACGGACGCCCCCCGGCCAGGTGAACAGATGACCTGCAACACCACACCGGGGTTAGTTGGATGCCAAAAGTGGAGAACCGTGTGTAGTGGCGAGCCTTGGGAGAGGCCTATATCTTGCAATGGAGAGAGACAGGCTGACGATGATGAAGAGAACTTACCGAACTAAACAAAAAGTTTCAAAAAAAAAGAAACTTTAAACATAGTTTTCTCGGTAGCCGTTAGTTTGCGCCATCTGCTTACTTGAAACTTTTTTAATTCGGTAAGCTCTACACGCTCTATAAGTTTGGATTACGTTCATTCGAACATCCGTTAAAGTTCCAAATAACTTGATAGGTAGGTACCTACCTATAATGAGGCATTGGAAAAAATATCTTTCTGCTTCACAATCTTGTTCGGTTTGGCGTCGTTAGGCTGTGGCATGAATAGCGGTGGACAACAAGACAACAAACACTGCGGATCGAATTACCTATCAACTTTGACAAAATAGCGTTTCATTGCGATATGACGCGATTTGGTACGAAAGTAATTAAGGGTCCCTACGATTTCGCGATCTGAAAACTTCTCAATTTTCAAATTTCTCAATAACCATTAAGATATTCGATATTTTTTTAATGCATATTCATACATCACCTATTTATCTAGTTGATCTACGAAATTTCATTTAGATAACAATATAAATAAAGAATAACACCTGCACCTCTTTTGGAAAAAAATCTTTTTAGAATTCCGCGTTCTTCCTCCTCACGTTCAACAGATACTTTCTTTATTCCATCTTTTCATACGAACGCAAAGAATATCTTTTTCTGACGCTCTTGTACGCATTATAATAAAGTTTTGAATAGCATAGATATATTTTCTGTTACTTTAACTACTTACAAGGAAAAATTGTGTGATCTGTTATTGCATTAGTTTTAGTTGATACCCACTGTTGTTCGTGCCTACTAAGTGAATCACTTTTAAGAAAATTTGTTGTTACATTATTGGTTCGTAGTAATTAGTAAATACTTTAATCTCGATTTCTTGTTTGCAATTTTGCGGCTATATTTATGTGTGTTAAAATTTATGGTAATTTAAGTCTTTTTGTTTAAGGGTATTTATTTAATGACTGTATGTGACTGTTTTTACCTGCATATATAAATAAAAAATAAATAAATCCAAACATACGTTTTTGGGTAAGCACGAAACATCATAGTATTATCAGGATTTTTTTTTGGCAAACTGGTAGCGAATACCAATCACAGAAAAATCATACGTACGGCGCATATGGTATATTAATAAGTGTACGATAAATTGTCTTCAAATTTATTTAATTGGTACTGTTAAAAAAAATGTGTTCCATGCTAAATAAACGCAAAAAAGTCGTGAGAAAAATCGTCGCCTGCGCGTTTCAAATTAATGAAAATTACATGAAAACGTATAAAAATGTAAATTTGAGGTGCTATCTCAAAAATTTTATATTTTATTTTTGTTTGCAAATTTTTTTGTAATAAAATTTCGAAAATTATCTTATTAACCTGTGTACACGTTCAATGCGTCCAATCGTGCTCAAAGGCATTGTCGATGACGGTCAACTTACAGGGCCTCTTAAGTAGTGTAGTTATTTTTTATGCTACTAGTTGTAAGTTCTACTATCTTTTAATAAATAGGTAAATCATTAAAAAATAATACATTGAAATGCGTTTAAACAAGTTATTTTTACATTTTTAATAACTTTCATTGTTCTCATATGGCGAGTGGGTATCTAACATATTACTTGACATTTTTTGTTTGTTTGTATACTTTAGTGTTTATTTTTGAGTTTGTATTTTTGGTGAAGGGCCCGTGGTCCACCGATCTGAACTACTGGTAAGACCACGGCATACCACTATGTACCCATGGTCCTACTGGACAGATCAAACTAGGAAAGATTACATAGTATCGATATTTATATTAAATAAATAATTCTTCATCAGCCCATTTTTACCCCACTGCAGGGGCTTAGGCCTCCCCCAGGGTGAGGTGGGCTTGGAGCTTAAATCCACCACGCTGCTCCACTGCGGGTTGGGTATTGTTAATAAATAATAAAAACTAAAAATTTTCCTTCATTTAAAATAAAATCACTTTGAAGTCGAACACATTCAAAATCATTTTATGCTCAGGTTTATGTCCAGTAGGACCACGGGTACATAGTGGTATACCGTGGTCCTACCAGTAGGTCAAATCGGTTGGACCACAAGCTCTTCATCATATTTTTATGTGTATACCTACCACAGACAAGTCAACCTTATAGACCACGCTTTGACAGAGAGTAGCATTCGCCAAGGCTAATTAGTGACACTACATAACTACGTCTCTTCTGAGCGGTCAGTTGTAAGCACGTCGGAAGCCATTAAATTGTCAATTTTGAACGAGCCAATGAAAACTAGCCGACCTCTCCCCGCACCCCGCCACTTTTTGGCGATTTCGTTTTCATACTGACGTTTATTAAAGCGTGGTCTATAGGTTGACTGGTCTGTGATACCTACATATTTTATTCGAACGTAATTTAAAATAATACAACTTAATCAAGTCAAAAATTGTTTATTTATTTTTTTAACAAAATAAAATACCAATACTCCATTTCAATTACAGTCATGATTCCAGAGATACCATATTTAAAAAATGTACTACAAATGTCTCATAAATCTACAAGTACCTATTGATTATCAAGAAAACGAAATTCGTGAGTTATTCCACTCAGTCGTCAACATTGTTTATGAGGGGAAAAATCCTGTTGACCACTTTTTGTTTTCCTTTTTTTACATCTTGATTCTAATAAATAGACACATATTTATACGTGTAAAAAGAAAACAAAAAGTTGAATTCTCAACATTGAACGAACGAAGAAATTTTTTCCCGATCGTTAACAGTGTTGACCACTGGGTGTCACCGAGCGGAATAACTCAAATTCATACAACATTATCATCTTATTACAGAAACTAAAAATGCATCCAGCAACTTTTAGATAGTAATAGGTAGTTAAAGCGGACGTACCATTTTTAGAGATACATTTAAATGTCTATGGTTCACCACGAAATGGCCCACATTCTTCCATAAGTACAGAAATAGACCATAACAGGCAGTTCTTACTATCATTTTCCAAATTGCTTTTTAGGCAATGCCTTCTAATATGTACTCTGTTGTGAAAAAAAAAATAGGTAATATAATATATTATCACATTAAAATACTTTTCCCGAAAGAATTATTGAGACATGAGAAAGTCAAACGTATGTACTACGCACAGGAGAGGGGCGACAGCAGGTGAACCTAGAGGGAGGGTATCCAGTCGGCGACCCCCGACCGACGCAATAACTTTGTGACGCTATCTGAACATTAAAAAGAAAAACACGGTATTTTATTATTTTTACCAATGGTCATAATATAAAAATTCGGAAAGTGCTGACAAAAAAATCTATAGGCTGTACTTTTTTTATTGAGGAACTACAGTCGAGAATCATTTATTATAATTGTCAGAATAGTATAGGTCAAACGAGGTCGACGCCCGTTGTTGGCCTAGATTATTGTGTCCGTCACCAGTCTCTGTGACCGCCCACCGTCAATACTGACTATAGTAATAGAGTTGTTTATAAATGAAAAAATTTTAATAGTACTCGGTCTATCATCTCATAATTTCTTTCGCTGAGGTCCCTCAATTAAACTACAGGATGTATATAATTTTATTATATTAATGGAGTCTATGCATATAATATGTAAATTGTGTGTACCTCTATATATATTGTTTAGACGTACATTTAACTCTGAGCTTCTATTAATGATTTCTAATTAATATAAAAATAACAGAATAACAATAATTATAATACAATAATGTACTTACAATAAATTATTTTGCATGTGCACTTTTCATTTGTGCGTAATTTATTATTTGAGTGGAATGTCGTTTATTATATAATTAAATATAATTAAAATATTATACAATCATAGCTATTTTATAAATGCAGATGTCGACGCCAAATGGTTCAATCGGTTACTAAATTGGATTGCTAGCATGTTCATTAAATACCGGCATTCAATTGAATGGCTAAAGGAATATTAGCCAAATAGTTGAAGGCAACGTTTAACGAAAAGGTTGAACATCGCTTTTGGTTGAACAGCCTCTTGGTTAGGTCAATAAAATCTTCATGTATAGATAGATAGCTACTGCTAGGATGACAGATCACAGAATTGACCATTTCATGACGTGTTCACATTCAGATCCATTCGAAATTTTAATTCCACCAAGATATGATGATGGTCTACCATTTCTAAATTGATAGATTAGTTAATAATAATAATATAATAATATCTGGGACATCCCACACAGCACCATCTAGTCCCAAAGTAAGCAAGTATTACGCTTGTATTATGGGGTACTAGACAACTGATTTACATACTTAAATATTCTTTTTTTATAATATAAACATATATAGATATTCTTTTACATCCAGACACGGAACAAATAGACAAGTTTATGCACACAAATATTTGTCTCGGGCGGGAAACGAACCGCGACCCTCGGCACTGCAGTCAGGGTCTTTAACTACTCGGCCAACCGGTCAATCAAAAGTTTATGTATAACGCGAGGAGCGAAGCGGAGCGGAGCAGCGAGCCACCTAAAAGATGAACGTTGTAATAGTCAAACACATCATGAAGTTGGATTTGGCTACGGCCAAATTAAAAAAATGTTTAGCCATTTCAAAAAGGCTAGCTTTCAATCAGCCAACTTGTTGAATGTTGAGCTACCTTAATTAATTCAACGAACGGCCTATACAGTTATCTAATTGAATGCAGGCATTTAATAAACAGGCCAGCCATCCAGTTAAGAGGCCGATTTAACCATATGGCGGCCACATATAAATTTCTAGGGTCCGAAGCGAAAAAACGGAAGCCTTTTAATTGTCATCATGTCCGTCTGTCCTCTGTCGCTTTTAAGCCTCCCCCTATAACAATGTGGGGTTGAAATTTTTTCTTTTATTTTCATATAATCTGGGACATCATTACAAGACCTTGAATTAACATGAATTAGAAGTTTTAATAACCATTTTATATTATAACCCCTCGTCTATGAAATAATCAACTCCAAAATAGTCTTTCCCATGTTCCCCTTGGTATTTCTAAACAATATCATTTTAAAATCAGAAAAAAATCCAGTAGGTAGATAATAAAAATGTTCAATCAAAAATACTTTAAAATGATTTCAGGAAAATCGGGAAAAAAATACCAAGTAGAAACAAGCCCGAGGGTAGCTTTATACTTTTTTTTTGGTATGGCTACATGACTCTACGTTATGCGTTGCCACACACACATTTGAATGGTTTTGGTAGGTAGAGCCGGTGATCAAGTGTCACAGAAAAAAATTAATAATTTACTGCATACACAACGTTCGAAGCAAAGATAATGGAATATACAGCATTTTCCTCAATAAATTATAGTGTCTATTAATTACGTGGGAAATAAAAATTTGAATAATTTTTTTCGCTAAGACTAGACATTACAGTCTATTTTCTATTTAAAAATTATTTAGTATTATTTGTCATAAATTACTATAAGTATTATATATTTTGTAAGTTCATATTTTTAGCTACTTCTTTATGAACCAGTATTTTTATTAATACTGGTATCACGTGCCAATATACCATTTACAAATCGATTTTTTAATATTAATATTTTTCACATAATAGTCAATGTTTATTAAGAAAATGAATATAAATGTCACAAAAAAAAATACATATGTAAATACCACAAGGTTTTTTTTTCATTCTGTCAATCTTTGATTTAATAAATCATGAAAATATTTCATTAATATACTCCAGTTTAAAGTATTATTTGAAGAATTGATATATAATGGTTTTTAAATATCTACATAAATTATGATGTATGTAAAAGTATTCCTTTGCCCATTTTATGAGTTAATGAATAATTTTTTAAACAGCATTTATTAAGATTGATAGCTCACAGCCAGTTGCTAAGTTAAGAAGGGGCTGGACGCGTGAACGACCATAAAAACGCTCTTAAACGATTACGACTTTAATACGCATTTTAATCTTGGTTCGTTTTGAATTAAAGTCTCATTTGAGTTAGAACTATGTTTGTATAGAGCCAAAACTTCGAAATTTCTGTAAACATCCTTGTTATTGAAATTTCTTAGTAGATATATATGAAAAAAGCTTACTATTGTATTACCGAATATTTAATAAGTGCGCATGGACATCATTGTAATAGTTGTAAGCATTTTAAATTAAAAAAAAATAAAAAAATAAACACATATTTAAATAAAAAAAACAGGGAGGAGTTTTTTGCCGGTTCTTCTCCTTCTAGTTTTGGAACCGGTACCTAATCAATTCATTTTCACTTTCAATACGTGTGTGTAAACATCTTATATTGAATAAAAACTTTTTGAATATGAATTTGTATTAAGGTCGTAATCGTTTTGGGCGTTCGTATGGACATTGACGCGTCCAGCGCGTTTTTAAGTTAGTGTTATACCTACTTAAGGAAACCATTACCCAATCATATGACAGTATTCATCCTTACAATTCTAAATCAAGAGATGTGATTGGTTAATGGTTTTCTCAACTTTAAGTAGTCTCCTTGCTGCTATCCGTATGTGTACTGGCTTTAAATAAGTATATTATTTCATCCATAGCCAAGATAAATTTTAAAAAAAAACTTAAATAATTTATATTTAGAAGTCACCACGACAATAGTAGTTCTAATTAAATTATGCCGGTCGGCATACTTCGTACTCCGAATAAACACGAACGACAAAAAATCGGGTTGCCAGGTTAATCGATTCAATAGAAATATGTTGTTAATTCCCCATCTGGTTTCGTTTGAATACGGAGGAAAACTTTTTTATAGCGACCGAGGGCGTATCAGCGGTTGTGCCTAAAAACACTTATATGCCATACACAAGGAGTGAACAAAGTTTTAATTCATTAATAATACATTATAATGCAAGTACGGTAAGCCGCATATTATAGTTAGAAATACGAAAATGGCCGAACGACATTATTCAATTAATATGGTATATCATATCTATAATATATATGTCAAGTAAATACCACAACATTAACTTACAAACCTGAGCACCCAACTGTACTTACTACATTACATCATACTAGAATTATCTAAATATGTAATAGAAAGTCTTTCCCCATTTTTTCTTATCTTCGAATCTAAGGACTATTATTAATGTACCTGTAAATAACAAAATAATTTTAGTATTGGGGAAAACATATTACAAATGGATAAGCGCATAGACCAAAGATTGGTATTCGGTTTTATTCGAACAGTACTGGCGAAAGGCGATTCATAAAAATGAAAACAGGTCGCCTATCAGTTTTTTTTTCAATAATATCAATATTAAGTTCATTGTTAAAAAAAAAAACCGGCCAAGTGCGAGTAGGATTTGCGCACCGAGGGTTCCTGACTTGAAGTATTAGATATGAATTCCAATTTAATACCTCTTTACGTTCATGAGGAAAGGGGTAGTAAGTTTAAAATTATTAAAAATATTTTTATTGTATGATGTAACTAAAAATTTATGCTTTTCGCAATTTTTACTTTATCTGTGCTATAAGACGTTGCTTCGTACCAAATTTTAAGATTCTACGGGAAGTATCCTGTAGGTTTTGATTCCCTTGCGAGTACAGAAAATTTGCAGCATAAACGGCTGTATCCTTTGATTGCATTGGCTTAGAAGTTTGATTTTTTCACAGCTCCAAGGGAAAGTAGACCTAAGTATATGATTCATATCAAATACTAAACTATTAGTTGGTGTTTCTATTTGAAACAAATAAAGGTCAGGATCTGATCCCAGGAAAATAGAGGGACACCTCAAACCTTAAGGTTTTTTCATTCCACTAGCTCATTGTGCCCCACTGCAGGGGCTTAGGTCTCCCCCAGGGTGAGGGGTATTGGAGCTTCATCCACCACGCTGCTCCAGGCGGACTGGTGAATTTTAAGATTTGATTCGTGCGTATTGTTAGTAATATACACGAGCAGACTCGCTTATGAGCAACTGAGAACTAACTTGGCTTGTTGCTCTAATATTAATCTACGGAACGGTGGGGGAAAAGTTAGTATATACCTTCCGTGGTGCAGTGGGCAAGCCCTCTGCCTGCAACACCGTAGACCCCGAGTTCGATTCCCATGTTGACATATGTTGGAACATTGTATTTTTATGTATATAGTTTAGGATCAAAACTTATAAACATATCTTACCACACCCACAAATTAGAATAGCTACGTAGCATTATCTGCTGACGGTTTCGTCACATTGTTCTCTGACAGCTCCTGAAACAAACATCGAGACTTTCGTAATGTCTATTATACAGTTATAGAAATATTTCATAATAATAATCATAATAAGTTTATTGCATGCCACAGAACATTATAAAGTTATAAAGTTATAAAGTTATTATTTTACGCTCAGCAGGCCAATTGACCGTTCCCAAATTTTCGAACTAAAGTCCATTCCATTCCACCAGCCCATTACGTCCCACTGCAGGGGCTTAGACCTCCCCCCAGGATGAGAAGGCTTGGAGCTTAATCCACCACGCTGCTCCAGTGCGGGTTGGTGGATTTGGGTGGTTGAATTAAAGTCCTTTATATTTTATTTCGAAAGAATAGGCAATTTTAAGAAACTAATGCAAAAGATTGAAAACTGCGTTATTGAAATTATTTGTAATAATAATAATAATAATATTTAATAACATTTGTGACATCCCACACAGCGCCATCTAGTACCAAAGTAAGCAACTATTATGCTTGTATTATGGGGTACTAGACAACTGATATATATATATACTTAAATATTATTTTTTTATGATAATACATATGTAGATACTTTTACACCCAGACACGGAACAAATAGACACACACGTACACAAATATTTGTCCCGGGCGGGAATCGAACTCGCAACCCTTGGCTTCGCAGTTAGGATCTCTAACCACTCGGCCAACCGTTCAGTCGTTGATGACCAAATTGTGTAGTTCCACGTTCGGAATGTATATAATATACCTAAAAATGAAAAAATTGTAAGAATGCGATGATTCGCCAACGAACTGTATATCCGTTTGGCGATATAGTTAAGATATTGATTTCTATTTTCATAGGTTAACCTATGCACTACACATTGATCCAATTGGGTCGGATTGAAAGTCACGAGCCATTTAATTGACAGAGACAATTGATTGATAACGATTGATTACAAGTGAAAAGGTTAAAATAAAGTCATCCGTGAGAGAACAAAGGTGATCGACATAGCCTGCAAGATAAGTAAACTGAAGTGGCAGTGGACTGGTCACATCTTCCGAAGAACCGATGGACGATGGGGTAGAATGGTTCTTGAGTGGAGACCACGAACCGGCAGACGTAATGTGGGACGCCCGCCGTCGGCTCGCTGGACCGACGATATATAGTTGCCGGTAGCGGCTGGATGAAGATGACCAAGAATAAAGGAGTGTGGCGTGTCCTGGGAGAGGCCTATATCCAGCAGTGGACAAATGTGGACTGATTTAAAAAATGTAGAGCAATATTTACGTAGATACGAGTATATTGAAAATTCTTATAGCGTGACATCACCGTGTGGAATTATAAGTTTAGCCATTGCCTTTGCATATTTATAAAAACAATGACACTATTACTATGACAGTTCTGAGACTGAAATTATGTTACTTGACGAACAAAATTATTAAGGACTTGAATCGGTTTAAGCGTTTATCAAGGGATTGTCCATGAATCACGTGACATCTAAATAAAAAAGGGGGGCTTTGGATAACATCGCTATTGATACATATCATGTGCATTTTTCATACAACACATAGTACTGATAACCTGTTTCAAATTTATAAGGCTGTGCGGCCGTGGTTCGAATCCGGGCGTGTACCAATGAGTTTTTCTGACTTAAGTACATAACTACCTGACTCCGTGCCTCGAAGAGGACGTTAAGCAGTCGATCCCGGTTGCTGTCAATAGATGGCGGTCGTTACAGTTCCCAACCCGCAGTGGACCAGCGTGGTGGACTTATGCTCCAAGCCCCCCTCCTCACCCTGGGGGAGGCCTAAGCCCCTGCAGTGGGGTAAAAATGGGCTGATGATGATGATGATGATAAAAACCTCATCAGTCAAACTGTCCGGTGCCGTCATTCCGTTGAGTATTGATTCCCTAAGGGTGTCGTCTTCATCATCAGAATGTACATCGAAGAACTCTTCGCTGTCCATCTCCGCGTCGGTTCCTGTAATAATTAAATTGAAATATATCAGCAATTGTTTATTATTAATACTAAAATACGAATCCCCTACGTAATTTCATTAGACAGCAGCATTAGAGAGTGCTATAATGATAGAACCTTTGAATATAAACACCGCTTAGCCTAGTGGGTAGCGAACCCTGCCTACGAAGCTGGGGGTCCCGGGTTCGAATCACAGGTCGGGTCAGTATTTATATGATGAATATTGATACTGGTACCGGGTCTCGGTTGTTATATGTATGTGGTGTCTTCGCTTGGTACCCAAAATACAAGCTAATGCTTAGTTTGGGGCCTAGACGTTGTTGTAATGTATGCGTTATTATTATTATTATTATAGCACACAATTTGCTAGTACTAACTGGCAAACTGGTCGGCCAATGCCAAAATTGAATCATCTGAAATGTTTTTAGATTACTTTGTAGATTAAATTAATCTAAAACTTACCGAGCACAGATTGGTAATCAGTAAAGTACTCCGAATCCGAAGCGTAGGTGACTTCAGGCTGGTCACCGGTTGGCTGTAGAGCGCGCCGTTTGGCACGCTCCTCGCGGATTTTTTTCTGTTTTAGCCTCTTCAATTGACTGGAATTTTAGAATAAATATGAAAAAAGGCTGCAAAGTAATATCTTTTGACGATACGTAATGCGAAAATGATACTGGCCGTTATGTAATCTTACTCTCGGCTAATTCCCTTAAAAAAAAAAATTGCGTTTACATAAGGTGTTCGATTTTCGTTACGGATTGTTGGTTCCACTGTTTGGTTCCACCAGTGGATCCAATACGATTTCCAAGTACTTGTGGCTCCACTTAGGTGGTGGAATTAACTGTCTTAGTTTTAACGAGTAAATTTTGGGTTTGTGCTTTCACTTACAATTTTTTACAAAAATATCTTTTATTGCACATAATTTATTTAAAAAAAAATTATGATAATAATTATTTCATCATCATCAGCCCGTGTATCTCCACTGCAGCATATAGGCCTCTCCAAAGGCTCGCTACCACACACGGTCCACGGCCTTTCGCATCCAACTACCCCCAGTATGGTACTTCAGGTCATCTGTGCACCTGGATTAATTAATTAATCATTTATTAATTAATAATTAAATGATCAGAGGTAATTTCGCTGTAGATCAATACAGCCAGTATGTTTGCAACAGTAGTGGGTCTAATATAGGATTCGCAAATCTTAATAGTTCCGCCCGTGTTATGCGGTGGGGTCATGAGTACTTGAAAATCCTACTGCACGCACTAGTGGAACCAAGCAGTGGAACCAAGCAGTGGAACCAACAGTCCGTAACATTGATTTCTCAGTGACGTCCATTTGTTTTGAACGTGTCACACGAAAAACATAATATGTTAAAAAATTTTGCACCGAACAGTTATTTTTCTACCTACAGAGAAAAATACGCTACCTTTCGCAAATTCGATTACGTTCAATGTATTCGGTGATTTTCACCCTACTGATTTCTTCATTAAGTTTTGACCAAAGTAGTTTAAATAAAGCCGTAAGAGAGAGCCTCGAAGACGACCCCGTAATGGGTCGGCCGTTACCGACAAAAGAAATTAATTTTTCAAAACCGGCGAATTGAACAAACTGTAAGAGTTTGTATGTCATCTGTTCTGACCAGTTTTTTCCAAAGTTTTTTATGTAGTGATGGGTGTAAGACGGTGTGATATAATGTAAGTGTGACGACCGCTTAGCCTAGTGGGCAGCGACCCTGCCTGCGAAGCTGGAGGTCCCGGGTTCGAATCCCAGGTCGGGTCAGTATTTATATGATGAATATTAATACTGGCACCGGGTCTTGGTTGTTATATGTATGTGGTGTCTTCGCTTGGTACCCAAAATACAAGCAAATGCTTAGTTTGGGACCTAGACGTTGTTGTGATTGTATGTGTTATTATTATTATTATAGTATAAAACAAAGTCGCTTCCCGTCTGTCTGTCCCTATGTATGCTTAGATCTTTAAAACTATGCAACGGATTTGGATGCGGATTTTTTTAATACATAGGAGTGATTCAAGAAGAAGGTTTATATGTATATAACATGCTTATTATAGTAGAGAAACACTGATAATTTTAGAGGTTTCTAATGTGATGTCGTAAATAAACACATTTTTTTGCGCTTACATTGCAAACGCTGGCTGAAACCTACGAGGTAGATCAAAATAATGTACTACAGTATTGTACACTTTAAAAAGGTCTACAAAAAAGTTCGTGATGGTATATGTCTATCTCGTAGGGATAACCCACAATAATCATGTTTTATCCAAAAATTGGTGTAAATAAGTATTCGAGCACAGAATAGTAGATTGTTACACAAGGGGTGAAAGTGATCTATTTAGGCACGAGATGGTTTGGCGCACAAGCGTAGCGAGGGCGCTAATAGTTCGAGTGCCTAAATAAGTCTTTCACCCGAGGTAAGCACTCTGCTTTTCATTACGAATATGAGGAAAGTAAAAAAAGCGTTAAATCCATATATGAATCTGATGAACTCATTTTATAGAAATATCTATGTTTTTTTTTGTGGCATTCTACACAGCCAGTATTTTTTATCATTGATGATGGTAAATATTTACGTCAAATCTATATAAATTAAATGTAAATTTAGTTAAAAGATTATTACCTATTTTTTTGAATTCCGTCACAGATACACAACAGATTAATATCCCACCAATTTATGTCGACTTTTTAAATTTTAAATATGGAACGCATCGCGTAAATTGTTGCGGCTTATTCCGCTCAAAGAAGTTTGCGCTATGTTCACACTGGCTGTTTAGAAACTCAGATGGCCGCAGCATTTTTTTTAATTAGTTTTTTTTACATAAAACTCTTCACAGCTGATAGCAGTTCTATTTTTAAAGTTCATTCCGGCCCTTAGGTGGAAAGTAATTTATATGAGTTTTTCCCACTCTAGGGAAGGAAACAGCATTTTCTACCCAATAATCAGATCAAAACAACACTACTTTCCGAGTATGAGAAATGAAAAAGATTTTTGCGGTATCCACTACTTGCCATCAGAGTGCCCTGTAACATTTCGTTTTCTATAAACAGAAATGATATAAAAATGTAGTCCACGCGGGCGTAGCCGAAAGCGGTCGCTATTATATTATATTTAATTATCACATAGCGGCCACCGACAACAAGTGAAAACCCGAGGTGATTATTTTTTTCTTACCACAGGCGGCATTTTTGATATGGGCATATACTTCCTAAATATTTTTAACCACGTAGAAACATAGAAACATTTCACGACATAAGACTTTTCAATTCTGTCTCATACGACATAGCCGACGGTCTCTATAAAAATCCAATAAGTGAGGCACAAAAGTAGAATAGCTGCGGAAATAAGATTGGGAATGGAAATGGGGTAGCATCATAGTAGCGGCGTTATCGTACCACGTCAAAGATGCCCAAACCTTTTGCAGTTTTGTTAAAAAGTTGAAAGTATTTCTAATGGACAGGACCTATTGGCCGAGTGATTAGAGACCCTCACAGCGGAGCCGAAGGTCGTGGGTTCGAGTCCCGCCCGGGACAAATATTTGTGTGCATTAACATGTCTATTTGTTGTGTCTGGGTGTGAGATACTTATATATTTATGTATATATTATAAAGAATATTTAAGTAGGTATATTATTTGTCTGGTATCCATAGGACAAGCCTTTCTTAGTTTGGACCTAGATGGCGCTTCTGGGATATCCGAGGTATTAGGAGGAGAATCGACTCAATCATTGTGTGCTGACGTCTTGATTTCGACGTGATGATCTGAATACCAATATTAGATTTTTATTGTATTTTATTTAATGTGTTATTATTGTTTTTACTGCTATTGTTATTATTAATATTATTATTTCGAATGTAAGAAGTCAATCGTTCACTCATGCAGAGCCAGGTCGAAAGCTAGTTTTATGTACTTACATCATGACAGTATAATACTAACTTTTCTTTTTGTAACTCTCTTAAAGTGTCTAGTTCTGTCTTCATTGAAGAAACTTGGCTTTCCAAACGGGCTACCTCTTGTACTGAAAATTTTATAAGAAAATATTTGTATTGAACACAAATAGAAAAATAGGTCAAGTGTGAGTCAGACTCGCACACAACTGGTTGCGTACTACCGTACAATATTAAAAAAAACACGTTTCTTGTATGGGAACCCCTTTTATTTTTTATTATTTGTTGTCATAGTGGAATAAATAAATGTACGGAAGCCAAGCTACATAGAAACGACCGCAGGCACACTCACAAATAGCACGGCGATGTGTGCGTGATCTCTCCTTTAAAAGTTTTTTTATTGGCAATCAACAGTATGTCTAGTTGTGGCGTACAAAGACCTAACACACACACCCAGGTAAACTATCGCGTGAGCCATACAAGCGTCCCGCCCATCTCCCTTCCTCATCCTATGGCTCTACTTTATAATGAGAATTTTGGTTCTAGAACTAAACGGCCAGCATTACTCCTCTATTGAGCCCATTCAAATTCAAAGCTCATTGGGTCACGGCTTACAAAGTACATTATGGATCAGCGTTTTGAGTATTTGTTTTTATACAGTATATAGTATGAAATACACAGAAATTCTAAATTTTTGACTTGTTTAATTTATAACAAAAATAGCCTTAAATTTACAATTATGACGACACCCCCATTCCAACTTTTTTTTTATATAAAGAAGATTGAAAAATATATCTATACTCAATGAGTTCCAAACAGCGACCCACGTGCAGGGCAAGAAAAAAAAATTTTCATTTTTTTTTCATGTACTGTACCCCTAAAAATAATTTAAATTAATTCTTGATTAAAATTTCAGTTTTGGGACAACATTTTACAAGCTGGAGACCCATGACATACAGACAGACACAGGAAAGTGACAGCAATGGGGCTCCGCTTCACCTTTTAGGTACGGAACCCTAAAAATATAATGAAATACATTACATAACATGTCTCTCCTTCTTTCTGCATAAAGTTGTTCATATAGGAACATGCCCGCTGCACCGACTAAGCCTACTAATGCTGCACCAACGACCAAGCGTGATGACCAGGCGCTGTTATGCATCTTGATGAATCTGTTAAGCAAAAATATAATGTTATTGTGTTACGGACGCTGTCAATAGATGGCGGTCGTTACAGTTCCCAACCCGCAGTGGAGCAGCGTGGTGGACTTAAGCTCCAAGCCCCCCCTCCTCACCCTGGGGGAGGCCTAGGCCCCTGCAGTGGGGTAAAAATGGGCTGATGATGATGATTGTGTTAAATATCTTCTCATCTTGATCAAGGACAAAGTTACTCAGTCCATCACCTGCTTTGCCCTTGCAATGTTAAAGAATAATGTACCAGTATGTAGTACAGATATTAAAGAAGGATGCCCATCTCCCATACAAACATCCTGCCCTATATGCTGAGTGGTCAGAGACCCCAACTGCGAAGCCAAGGGTGGCGGGTTCGATTCCCGTCCGGGACAAATATTTGTGTGCATGAACATGTGTATTTGTTCCATGTCTGGGTGTAAAAAGTATATATACTTATATTATATTAAAAAAAGAATATTTAAGTATTTTTACCAGTTGTTTAGTAACCCATAATACAAGCATAATACTTGCTTACTTTGGGACTAGATGGCGCTGTGTGGGATGTTCCAGGTATTATTATTATTAAAAAACTTAGTTCAGCAGTTTTTGTAGGAAAATAATTGTCACTTGACAGACACAGCGACAGCCAGATTTTCACTCGGAGTAAAGGTATTTCAATTACTTTCACAGTATTTTACAGTAGAGTACTATTTCTGCTATATATAAAATGGGTCCTAGAGATTCACTTGGAATTAAATTCAAAGAAATTAATGACATGAAAAAAGAGTATGTCGCACATATGGTTTAAGATTTAAAACCATGCAAATAAATGCCACATGTGTAGATATCCATACAGAGTGCAAGCTTTCTAACAACATACAAAATTAATACCTATTCTCATAGGGTTGACGGCTGTTATAGTTCGCTTCAAACTTAATGGCGGATCGGAATGCAATGCTTCAAGTGTGCTTGCGCAGCTACAGTTATATATACAGCTACACCTGAAACTGGTTACTGCGACGCGACTTGTGCCTATGTTCACGTCCGCCATAAAGTTTGATTGGAACTGTACACCTCAAAAAAAATTTGCGAGAAAAATAAAATAAGGTACTTAAATACATAGGAAAATGTATATTTAAAAAAGTAATAATTAGTTTAATTTGACACATTCTAAAATAAAATTAGTTACAAATGATTAACCGTAAACAAGTTTCTTGTTGGTTTTTAGAGTTCCGTACCTCAAAAGGAAAAACCGGCACCCTTGTAGGATCATTTTGTTGTCCGTCTGTCTGTCTGTCAAGACCCTTTTTTCCAGGAACGCGTGAAGGCATCAAGGGTGTAATAAAATGTTTTTATTGACATCTGAGAATAATTGAAAAACTTATTTGTATCAAATAGCGTGTAGTGTGACCCGACTAAATATTTTACTTTTAAAATTAGATGTTGCCAATACTTTGTAATGATTTTTTTTTACATCGTAAATATAACAAATAAAGAATAAGTAGTCCCTGTCTCTTAGAGAATATGACGTCCGCACTTAGAAGACGCAAAGCGTAAATTAGTTTACGGCGAATTGTAAAACCGACCTGCGGCACGGCATGCCTTCGACGGCTACAAAATTACCTGAGACTTCCACAGAGTTATTGTGCCGTGCCGTTCTACGGCAAATTATAAAAGCAACCAATAATATTCATGTTTAAGTAACAACTTCATTGTACGTCTTGAGTGGATTTATATCCATTTAATAATATTTTCTCAAAACAGATATTTTTTATATTAATCTCTAAAACCCGAGTGACATAAAAAGAAAATATGATGAAAACAGAATATATGAGCACTTCGACTACTGTTCCAATTCCAACCAACTAGAAACATAAAAATCATACAAATCTAATTTTCATTCTTTACTAAAATTAAGTTAGGAAATCGGTTTTTTTTTTACTTTGAATTATGGTATACAAACATAGTATTTACAATGTGTTATTTTTTTTTTGTGATAGTGCTATCTTGTCATTATAGTGTACTTTTAACGAATTAGCGGCTTTGTACCTTGTTTAAAATTGATTTTAAATATCTAATGATTTCATTTTCTTTCGCTACTTGTCCGCATACTATGAGTTTCTTCATGGTAATTTTTTTGTTAAACAGTGTCTCTTAGCGTAGGTATTTTACTGTTTTCAGTTTACTATAATGTTGAAGTCTTATTCCCTTTTTGTAAAGCCGACCCATGATTATTGCTTGCAAATCGATTTATAAATTAACAAAATTTATGGTGTTTATGGGAATGATATATGTGGACTCACCCCTTCCACACTGTAGCCAAAGACTAACCACTGCAGGGAGTGTCAACATTTTGCAGTACATAAACCTCTAGACTGTCACATCTACAATGGATATGTGTCTTAAAAAAAAGCAGATTCGGTTGGTTGTTTGGAATTGAGTACTTTTGTTTAACAGGGAAACAGGAAGGTAATTTTGCACTTTAATCTATAATTATAAACAAAACACATAATGCATCAGCATGGTTTAATAAAAGTCAGCACAACAGCTGCGCTGAATAATTCTATTTTTACAAACATTAATTAAACAACTAAATTAAATTTCCGAAACACTCGAGCAGGGCAAGTGAACACAAGTTATAATAAAATCTATATAATTACCTTTCTAAAATGAAATGCGCAAACAGGCAGGAACCTCGAAACTTTCTATATATAATTATATACAGATTACTGTAATCGTATACAATGCCGATATTTCAGCACCGATTACAATTTTATGGAAGTTCATGACAAACCTGACAAACTAATGTTTATTGTTTATTTTTTAGTACTTTTAAAGTAAAATGCAAACTAAGTAAAATGATGCGAGTAAATCCGACGGGACACATGAATTGCCATTGATCGGATTGATTGTCACTTATCTATGATTGCCACAGACTGACATCCGTCTTCCAGTCACATCCACTGACATGGACATGGACTGACACTGACACTTGAGACCACTTGAGACTAGAGATGGACGCTTAGACGAAAAGTTAAAGCCATAACCACGGCATGGCAACTACGAACAAAGCTGAATTAGTGGTTTTTTATTGTAAAATGTGCCATCTATCCACCAGCTTGGCTACTAAAACAAAATGGTGGGTAGTTTGCTAGTGTTGCTATATTAGGTGAAATCAAAAATAATAATATGGAAAATTCAAAAATAACAATTATAAAATGTAAATGGACACATAACTATTTTATTTATTTCATTATAGAAGAGACAAACATATACTGATATAACATGAGAGCAAATAATAAGCACATTTACATTAGTTTTATTCGACCATTTGTTTTATATAGAAGCACCATAGAATATAGTATTTATGTAGCTAGGGAACATGTAGTAATTCCAAATCATCTCTTATATATTCGACATATGACATAAGGTGATAGGTACACAACCTTTTTAGTAGATACAAGGTATAAAAATGTGAGTGCATTCCGGATTCTTCCTTATTTCATTTTATATTATTTTAGTCAAGGAACTTTCTATTTAAAAATTTCTTTATATAATAAAAGAGTAGTAACTTTCCTAGATTACTAGTGATAAAGCTAATTGTTCGCGACAGAGAGCCGGAGGCCAAGCTGCGGACGACGAAGATAGACACACTTAATAAGTGCTAGTTAGAGCATTTAGAATCGAAAACTTTTCAATTGGATTATACAAAATCTATAAAGTATGTAAGATTCAATTTGTAAAAATTTAATAAAGATGGGCTTCTATAGTGTTTTCCTTCCCTCCCACTAGTCGGTACTTCCTGGAAAATAGGAAAAATCGAGGAAAGTTCGTCCATCTATAGAACGCAGCTCTCTATAGAGCACTGTCTCGAAGACGTGCCTAGCGGCCAAACAGGGCTCTCTTTGTGGTACTGCCCTCCGAGAGTGCCTCATTTCTAGTGGCTTTCATTTTGGTATTGCCCTCGGAGGGTGCCAAATTTTGCTGAAAAAGCTCTGATTGGTCGCTGAACACAGGCGTGAAAATCTCTGAAAACGCGGCAAAAAACCGCGGAAAATCAGTAAATAGAGAGCACATAGAAATTATATACAAATCGTGTATGAAAGGGCGAACGACCCGCCATATCGCTACTTCTACACTTCTACTCCGATAGTCAAGTTTCTTATAGTGAGACCTCTAATACAGGTCATAGATAGCAAGTACTAGTACTAGTTGGCGGGACGCTCTGCCCAAATCGAAACTGGTGTTTTGAATCTTCACCCAGCCAGAAACCAGCAGCCCGTACAACGTCGCACACCGTGCCGAAACAGTGGCCGGTTCGACGCGTACACTAATTAGCTACTACTAGTTAGTTAGTACTAAGTAGTACCTACCTACATTACAATATTTTTTTATCCATGGATAGAAATAATGTCTATAGGCAGTGTATTTAGCACTGAGCTAAATTCTGAAAGGAAAAAAGGCATTATAGTTTCATTTTTTGTTGAGACCAATAATAGTAAAATTTGCTTAGAATTTATTTTATAAACATATTTTTTTTAGGTCTGGGCATCTTTATTTATTTTGGGTTTTTTTCTGATATTCTTATAAGGGTATTAACCGCTCATACTAAAGTCCAAATCAGTGACCCCAATGTCGCAACATTTTTCGATCATTTTTCACCGTCATTTATTTTTATTGAAAAACAATATTTCTGCTAGTTCAGTACACGTGACATCGTGCGGCCCAAATACTTTGGACTCTCGGATGACACCAAACGTTTTCTGATTGCCCAAATTCAAAATACAAAACATATAAAATTCCTAGCAACAATATGCATTGTTACCAGTAGAAACACCACCGCACTCAGGTACGCAAGTCCTTGTCCAGCCTTGTGTTCTATAATATTGTAAATATTTTTGTATAAAGTTCAATAAATTTTGTTAGTAAATTAATTTTAGTTTTACTACAGCATCTACTGGTCGACGAGGCGCGGCTGAGGACACGACAACCTTCCCTTCTTAACACAAGTACAAGAGTCAGACAGATGTCAACTTTTTTAGGAAGTGTAATCCCATCCGTTTAACCCCCTATATTCCTTTACATAGGGTCCCTAATCCAGGAACAAACGTAGAAAGATTTAATACGTGAATTTCAAATATTGGTGGTGAATTAGCTTTGTTGGACATCACGAATACATATGACAATAGACGTGTGTGTCATAACCATTTTGAGGATAATATTCATAAATATTTCAAGATATAAAAGTACAAAGCTTTTCAGCCGAAGCCGTTTAGACCCTAGGTCGTTTTCCGGACAGGTGCCAATAAACAACATAAGTATGCTAGTTTCATATAATAGGACACATTAAGTACTACTACTTACGACTAGTACTTAAAGAAAATGGGAAAGTTATAGAATAATAAATGTAAACACAATAGGAATAGGTACAATAAATTACCCATTCGTGACGATGAAAACTGCTGAATAAAGTTAGGATTTTTTTACTTCTAGCAAGTATTTCTTAAACTTTCCTTAAAAGCAAATCTGCACGTAAAGCAAAATTACACAAAATGCAATTTCAGAAACCATAATCGGTTGTCACATTAAATTCTAGTGCTATGTCAAAATATCAAGTAGCATGTTTATCAAGTGGTGTACCTATATATTTATGCTCATGTATTTGTGGTAACCACGCGGTACCGCGGTGCGGTGAATGATATGTATATACACGAGTGCGAATTATTTTTATGACAGTAACACTCTAGGTAACATTGAATTGCACAGAACATGCATGTCAAATGTCAAACGGATGTAGCATTCAGGGGTACCAATGCGAAGGGACAAGTATAAAAGTTTCTGGTATGTACAAACTAGATGGTGTCATTTACAATTAAACTTCCCAGCAGGCTAAAATTGGAGTTGCCCGTCTAAAACAAGTATATACTTACAATAGTAGTCTTTGGCCATAACTAATCTAACCCACAAAATACATAGGGTATCTAATCTATCTAACTCTAACCCAAAATGGAGGCCGTGGAGGCGGACGTTGTCCGCTATACTGGCGAACTAAACTGTGATACTGCTATAGATAAAGAACTCATTACATCAGATGAACAACCAAAAGCTGATTCAAATATCAAGAGTGGTATTTCAGTTGCATCATCAAAATTGATACAGGACACAGAGGACACAGGAATTCAGCCATCATCTTCAATAGGAACAGAAGTTGAAGCAAATACACCTACTCAAATGGATCCAGATGCTTCTGATGAAATTCCTGAAGTTGATGATAGTTTGGGTCTTTTGGCTGAATCATCAAAAATGGTTGAAGAAGAAGACGATCAAGATGACGATGAGGATGATGACGATGATGATGAACAGGATGTAGGTAAAGAACACATATTTTAGTAAATTAAATTAAGTAAATATCATAAGCTTCTCTGACATCACTTTGACGACGGTGTTGGTTAACAGCCCCCAACCTACACCGGACCAGTTGGCGGGCTTTATTCTAATGGAAGCATGTATAACTGATAATGATATTGTGGGGGATTATTGGGAGCTCGAACAACAGAAATGATAGAATTTTCCCAATTTTGATTCCATAACACGAGATGGAGAGAAGCACTGTTTCTTCCATAGAGATAATAGAATAGTCAGTGGAACAAGCCAGTTTGAAATGGGGGCCTACCTTGATTTATATAGAATACTAAGTCTATCTATTTTTATTTTGAGCGTTTGCAGTTAATAGCTCTTTGTTTGATAGCTGTGACTATCAAATAAGTGTCTTAAGCACTAATTAAAAGTTAAAAAAATAAGGATACAACTTTAGTTATCTTCGAATACTTGTGTACATTCCTGAATCATAGTTACGAGTAGGATACAACTGACTATAGTTTTCCATTCTTTTTTCTCCCGCGTCCAACTGATGCCCAATTGTTACATATAGGGCTTTATGGAGTTTGCCTACTCTAGCTATATTCTCTCTATGGTTACTTTAATCATAAATGATCGCCGACTTCATTTCTCTGAATTGTTTCTTTCTTTCTTTTAAATCTTGATTTCAAGTCCTTTTCTATCTTCGACGCCTTTTTGCCAGTGTGTTGCACCCTTTTTTTCACATACACATGCTAGTGCCAGGTGCCTGCACTGGCAGATGACTAAGAAGAAAACAAGAGTACAGTTAGTTGAAGATTGCCTACTATCAAAGAAACAGTATTTCCCCCGACTCATGTTATAAAATCAATATAAAGAAAGTCCTAACAATTTCTGTTCTTTAATTCAGCTCCTAGTAGTCCTTACAGTATGTTATTGAAGAAGCATATGTAATTTTTTTTTATTTTTAATAATGTATAACGTATACATGACAACAACGTCTAGCCCCCAAACTAAGCATTAGCTTGTGTTTTGGGTACCAAGCGAAGACACCACATACATATAACAACCATGACCCGGTACCAGTATCGATATTCGTCATATAAATACTGACCCGACCTGGGACTCGAACCCGGGACCTCCAGCTTCGCAGGCAGGGTCGCTACCCACTAGGCTAAGCGGTCGTCAATTGCTGATGCCCATGACTTTGTCCATCTTGTATACGGTTTTTGAAAGTAGTTGCATGATGATACCCTATAATTAAGTAATAAAGAAAATAATTTATTTATCAAATAATAATTAAGTATGTAATGACGTCACCACTGACATAAAAAAATATATATATATCATAACACAAGCGATAACTATACACATGCAACCAAAAACTGCCGTTTAATAGCAAAATCTAAACATTCTAGTTCTAAAGAATCTAGCAATTGTGTTGCTATATATCTGGATATAGATACAGCTGGATAGTAAAGTAAGATTAGAGTTTTTGTTTGTTACGGATAAAAAAAAAATTAACTGATTGAAAATTCTTTCATGTATAAAAAACTGCGATGTCAGCAAGTGACATGGGCTATATATATTTTATATTCTGGCTTCGTTCATATGAGCTACATAGTTGTACCGGGACCATTATATTTTTGTGCATAGATATAGTTTACAAGCTGAATATTGACAGACTAAGTAGGTACTTTATCCCAGAAAAAGGGGTTCCAGTACAACTGGGTAGCCGCGGGCGGAAAGCTAGTAATAAATAATATGCAACTATATTTTCCATCACCGAAAATTTATAATTAGTTGGGTCATAAGTTTGTCAAAACCCTTTTATTTCTGATTTTGAATACTGGACAGGAATCTATTGTCTAAATTAGAATTTCGATTTGAGGATTTCAAACGAAAATCTTGTTCAATTTCATTCTATTTTTAAACATGGAGTGCAAATGAAAGAACGATAGAGACGCAGTAAGCATGTTGCACTGCTGCAGTTCCGGTTGCAGTTAAAAATTATGATGACTTAAAAATATGTTGGACGGCCATCTGTTGTTTAATATAAATATATTTTGACGTGAATTCGATGAATGTCTTCATCGTCGTACCAGTGGGCATTCTGAAAAATTGTGACATAAAAAACATGTACTTTTGAAAGCTTCGTACTCCTAAAGTTTAGAAGTTACAAAAATGATAGTTATGTCATTGTGAAGATCCATCTGGTGACCATCATAAAATATATGTTTCACCCCCTTTTCACCCCCTGCGATGACGTCATAGACCGCGAGAGTGAGCACTGGAAATGCTATGAAAGTATTTATTTTTATGTCAATTTCGACATGCTGTCCAAAGAGATCCCATAATAAACCTCTTTGGTCATCGAATTTACGAAAAAAAAACTTACGGTAATATAGCCCGACTTCTAACCACCTCGATTTTTTTATTCCAGTATAAATACATAATTCAATTGAGATAAGGGAACATACCCATACTACGTGACCTGTTTAGGGTAGGAGGGGGTCTTCAAAATACGTTTGGTGACAGTGCACAGGGAAAGGGGAGGGGGACCTAAGCCCCTCCGGCTTAGGTCTTTGTCGCGTAGTCAATATCCTCTAGGAAAATAATTCTGAATGAAAGACAAAAAGACTTGTTTTGGTAAATTCACTGTGTGTTAGAATACGTTTTTACATATATTTTTCACTTGTAATTGTAGGTATGCACGCACTTTTGACCTCAAGTGGCAACTGCCGTATTAATGAAGACAATTATGAGCAAAATGATTTTTTTTGACTTTGTGTTTGCTAAAAATGATTTAAAACCATATTTATGATTACTACGTGAAAACTACAAGGGGGTAGGGGGTCTTGGCACATGCTATGGGTGGTCACCTTGGGGGAGGATAAAAAATTGTAAAAAAATCACGTAGTATGGGTATGTTCTCTAAGTCTATACTTCTATACTAATATTATAAAGCTGAAGAGTTTGTTTGTTTGTTTGTTTGTTTGTTTGTTTGTTTGAACGCGCAAATCTCAGGAACTACTGGTTCAAATTGAAAAATTATTTTTGTGTTGGATAGTCTATTTATTGAGGAAGGCTATAGGCTATATGTATAAAATAATACTATCTGTCTGTCTGTCCATTTGAGCAAATCTCCAAAACGGCTGAACTGATTTTGATGAAACTTCACAGATATAGAAAGGAAGTGGTCAAAAGTGACATACACTACTTTTTGAATGTCTGTATGTACGTTCATCTGTCTATTCGAGCTAATCTCCAAAACGGTTAAACCAACTTTGATGAAATTTCACGGGTATGAAAAGGAGGTGGTCAAAAGTGACATACGCTACTTTTTGTCCGTCTGTTTGTCTGTACGTCTATGTGTCTATTCAAGCTAATCTTCAAAACGGCTCAACAGATTTTAATGAAACTTTGCAGGCATGAAAGAAGGTTGTCAAGAGTGACATCAGCTACTTTTTGTGTCTGTCTGTTGTTTGTCTTCACTGATCTATCAACGTAGATAAAGCCGAAACTACTAAGTCTAGGAAGCCGAAATTTGGAAGAGTGGTTTATTTTATAACGTATCAATTTTTATGAAAGGAATATTTGGAAATTTCAAATTTTAGGAGGGAGGGACGGAAGGGCTTTGTATGAGTCTTTGTTCTTTAAAGTTAGAAACATAAAAATTTTGACATAAATAAATAATGATGTCTGTCAGGGTTTTTGGATTTCCACATTTTAAGGGTGGGAAACGGGAGGTGAAAAGTATGGGAGTATCAGTTTTCCTAAAGGAGTGGGAAGAATAAAGATTGAAAGTTTGAATGGGTGTACCAAATATTAGTTTCAGCAAAAAGTATGTATAAACCATTTCGAAAGTTAATACTACCTAAAACAGGAATGTGTAGTCTACGCAAGCGAAGCTGCGGGCGGTTGCTAGTGTTATATAATACTAAATTGATGTTGATAAAGTGCTATCAAAAAGGTATAATTAAGTTCAGTCTAAATTAAAGAATTTAAAACAAAATAATGAGGTTCAGTTTGTTGGAATTTTGCCGTATTCCTTTTTCTATTTTAAATTTCCAATTTAATATTGATTCCCGTAAGTACCTTACAGAGTCGCTTATAGAGTTTTTTTTTTGTACACTTTTTTACTTTGCTTCATTGTGTATTGTATAACTCCTCTATAACTCATATGCAATTTCTCAAAATATTAGTTGTACACTAACACTGCCAACTTTCCAAAATCAAAATGGGGAACATGACAAGGTTTTTCTAAGCAATCATGAATTATTAAAATTGGGCTAAGATATACATAACTATAGAGAGTCCTTTCTGTGTACCCACCTACTTTTTAATAATCAATTATAAAATTATTTCTTTTTAAAGTCATATTCCTCGGTTGTCTGGAATTTCTTAACTAGTTCTGAGTTGTTGTTGACAATATCTAAAAATCTCTCGCATTTACCCATGTTAAGACCTGTAGTTTGTGGGGCAATGTGGGACTCTTTAGATAAAGGGAAACAATAAAGCCAAATGTGGGACTGTCTCCCATAATGAGGGATGGTTGGCAGCCTTATTGTGTACTGAACAGAAAATAGAAGTGATTCTGAAATGAATGACTTAATTCTAGCAACATATAATTTTAAATTTGCAGAAGGAAACCAGTTAAACATAGAATACTCTGAAGATTCGAGTGCTCACCAATCAGAAGACAACAAGGAGTGTGATATGCAAATGTCACCAGATGCGACGAATCCCGAGAATGCTCTGGACGGTTTTAATGATGCCGCAGAGACGACAGATGATGATACAGGAACAGCGACAATGAAAATAGACGACGTCTCATCTTTGAAAATAGAGGACGAGTCATTGTCAGAAATAGAGGAAATGCCGACACTGAGATTAGAGGACGAGTCATTGTCAGAAACAGAGGAAATGCCGACATTGAAATTAGAGGACGAGTCATTGTTAGAAATAGAGGAAATGCCGACATTGAAAATAGAGGAAATCTCATCATTGAATATCTCAGAACATGATATACAATTATCTACCGAAGAAGTTCTGAAGGTGAGGCTTTTAATTAGGGTGCCAAATGGCAAAAAAAGGAACTCATACGATTTCGTTCTGTCCATCTGTCTGCCCGTCTGTCACAGCCATGTTACTCGTAGACTATTGGCTATACTTAGATGAAATTTGGAAGATAGGTGCAATCTATGAACAGCATAGACAATGATGTAGCGATATAACGACGTGCATGAACCCTGGAAAAAAATTCAGCTTTCATTAGGCCTTATACGCACTAGCGGTTTGCGGAGCGGTTGGCGGGGCGGATATTCGCCAATGTTGATTATTTGTATGAAACCGCCAATTCATTACGCATTACAACAATGGCGGACCGGTTTCCGTGGCGGGCTAAGTGAAGCGGCGTGTGGACGGTGGTGTCCGTCGCGAATCCCGCAGATCGGCCCCGCCTGTTCAGTTTCGCGCTAGGTGGCGGATATAGATCATTTGGAGTGCTATCGCAGCTTTCTATGTATATGTAAATAATACATCCTACGTCTATGGTGTCCATTTTAAACTGACAAAACAGCTGCTAAAACCGCGGGAAAACCAGTGGATGGGGGGTTGGGTTCCGCCGCGGAAACCGTCCTGTTGCTCGCCGTCTCCAGCGGTTTGCGCTCTGCATCCGTCCCGCTAGTGTGCATAAGGCCTTAGTGTGGGGTAGAGCATTAGAGTTGGTACATAGGTAGTTGTCCCATTCAAGAATGCAGTATAATGCATACATACATTTATCAGATCTCATAACCTAAACTCTAAAATGTGACATTAAATCAAACAAAAAATATAAGGAAAAGGGATAAATAATATAACCGCTTTCTAAAATGAGACAAATCTGAGGCAAAAGTATTTACATATGTGTAACATTTTTACTTATTTTTGGGACGCGTGTTCCTGAACAAATGGCATCACACCTCTTACCTAGTTGATTTCCTATGGACGTACCTATAGATAGATCCTTAAAAATGATATAGAGGTTTCAAAATGACTGTTTTATTTAAATCAATAGTTGTTGAAATGTCCACTCCTAAAATATCCTTTAACTTTTTAACTATGGGGTGGAAAATTCTGATAAAAATTATTTTGGTACAACTTGAAAAAACACTTAGGGCGAAAATTAGTATCAATAAAGTAAATTGAATAATTTTTGTAAATCTTTTATGTTTTCTCTCCATACAAACTAAATTGTATGCTTTGACTGACCGATTGACCGAGTAGTTAGAGATCCTACCTGCAAAACCAAAAATCGTGGGGTTGATTCCCACCCGAGACAAATATTTTTGCGTATGAACATGTCTATTTGTTCTATGGCTGTTGTAAAATATCTATATAAGTAGTATATATTATAAAGAATATTTACAAATGTAAATCAGTTGTCTAATACTTACCCCTAATACAAGCATAATACTTGCTTATTTCGGGACTAGATGGTGCTTTGTGGGATGTCCCATGTATTATTATTCTTGCTGTTGCTTTATACTAGCTAGGTTTTTTGATGATCTTTTTTTTAAGTTATTGAATTCCGCAGGATAAAAACAAAGTAGAAGAAGAAGTAAACAGTGCGCTAGCAGGTCCAGAAACTATTAAAAAAACCCCTGAATCAGAACATGATGTTCTGTCTGAACCTGAAGCCATGGAAACTGATGATGTATCACTACCAGAAACAAATGATGCAGTCAACATTAAAGATAGTACTAAAACTCCAGAAGAAACTGAAAAAGTGGAAAATGAGTCATCTCAGAATATAGGTAAGATCAATATAAATGACAAAAACAAAAGTTGTCTTTGTGTAAAAGAAGAAACCGACTGACTACTGACTGGCATATCAAAATTAAACCCGAATGGCTGGGTCTAGAAAAATTTTTTATAATATATCTCGTACGGCCGCCATTGCCTCGTCATCTTCCAATTTTCGACCTCGGGGGTGCACTTTCAACAGCCGAAAGATATAGAAATCACTAAGAGCGACGTCCGGTAAATATGGAGGATGTTCCATCAATTCAAAGCCAGCATCTTCAATAGCAGCTATTGCAAATCTGAACTTGTACGTGGGAGCGTTATCTTTGAGTTTGTCACGTCTTATCTCGCGTATTTTGCTATGCCATTTTTAATTTCTCCTGCATATAAAGTTCCCGTAATAGTGGCTCCATGATTGAGGTATTTGATTGTTACCACACCCCGTTGCTGTCTCAGAAATGAGAGCCCATGATCTTACCAGCAGCGGATCGAATTGCTGTAGCAGTTAGAGATGAAGGTCTCTTCCAAGAGATAGACTATGAGCAATAGACAAGTGAATAACTGATAGAGAAGTGTTTCATTTCAGGGTCGCAATGGCGAAGCCCATGCTTCATTCATTTATGAATCGAGGCGAAAATCGGTCAGGATCTTGCTGTAGTAAATCCAAACAGCTTTGTGAAATCCTCAGTTTGGTTTGTTTCGTGCTGACACTTCTTTCATGCCCAGATAGTCGTGCATAATGTTATAGACACCCGTATCGAAATCTTCCAAAACGATTTTTCGGCTTTTTTTAAATAATTTGTTTGGTAACTATTGTGTCGTATGGCGCCCCGAGCGTCAGTAGTCGTTGGTGGAAGTTCTTTTTTGCTTAAATTCAGTACACCACGAGCAACTGTGAATATGGAGGAGCCTTAACCCCTAATGTTCCTTCATCATCATTATCAACCGGTGTATCTCCACTGCAGGTTATAGGCCTCTCCCAAAGCTCGCCACCACACACGGTACTCCGCTTTTCGCATCCAACTACCCCCGGTATGGTGCTTCAAGTCATCTGTCCACCTGGCCGGGGGGCGTCCAACGCTTCGCTTTCCGGTACGTGGCCTCCATTCGAGAACTCGTCTACCCCATCGTTTATCAGTTCTACGGCAAATATGACCGGCCCATTGCCACATGTTCCTTGCATGTCTTGATTTACCTGCTCCGTCATAACATTTTTTAAACAAAGATATTTAATTACAGTACTACACACGGATTTTTGCCGCTCTGAGTTGCCTGCGAACGACTCATTGCGCAGGTACAGCCGCGCGGGCAGCGAGGGGTAGTAGTGGGAGGCGGATGCCACGTACATGAGTAGCGCGAGCTACCTCTGCTTTACCGACCTCTCCTTTATCTCCTCCGCGCTCCTATTTTATGCTATGGACACGCTTTCTGTAAATAACTTTCACAGCGGCAAAGATCCATGTGTACCTAGTACTGTACCGCATTTCTTTTTTTTTTTTCATTTTCGAGAATCCTCGTTCCGACGACGTGTAGGAAACATGATTACGATTTAAAAAAAAAAAACTTAACAGATTTAAAATGTTTTTTCATTATTATTCAAACATCTAGGCTGTGCCTGCCAGTTTTTATTTTTATTTTACAAAGGATTGTCTATCTCATTCTCATTTTTTTATTGATTATTTCTCATGCATCCCATTAGAGATACTACATGAAACCAATAGAACTCATTTGTATATTATTTTGGTTTTTTTTACTTTTACAATTATTAATAATTTTATTCACTTCATCAGCCCATTTTTACCCCACTGCAGGGGCTCAGGCCTCCTCAGGGTGAATGGGGGCTTGGAGCTTAAAATCCACCACGCTGCTCCACTGCGGGTTAGAGATTGTAACGACCGCCATCTATTTATTTATTTATTGCATATCACATTAATTCCAAGAGTATAAATGTTTTTAATACATGTAGGAGATAAATGTGACGCCCTGCAAGGGCACAGCAACAGATAACAAATCATTGCAAAATTTAACAATAATACATTAAATTAAATTATAGAACATTATATTTATCATCGTACTCTAAGATTATAACATTATAAGTACACATCACAGACAAGTCAGCCTTATAGACCACGCTTTGACAGGGAGTAGCATTCGCCAAGGCTATGTAGTGACACTACATAACTACGTCGCTAGTGAGCCGTCAGTTGGAAGCACGTCGGAAGCCATTAAATTGTCAATTTTGAACGAGCCAATGAAAACTAGCCGACCTCTCCCCGCACCCCGCCACTTTTTGTCGATTTCGTTTTCGTACTGACGTTAATTAAAGCGTGGTCTATAGGTTGACTGGTCTGTGGTACACATAAAAACTTATATCTTGTCATCAAAAAATTCTTTTAAATTATAGTAACATTTTTCAATAAGAAAAGCTTTCAATTGCTTATTAAACAATATTTTATCTATTGACAGCGTCCGGGACCGACTGCTTAACCTGTTCTCCGAGGCACGGAGTGAGTGATAGTTATGTACTTAAGTCAGTAACACTCATTGGTAACACAATAATTTTATTAGTATTGTTTACCAATAGGGAATTCGACCATACTGAGGGGCTACACATGTTTGACACTTACAGTATTTGTAATTTATTTATTTATTTATTACATAGATACAGCAACAGTTAACAAACTTAAAAATAGGTAAAGATACAAAATATACAAAATACAATAGAGGCGAGTCTGTTGACCTTAATAGCTATATACGACATTGTAAAATAGTACATAGTAATAATCAAGTAATAAACACAAAAACGACCAAAATATTTAAAAAGAAAGAAAACATTTATAATTTGGATAACGCTCTTTTAAATGAGACGTAACTCTGGTGATGTATATCGAATTCATCGTTCAAGGCATTATATAGACTACAAAACCTATGTATTGGATTGTTGTAAGAGACGTTATTATTCGCGATTGGTACGTCAAACAGTCGCTCATCACGCAAACTATGTTTGCTGACTCTGAAATTAAGAGCAATCAAAAGTTCGGCGCCCAGACCACCGTTAGCTATCTTGTGAAGAAGGCACAAGTCCGTAGTTCTACGTCTGACCTGAAGACTCTGAAGATGGAAGTACTTCAGGCGATCACTATACCCTGGAAGTCTTTTCCTCAGGCCCAATCTAACGCTGAGACAGCGCAGGAAACGTGCCTGAACTGACTCGACTCGATTAATACTGTAATACATATTATGTATATGGATTTTAGCTCTCTGCGCTCCTTTCTGCATATGCTTAACAAAAGGGCAAAGTTTTCTCTTCACATATTAATGTACACATATATATTAGTAACACCGCTAACTACTGAAAACTTACAGTTCCTAATAGAATATTTTTCAAGAAGAATAACATATACCCTTTATTATTTTGTTCTCGAGCATGGTATACCCAGATACTGTTATTACTTAAATCAAAATTCTTAAGGGGGTGATGATGCCGGGTCATAAAACCGCGGTTATGCTCGCTGGTCGATCATCCCTTTGACTCCATGAGTCCAAATTTTCTTATTAAAGCTAGACCCTTAACATTGGGCTCTCTCTATGCCCTCTCGTGGTGCGAGAGGGGTGTTTTCGCTCTGTTTATTGTTTCAATAGACAATAAGTGGTTTGTAGATTCGCGCGGAATCGCATTTCCCGCACCGCAGCCACCATAGAGAAGGCCAGTGTTATGCCATACACCGTTAATTTTGTTTGTACATTAATAAATACTAGTGGTTGCTCAGTGGTCGACATTTGACCATATACATATTTTTGAAACCAACAGTAATAAATAGGTGAGAGTGAGTCAATTCAAACTGCATCAAACTACCGACTATTAACTCTTATGATCGACAGTATTTGTAACACATATTAGGTAATAATAGTAATAATATCTGGGACATTCCACACAGCGTCATCCAGTTTCAAAGTAAGGAAGTATTATGCTTGTGTTATGGGGTACTAGACAACTGATATACATACTTAAATATTCTTTTTTTTATTATAATATATATATAAATATATACATACTTTTACACCCAGACATGGAACACATAGACATATGTTAATGCACACAAATATTTGTCTCGGGCGGGAATCGACCCCGCGACCCTCAGCTCCGCAGTTAGGGTCTCTAACCGCTCGGCCAACCGATCAGTCAACAATATTTATAGATTTTAGCTTTTGGCACTCCTTTTCCATATAAACTTTACCTATGCCAAATTTCACACTCCTCCGTGCGCGTACTATGCTTAAAAAGGGGTACAAAGTTTTCTCTTCACATATTAATATATAGATAGAATTATTAATCTAGTGGTTTGATTTCCTGTTAAAGTACCAGATTTTACAAAAATGTTAATATGTAGTTTTTGTTTCCTCAAAAATCGAGGTCAAGACCCTTCTAAACACTTTTCGCTATTTCTCATAGTTTAGGATTTGCTTATGCAGTCCCATCTCAAAAACTCATTCTGTATATAGATTTTACCTTTTGGCATTTCTTTTCCATGTAAACTTTAACTATCCAAATCTCACATTCCTCCGTGCGCATAGTATACTTAAAAAAGGGTCCAAAGTTTTTCCTTCATTTATTTATATATACTAGATATTATCAAATCGAGTGGGACGATTCCCTGTTAAAGTAACAGAATTTTCAAAAATGTGAATATACAGTTTTGTTTTTTCAAAAATAGAGCTCATGACCCCTTTAAACACTTTTCGCTATTTCTCATAGTTTCGGATTTGGCCATATAGTCCAATCTCAAAAATTCACCTTTTATATAGATTTTAGCTTTCTGCACTCCTACTCCATATAAACTTTAACTATGCCAAATCTCACACTCCTCTGTGCGCATCGTGTGCTTAAAAAGGGGTCTAAAGCTTTTCCTTCACATACTTATATATAGATTGTATCTGGCCAGTAGGTAGGATTAAATAGTCATTCTAATAAAAAAAAATTTTGCTGTCACATTGACATTTACTGGGTAGGTGTCAAATTAAGAAAACCAACAATTTATTGTGTAATTTATCCCACCATTTTTTTTTAAATTACACCATAACATCTATTTTATATGGTATACAATTTGACTGGTATGGTATTTGTAAATTTTTTTTTTGGATTAAAATAAAGGATTCATTATTTTTAAAGTATTTTGGTTACTATTGAGCTATCAGTGAAAAGTTAAAAAGTGTCCCACATTTCAGGCATTTCGACTCTATTTCTATATGCATAAGGCATTTCTTTGCCTCGAATCAAGAATTAGCGGTACGCCGCGCTGCTCCCGATTTTGAGAAAAATTTGTGTCGCTTAAGACTAAGTCGTCCCATTTTTATCAAATTTCAATCTAAGTTATTGGCTCAAATCTTTACTCAACAAAAACAAAATATTGTCAGTAAATATGGACCTTTGTTTGTCCATTGGCTATTTTGAAAACGAGATAGTATTAATTTCGCTCGATGGAACCTTAGACCAAAAGAACCTTCATAAAACATATTTTCTTTTGTCATTAATACATATAATTCTTTACCGTTAAAAAAAATCTCAAACGAAAGTTATATTATTCATATCCATTGGCTTTTTATTTTTGTATATATATTTATTTCTTTTGTAATTAAAATATAAAGATTTTCGCATGCGTCTTTATTTTCAAGCAGTCTTGTATCCCGTTTGCACTAGAGTAGATGGCGCGTCTGCCTTCTCTATCGCACGCATTTGAACCGGCCGAGCAGCAGCAATTTTTCCAGGCGTTATACTGACTCTTAGGCTTTTCATACAAAAAAAAAATGGTTCGGCCCGTGTCTAATCCTCGCTGTATTTCTGCATCAGTATTTACAGAAAAAATATATATAAAAGAAATACTATCACAAGTTGGTGTGTTGTTGTTTTTCGATATCTTGTTTTGTTGTTTTAGAATTAATTCCTGAAATACATGATTTACATCAATTTTTCGTTTTACAAAATAATGAGCCATAAAATTGATATGCATTTCTCAAATAAAAAAAAAAAAAAAAACACCGCTCTAGGAACATTCTTAATGACCCTGCAAATAACAACGGCGAGTCCCCATACATGTGGTGTACCTGAATTTATTTTAAGTTGTGAAATTATAACAAATATTTCTTTGTGTTAAAGACACTAGTTAAAGAACATATAGCTTACTAATTTACCTGTACAACTTGACCCTGATTAGATAATTACTAAAATGTTCGAGGAGAAGTTCTTTATCCGCAACACTGTAAACTTCGTATTATCTGTCAATTTAGAGTAGATTTTACCGTTGTTGTGTTAATGCAGTAAAAAACTTAAACATGATTTAATATTTTTCAATGCCACATCTAGGAATTTTCAAAATCAAACAATCAAACGTCTAACTATTGGTAAAGGTTTCATAATTTCACAATCCAAGGTACGAACTTGCCATCCATTTTTTGGTTCCAATTCATACACATTTCAGGGGTGGAAAAAATCACGGCCCGCAATCTGCTTCGGCGGATATTAAAAATACATATACTTAAATGTATTTTTGGAAATTTGCTCATGTCGTCTCTGTCACTCAGGAATAGGTCGGGGAAGAGGGATTGAAACGGAGATAGCGATGCCAATTCGAAGCCGCGGATTGAAAGACTTAAGTCGTGTGCTTTTTACCTCACCTCAGTGGTGGATTTACACATTTGCCGTCAATAGGCTATTCAAATTCTGCCGCCTCTACCGACCTCTACAATTCGATACCGTAGTTCACAATCATATTAATAAATATTATTTTTTGTCAATGAAATCGTAACTCTATGATTCGTGCACTATCGATTGTCCTAATTACACCACCTTTTTCTCGTAATAATAATAATATCTGGGATACTCCACACAGCGCCATCTAGTCTCAAACTAAGCAAAACTACTATGTCCCGTTACACCTAAAACTGATTACTGCGACGCGACTTGTGCCTAGTTCGGATCCATTATAAAGTTTGAATGTGACTGTACTCTAAATTAAAATCTAATTAAAAACCTAAAATTACCCACAAATTAAAAAAATATGTTATCTAATTAATGATAACACGAGAAAATTTTAAAGAGGCGACGGGTCCAGGGTGCCAAGGATACTGGACGCGTTGCCACACTGTATTGTGACACTGATCCTCCGAACAAGGTATTCCTTGCTCATAGGATCACCTGTCGATAAATGCAGCGCGGCACCCAAATCCAAAACGTTAACACGTAATTTGGCATTGCTTTTAATATTATTTCACTGGTATGATATATTTAAAAAACTCTTTCATATAAAATAATAAAAAAAGTTGTTATCTACCCCATTAGTTATTACATGATGAGATTTGTCACTCACGATCATCAGCTATTATTTTTAACCCCTTAAATATTATTATTTTTATATGAAAGGTGAATTGATCGGGAGTGTTCTAAGCTATGTTTGATGAAAATCAGTCCAAGATGGCTGCCGCCACAAAATGGCGGATATATTTTTTCAGTACTCTATAAATATGGATATCAAATGAAAGGGCTTAACTAGTAAAATGCTATATATTATGACAAATTTCAAATCCAAGATGACCGCCACCACAAAATGGCGAATAAAATGTTTTTTTCATTACTCCATCAATATGGGTATCATACGAAAAACCTTGACTAGTAGGATACTATACACTATGACAAATTTCAAAGCCAAGATGGCCGCCACCACAAAATGGCGAATTACATATCTTTTGACTACATCAATATGGGTATCAAATGAAAGAAAGGGCTTGACTAGTAGAAGAATGTACACTATATTGAAAGGGAAAGAGGAATATTACGAAATGAAAACTAAAAACTTGAAAATAATTTTTTTGTCTGATCATGTATGAATTAGTTTAACTAAATAACTAACTTTAAATTTTGAAATAAAAATTTAATTTAAAATTTAAGAAACCCCCGACCAAAAAACTAACCTTTAAAAAGTGTGAAATAATACAAGTTTGTTCATTGTCAAATGATTTTTGATCCTTCAAGGCGTCTGGGACCGTTAAGTAAACTTAAAATACCTAATAATTAGCGGTCCCAGACGCCTTTAAGGATCAAAAATTACTTGACAAAGAACAACTTGTATTATTTCACACTTTTTAAAGGTTAGTTTTTTTGTCGGTGGTTTTTGATACGAAGTTTTTATTATTCCGTCGCCATGTTACGAAGAAAAGGGACTCTTAGGTGACTTTGGTGTCTGCCTGTCATGGTTCGAATCCGGGTGTATACCTATGAGTTTTACTGACTTACGTACAAAGTACAAAACTATCACTGTCTCCGTGCCTCGGAGAGCACGTTAAGCGGTCGGTCCCGGGCGCTGTCAATAGATGGGGGTCGTTACAATCCCCAACCCGCAGAAGTCAACCGTTGTTGAGATATGCACTCCCTAATACCAGCTAAACCGTTGTTTTTGGATATGTAGAAAAAAATTCATGACAGGAGTACATATAACGTAGTTAAAAAAAAACTTTCGCAGCTAACTAGACTGTATTATTTAACGAGTAATAGATTAACTTATGGGGCCTTATAAATTTGAGACAGGTTCGTTGCGCTCTGGGCTATCACGACATCATGGTTCGAATCCGGGCGTGTACCAATGAGTTTTTCTGACTTAAGTACACAACTATCACTGACTCCGTGCTTCGGAGGGCACGTTAAGCAGTCGGTCCCGGACGCTGTCAATAGATGGCGGTCGTTACAGTTCCCAACCCGCAGTGGAGCAGCGTGGTGGACTTAAGCTCCAAGCCCCCCTCCTCACCCTGGGGGAGGCCTAAGCCCCTGCAGTGGGGTAAAAATGGGCTGATGATGATGATGATAGATTAACTTATAAAATGTACTTTTATAAGAAAAATTTTCTAAAAATTCCATAGTGAATGACATAATGTTTAGCCAATAAGCGAAAAGTAGATGTATTTTATCTTTGTAATGTTATTGTAAAAGATAATTTAAAAAAAAACAATTTTATTATGAAAACTACATTGTATTACTAGGTAATAAAATTGTCTCTACATATCAGTGCACTAATGTTATTACTTTCCGGATTACCCAGAGAGGACCGAGCGCCTTCTAAATAACTAACGAAACAAAAATGAAATATATTTATACAATAATTCTTAAATTACATATTGATAACGATTAATGGTTAAGTTCGATTAACGTCGCGCTCGTTTTTTTATATTGTATGGTTGTACGGAACCCTTCGTGTGCGAGTCCGATTCGCACTTGGCCGGTTTTTAGACATGTTATAATTAAATAAAATTGTAATTAAAATGAAGCAAAAATTACGCGCGCATTTTGATTTCAGAAAGCAAATAACTTACCTACAAAAGATACGTAGACGTTGTTTTGTAATCTGGTCAATATTGAATGATATTCAACGTGTTTGAATAATTTTGACTAATTTTACTCTGAAGTTACTCATTCCATTACTATACTTTCTTTTGGCAAAATGAGTCTAAAAAGAAAGAAAGAAAGAAGAAGAAAGAAATACCATTTATTCACGGCTACGGCACATACATGTCAACAAGGAAAATAAAATAAAGTGAAAAACAAAAATAGAATTAAAATAAAAAAATAAAAAATAAAAACACGAACAAAACGGTGTCCGCAGCCATGAAAGGAGCTGACTCAACATCCGCTGAATAAAAAAAGGAATAGATTACAAATATTTTCCGAAAGACGCAAGATATCTATCTGGTATATTTAATTTACGTAAAGCCTCACGTTTTGTTTTGATGAGGCCTTTTCATTACACAATGAAAAAGACACAGCACAACAAAATGTGAGACATATTATCTAAAATGTGGTTACTGCCTGTCTTCACTTCTTCACGTCACTTCATCAGCCCATTTTTACCCCACTGCAGGGGCTTAGGCCTCCCCCGGGGTGAGGTGAGCTTGGAGCTTAAATCCACCACGCTGCTCCACTGCGGGTTGGGGATTGTAATGACCGCCATCTATTGACAGCGTCCGAGACCGACTGCTTAACGTGCTCTCCGAGGCACGTAGTCAGCGATAGTTATGTACTTAAGTCAGTAAAACTCATTGGTACGCTCCCGGATTCGAACCATGGCCCTATGGCCTTGTAAATTTGAGACAGGTTCGTTGCGCTTTGGGTTATCACGACTCTACTGCCTGTCTACCATAATCTAACTATGTGCATCACCGCCTGACCTAAAACGCTCTAATGGGTATATAGGTCGTAAGACCAGTATTGCTGCATATAAATAGTTTATAAATTAACACATTATTTAATCTTTTAGAAAATATACGAGAAACTTCACCCGAAAACACATCCCCAACGTTGGATGTACAGCCACCAAGTAAGAAAATGAAATTAGAAATTGTGAAACCGAGTAATGTACTGAATATCGTCGATTTAGAGGAGAGCTCTTCCGAAGACGGTATATATATTGTTGAAGTAATATTTTTGTAGTAATGTATAGAAAAATATACACTTAACCCTTTAATCGCTTTACAAAGCCTTCTGCTTATACAGATGACAGAGGTGCCTTTTGGTGGAGTGTGGGATACAAATTTTTATTGTCCACAATCAAATGCGATATTATTGCTAATTTATTTATTAAAAAAAAAACTGTTACGGGTAACATTAGTAAAGCGAGTTACGCGGGTTTTTTATTCGAAATTGTTTCATTTTTAATTGCAATTTCACGACATCTCATCAAAATTTATTATTTTCCGACTTTCTTTTTAATTTTCACAACCTCTTATAAAAATGCAATTAGTTTCGAGTTGAACATGTGAAAAATGAAACGGAAAAAAAACGCGCATTTACGTTTTCTTTTCTTTACATGTATGAAAGTATTTGAAAAAATTAAAAACGTACATAGGTTTTATTGATCTGAATACCATGTAATTTTTTGAGCCAATCGGTTAAGGTTTAATAAGGTGCAACCGTTAACGCCGTTTTGTATGGAAATTTGCTACAACACACACTTAAGTTGTTAATTCGAATATTATCGCCAATGGTGTACACCTGTCACTGTCACAGACAAGTCAACCTTATAGACCACGCTTTGACAGGGAGTAGCATTCGCCAAGGCTATGTTGTGACACTACATAACTACGTCACTAATGAGCCGTCAGTTGGAAGCACTTCACAAGCCATTAAATTGTCAATTTTGAACGAGCCAATGAAAACTAGCCGACCTCTCCCCGCACCCCGCCACTTTTTGGCGATTTCGTTTTCGTACTGACGTTTATTAAAGCGTGGTCTATAGGTTGGGTGGTCTGTGACATCTGTACACATGATGACGTATTTCTGTAATACGAATTTGTTCGATGCGTGAAATTTTACACAAAGGATATCGCCAAATATCACCCATTTCGATACTACTGCGGCCCTAAAATTCTCGCAAGTTTACGACTAGCGCACCCCCGCGACTTCACGTGTCTTCATAATTTCTACATTTTTAGGTTTCCATATCTCAAGAGGAAAAAAAACTGGACCCTTATAGGATCACTTTATTGTCCGTCTGTCTGTCGAGGTCCTATTATCTCGGGAACGCGTAGAGACATCGAGTTGAAATTAAAACCATATACTCAGATCCTTTGAATCTTTGAAAAAATTTAAACGTTTAAGTTAACGTATAAAAAAAAGTGACGGCGGTTTATGCAGCAAAAAACGTATATTTCGACACTCTCAAGAGTCAAAATGGCCTAGAACTACGAAATTTAACAAGAAATACCGTCTTTTAAATGTCGTGATAGCCCAGAGCGCAACGAACCTGTCTCAAATTTAAAGCCATGGTTCGAATCCGGGCGTGTACCAATGAGTTTTTCTGACTTAAGTACACAATATCACTGACACCGTGCTTCGGAGGGCACGTTAAGCAGTCGGTCCCGGACGCTGTCAATAGATGGCGGTCGTTACAGTTCCCAACCCGCAGTGGAGCAGCGTGGTGGACTTAAGCTCCAAGCCCCCCTCCTCACCCTGGGGGAGGCCTAAGCCCCTGCAGTGGGATAAAAATGGACTGATGATGATGATGACCGTCTTTTACAATAAGTATAGGGAAAAATCCTAAAACTATACATTTGTAATTAAATTATAAAAATTATAGTATTTATTTAGAGTACGTAATTAATCATCGAGGTTAATTTTTTTTTTGTTTTACTCTTGCGATGGGAAGGTGGATTAAACTCTACAGCTTCCGCGCGCCCGAGCGCGCGGGGTATGTAGAAGTTGCACCCACTTAACAACCGCCTGAAGCAGAATAAGGACGGATGTCGTTAGCCCGAAAGCTTTTACGACTTCATCGGAGCGGCCAGGTGGAACACTAGGGTGTCACCGGCGCGAAGTGTCGGGTAACCCCTAAGGGTTAATCGAGGCGAAATAACGCCAGAGGCGCGGGCCCCCGGTAAAGATTACCGTTATTAATATAACGTGGAATGAATAATAATAATAATAATAACGTATACATGACAACAACGTCTAGGCCCCAAACTAAGCATTAGCTTGTGTTTTGGGTACCAAGCGAAGACACCACATACATATAACAACCATGACCCGGTACCAGTATCGATATTCATCATATAAATACTGACCCGACCTGGAATTCGAACCCGGGACCTCCAGCTTCGCAGGCAGGGTCGCTACCCATCGACCGAATCGATCGAATCGAGGTTAAGCAACGGTATGCGCGGTCATAAGTATTTGGGATACCTTGCTACATTGTGATGCGCTATTTGCCCCGGTCTTATAAATTATATAAGTCAATGTTCATAAATTGTATGGGTGACCAAATCTTTTTGTAGTCTTTTTTTGTATTGTACGGTGGTACGGCACCATTGGTATGCGAGTTCGACTCGCACTTGCCGTTTTTTCAAGATTAGCCTGGAACCCTAAATATGTTTGGATTAAAAAGAAGCTTATTATAAACATGGACAATGATTGACTGACCGATTGTCCGAGTGGTTAGAGACCCTAACTGTAGTGCTAAGGGTAGCGGGTTCGATTCCCACCCGGGACAAATATTTGTGTGCATGAACATGTCTATTTGTTCCGTGTCTAGATGTAAAAAGTATGTATATATTATTAAAAAAAGAATATTTAAGTATGTTTACCAGTTGTCTAGTATCCGATAATTTTTACTTTTGGACTAGATGGCGCTGTGTGGGATGTCCCAAGTATTAAAAAAAAAAATTTTGGTGAAGGGTCCGTGGTCCCACCGATTTGACCTACTGGTAGGACCACGGCATACCACTTTGTACCCATTGTCCTACTGGACCTAAACCTTAGCATAAAATGATTTTGAATTGTCTATTTGTTCTGTGCTGGGTGTAAAATATTTATATTTGTGTATATATTATAGATAATATTAAAGTATGTATATCAGTTGTCTAGTACTCACAATACAAGCATTGCTTAGTTTGGGACTAGATGGCGCTGTGTGAAACGTTCCAGGTATTATTGGTATTTATTATTGTCTTTTTCAGATATTCAAGAAGTCAAAAAGAAATCAACAGAAAATAAAGAATCCGTAGAAGACATATCGTCTGACACAGACAAAGAAACGCCGACTACTGGAGAAGCCAAAAAAACAAGCGTAAACCTGCCCAAAGACATAGACGTTATGAGCACGAGTACCGGGGACACATCGGAAATCGTCGCTAAAGCCGATGAGACCATAATAAATAATATACCTACGCCGGCTCCGCCGAAAATGGTGAGTCCATTCCATTAGCCCTTTGATACCCACTGCAGGTGCTTAGGCCTCCCTACCTAGGGTGAGGGGGCTGTGCAGCTTAAACCCACCACGCTGCGCCAGTGCGCGTTGCTGGATTGTAACGAACTAATCGTATCATTACCCTGTAAGAGAGAGTAAATCTAATAATTTTTTTTTGCTCCTGTGCTGTTAAAAATTCGTTGTATAGGAACAAATTTAAATTTTAGTGATGTCCCCGGATCGGACTCGGCGCCTGCGCAAATACACGGAAGCGATCTGTACTTCAATTGCGCTGTTTCGCATTAATTACATTGTACCTTCCTGGTTTATGGTTGTATATGAATGATTTGTACCTTTTTAGAAAGCCTTTAAAATATGCGTGATTTTTACATGAATTTTTTTTCATACATGCATATTAAGAAAGTTATAATTAAATAGAAAACATGAAATTGTTTTGAAAAATCCCTTTTTTTCCAAAAATCTACATTCTTTCCATATCCATACTGTTGTTACATAATAAGTGTTTTAGAACTAAGGGTATTAAATAGACTTCAAAATGATACCTTAAAAATACAAATTGGTTGAATGGAACTCGAAAAATCTGCAAATACCTAAAGTAGACAGCCGCCATCTTTATGACGTCATAAATACCACTTGTTCCCGGCTTTCGAAACTAAAACAGGCTGATTCGTCATCTAGAGACCACGAGGAATCCAACAATACCTTTGTCATAATCAACTGCCGCCGCTATGCCCTGGTTTATTTATAGATAAAGCATGCTAATCTAGTATTCTTTTAAAAGTTAAACACATTTTTCAGGCAAGAATAAACACGAGTGAGGTGTCAATAAAGACCGCAAGTTCCACCCCAGAACCGACCTTGGTGATACCTGAAACAAAGGTTAGCAACTAGGTTTAAATGTCTTATGCAGATTAGGGTGGTGGAACGGTTTTCTAGAGAATTCGGCTACATATTCGCCAGAGAAAGAAGGCATCAAAAACGTCATGCAATTGGCGTCGAAATTCAAAATATTTTGTTCGATTCCAGTTGTATTTTACAAATTGGGTCACAGAGCAAAATATATCTTTTAGCAAATCACTTATAAAAAAAAGATACGTATGAAGTACAATATGAACTAGTCTTGTACTATTGTAAATTTTTGTTCTGTCATGAAAATGTGGAGGAAAACTGCCAATTACTTCCGCTAGGTGGCGTTTCGTCGTTGGTACCTAATTATCTGTCAATATCGTAGCTTTTTCCGGAGTTTACAGTAAAATTTATCGACAAAATCAAATAACGCAATAAATGATCATAATACAGGCCCAGCCTAGTGTGGGACTAGACGGCCGTGTGTGAGATATTATTATTTATATCTAAGCTTTAATAATTATGTCTAAGCTTTTTAAGCTATTTTCATGATTTCTCTTAATTTATCAAAGGAAAGTGTCGAATACACTTTGAAAATATTTTGCATTTATTTAATTTGTCCGATCCCAGTAAATACGCGATATGTTAGTATTGAGAATGACCATTTTCCAAGTAATGGCAAGATATCAACGATTAGAGCGCCATCTGAAAAAAGCTTTGTCTACCCTACACCATTTACTTAGGAAGAGTGTGAAGTGGCAAATTTCCATACAAACGGCGTTAACGTTTGCACCCCATTAAACCTTAATCGATTGGCGCAAAAAAATTACATGGTGTTCAGATCAGTAAAAACTAGATTTATACATTTTCAATTTTTAAAATGTTTTGATACATTATGAGAAAAAACTTAAAAGGCGTTAACGGAGTGCAACTGTTGACGCCGTCTGTATGAAAATTTGCCACCGCTCACTCCTCTCAAGTACATTTTTAGTGTTTCTCGAGTGTGTTAGAAAGTGCAAATAATGTAATTTTTTTTTTTAAATATAAACCAGGCCCAAGAATCGACAACAGACGAAAATTCATCACCAACCAAAGAGAAGAGACCATTCCAAAGTCCGAAATTCTCTCTTGAAGTATTCAATCTGGATTCTGATGATGAAGATACTCTCAAGCGTGCTGCAGGTAAAACATGACATTTTCATACTTATTTTCTATTTTCAAACACCTATAGACAAAAAAAAACCAATATTCGTTTCCATATTGATACACGAATGCGCGAACTCAGGATCCTCCATCAGCTCATTAATGCCCCACTGCAAAGGCTTAGGCCTCCCATCGGTACGTGGCGGTTTTGAGCTTAATCGATCACGCTGCTCCAGTGCAGGTTAGTGGATTTTAAACGGGATCAATGGCTTAACGTGCTCTCCAAAGCACAGCCAGTGATAGTTATGTACATAAGTTAGAAAAAACTCATTAGTACATGCCCCGTGATTTGAACCACGCCCTTCTAAACAAGAACTCGCGGACTGACGGACTCGCTACCACTCGGCTATTATGAAGCAGAATCCTTTCTGGCCAACTGTTCAGGGACAGCAGTGTCCTTGCCGACTAATTGCAAACAGTTCGACTCACGAACGCTACCGACTAGTAGACGAGACAGCTATATAGCTCTGTTCCTTTCCGTATATAACGACTGATTCATTGTAGCCGCCCTAACCAATGTTGGCTACTAAAATCCATAAAAATCCTAAAGCGCCTAAGCGCTTAAAGTCTACAATCGTAGAGATAATATGACTAGAGTAGGCAAGCTCTCTAAAGCCCTGTATGTAACGGTCGGGCATGGGAGAAAAAGGGATGGAAAATAACTGTACATAGTTCTATCCCTATTTCACTTTGCAGTGCTTAGGACACTCATTTGATAGTCACACCTATCAACCAAAGAGTGAACTACGGATGCTCAAAATAAAAAAAAGATAGACTTAGTATATTTCTGTATAAATCGAGGTACTCATATTCTCTTTCTTTCTGTTGAGGCCCGCATTTCGGACTGGCTTGCCTACCCTATTCCATTATCTTTGTCTATGATACATTAGATGACATCAAGGGCGCTGCGGGACAGCTGTTGGTGGATGCGGCATTGTATGACGCTAATGAATTTTTCAATAAATTTTGGCTCTAGTGAATCAGTGATTACTATTTATTATTTGTTAATTATTGACATTATTTTGATTATTGACATGAATTTATAAGGCCCCATCGGACCATGGTTCGAATCCGGGCGTGTACCAATGAGTTTTTCTGACTTAAGTACACATTATCACTGACACTGTGCTTCGGAGAGCACGTTAAGCAGTCGGTCCCGGACGCTGTCAACAGATGGCGGTCGTTACAGTTCCCAAGCCGCAGTGGAGCAGCGTGGTGGACTTAAGCTCCAAGCCCCCCTCCTCACCCTGGGGGAGGCCTAAGCCCCTGCAATGGGGTAAAAATGGGCTGATGATGATGATGATGATGATGAATTGACATAAATATTGCAATGAAATATTGATTTATTTAATTACTTTTATAGTAAATATTGTAGAATTAAATATTACGTTTCTGTCTTTGAGAGATCGCTGCAAACAAAATGTCTTTTCTGCACTGAACTAAATACTAGGAGAAAAGGCCACGAACAAAAGTTGTGCGCGCGACACTACTACCTTGTTTCTACCACATTGATTTTTCTACCAAGTATAATACACTGTATTATACATGTCTCAAAAGTGTTATCCCTACCACATTGATCTTACTACCAAGTATAATACACTGTATTATACATGTCTCAATAGTGTTATTCTTGGTTCGTTTCCACTAGAATACACAGTATTGCAAGTATTATACAAGTTTTAGCAGGTATTATACATATATGACATTACTTTGTAGTTAAAACAAGTATGGCGGCATCGGTAAAAAATTATTTAGGTACAAAAATTCGTTTTGGATGGTTTTAGTTTTATTTTATTTAATTATCGACGGTAAGTCATGCCACTATCTTTTTCTTCGAAGTTGATTGATTTTTACACGTTTTTAAAACCCACGACGGCATTTTTGAACTGTTTTTTAATCACATATCTAAAATTGTTTGTCTAAATTATATTTATAGTTTCTTTATATTAATAGTTTTATATACTAAATGTTAAATTCATAAGGAACTTGGATAACTTTTAAAAGTAACTGTGAATCGTTTGACTTTTTGTTTAGTTTTATTTTCCTGTAAAAATCTTATTAAATAAAATTTTTTTGTTATGTATTTTAATTGTATATGACTGTTTGTGCCAGAATAAATAAAAAATTAAAAAAAAAAACCATTTATAATTACTGCTGTGACATGTAAATTATATGTGATTTATGAATAAAAATTGAATTGAATATTAATTTTCAGACACAATACCACTGGCGCCGAAGAAACTGAGCGCGGTGGAACTACAAAAGGCCCGAGACACGAACCGTTGTATAAATTACCTTTGCACGAGCATCGGAAAATCGGACGTACAATATCAGCCGGCGCCGGGTTTCGTGTGGAGTTACTTCGAATTGAAAAGGACTAAGCGCGTGGAACTCGTCTGCCAAACGTGTTTTGACCAAGTCGCCAGAAGGATGCAGGTGGGTTGTAATTAGTTTTGTAATTAGTTGCATCCCGCGGCTTTGACATGCATCAGCCAGACAGTGGATACTTCATCACCCGTATCAATTTAATTCTACACCAAAGATACATTATGTAAAATGCTTCATAAGCCCGGGAACACCAAGTCTTTGACATAATACAATCTATTGTTACCAAATACTAGATCAGGAGATATAATAATACTTGGGACATTCCACACAGCTCCACTCAGTCCCAAACTAAGCAAGTATTATGCTTGTATTATGGGGTACTAGACATTTGGTATACATACTGAAACATTCTTTTATACACATCATATGGATGCTTTTTTTTTACACACAGACACGGAATAAATAGACATGTTCATGCACACAAATATTTGTCCCTAGCGGGAATCGAACCTGCGAACCTTGGCTCCGCAGTTAGGGTCTCTAACCACTCGACCAAGGAGTATTCACCACGCAGTGGTTGCAATCACTCGGCACACGTCGAGCTGTACATACCACATGGATGATAGTGACGACGCGATCGGCAGATTCGTCACTAGGGCGGTGACCGTCCCGGTTAGCAGAATAATTGAGCATAACCTCAAAATGGCCATGAGGAGCGGGGACGAGGCGATCGTGGAGAGACTGACGCGCAAAAATAAAGACGGCGCAGCTTCTTGACCCGTTTCCCTTGACCTCAATCCCTATAGTGTAGAATTATATAAAATTTCACTTAAATAAGTAAAGGTACCTTACTTCGAACACGAAAGCCGTCGCACACCAAACGTTTGAATGCGCGGCGGCGTGGGAATCGGGTCGCAGCATTCCCTTCAAAATGGTTGAGTGAGGCGATGGCTGGTTCCCACGTCAAACTGGTGAACTGGTGCCTGGCAGGCAAACCAGACGACTCAAATGTATTGGAATAAGGACCTTTAATAAAAAAAAAATAATTAATAAATAAATAATTAAAAAAATAAAAAAATAAATAAAAAAAATAATTTAAAAAAAAAATAATAAAAAAATAAATTAAAAAAAAAGTTAGTAGTATTGTGGCAAACTCATTAGGATAGCAGTAGGCAAAACGTAGAGCAGATGCGGTAGAAATAATAAATAGATATAAAAATTTATGTAAAGTCAGAGCTCTTCTAAAGACATAGGCTTCGCGCCTATGGAAATGTGTAGTAAATAAGAAAAAAAAAAAAAAAAAACCACTCGACCAATTGGTTAACCAACATGTAAGTAGAAAAGGATGGGTATAGCCAATCAGCAGAAGGCTAGCACCCGGCAGTCCCCAGTAGCTTTAGTTGTCCTATAGGAATTCAATTTTTTTGTTATTTGCTTAAAGATAAACATACCATAACCTGTAAGATTCACAAGGACTAAAAAGGACATATTGTTACTATTACTGCTTATGTACCTTCATATTATATTGAAGAAAATCCATTCCATCAGCCCTTTATACTCCACTGCAGGGGCTTAGACCTCTCCCCTGGGGAGGGGGGCTCGGAGCTCAATCCACCACGCTGCTCCATTGCGGGTTGGTAGATTGTAACGACCACCATCTATTGACAGCAGTCGGGACCGACGTCTTAACGTGCTCTCAGAGGCACGGAGTCAATGATAGTTATGTACTTAAAAGAAAAACTCATTGGCACAATAAAGAAATTTCAGATTCTGTAATAACCTGATAATTTGTTTTAGGGTATGATAAATGGAGTCAAAGATATGTCTCCACTCATGCAGTTGGACGTGGAGAAGCAGTGTCTGGAGTTGGTGGAGATTTCTGATTCTGATAGTGACAGTGATTTAGATGAGTCAATGGCGAAAGAGGAAGACATTATAGGAGCTAAATGTGCAACGTGAGCATTTTTTCTCTTCTTTAACCATATAGACTGTCGGTCGAGGCCGTTTTTTTGGGGTTCCATACCCAAAGGGTCCTGTTACACCGGGACGGGCGTCGGTCTTTTTAAAAAACAATTTTAGAGATTTATTTATTTTTAATAATTATATTACATGATTAATAATGATAATATGATTTATTTATTAATTTATTTATTTTAGAAACTATTTAATTTACTTTAAATATATTTACAAATATTATTTTATAATTGAATAGAACTTTATTAACAATATTTATCGCTAGTATATACATCATCATCATCAGCCCATTTTTACCCCACTGCAGGGGCTTAGGCCTCCCCCAGGGTGAGGAGGGGGGCTTGGAGCTTAAGTCCACCACGCTGCTCCACTGCGGCTTGGGAACTGTAACGACCGCCATCTATTGACAGCGTCCGGGACCGACTGCTTAACGTGCCCTCCGAAGCACGGTGTCAGTGATATTGTGTACTTAAGTCAGAAAAACTCATTGGTACACGCCCGGATTCGAACCATGGCCCGATGGGGCCAAATTTGAGACAGGCTCGTTGCGCTCTGGGCTATCACGACAGTATATACGTCGGTCTTTAATCTTGATTGTAGTAGAGTGACGAAAGGAATGTAATGCATATATGCAATGCAAAATAACATGGAATACAGGCCAGTGTGAGAACGTGGTCGACCGATGTCTTCTGCAAATTCAGCGACCTAGGTAAAATGGTAAAGAACCGCTGGCCAGCTATGACGTATGTGCTCAGCAAAATGTATAGCTAACATTCGTCTACCAATTAAATTGTAAAAGTACCAACGGGAACCTTATTACTAAAACTCCGCTGTTTGTCCGTCCGTCTGTCACAAGGCTGTATCGTCTGAACCGTAATAGATAGACACTTGAAATTTTCACATAGTGTGTATTATGGCCGCTGAAACGACAAATAATAAAATTAATAATAATAACGTATACATCACAACGTCTTGGCGTCAAACTAAGCATTAGCTTGTGTTTTGGGTACCAAGCGAAGACATCGCATACATATAACAATGAAGACCCGGTATTAGTATCAATATCATATAAATACTGACCCGACCTGGGATTCGCACCCGGGACCTCCAGCTTCGTAGGCAGGGTCTCTACCCACTAGGCTAAGCGGTCGTCGTACATAATGAAAGTGGGTCCCAATAAATACAAGAAACTTGTGTTTTCCGAAGTTTTTGGTGATTTGTGGTTGTGAGATCATTGCTTACACTTGGAATTTTCATGAAGTATGTACTACTATGGCCGCTATACTGACGACCGCTTAGCCTAGTGGGCAGCGACCCTGCCTGTGAAGCTGGAGGTCCCGGGTTCGAATCCCAGGTCGGGTCAGTATTTATATGATGAATATTGATACTGGCACCGGGTCTTGGTTGTTATATGTATGTGGTGTCTTCGCTTGGTACCCAAAATACAAGCTAATGCTTAGTTTGGGACCTGGACGTTGTTGTGATTGTGTGTGTTATTATTATTATTATTATAGCAATAAATAATAAAAATATTTTTTTTTTATATAGGTTCTTAGAAGACAATCTGGCTAACATAATAAACGATGTTTGGAGTGCATATAAGTTGGACGAAAGAATAAAATCGGCAAAATCTGAATTAGATGAAGAGTTGCTCAAAATGGAGAGTTAGTAATTTTATATCATTACACACTGCTTTTGTATGCGAGTCTGTTTTCACGCCTCTCTTCGGGGTGAGTCTTCTTGGAGCTTAATCCACCACACTGCTCCAATGCAGGCTGGTGGATTTTAGCGATTGCCATCAATAGCAACCGTGACCGACGGCTTAACGTGCTCTTTGAGGCACGGAGTCGGTGATAGTTATGTAAATAAGTTCGAAAAAACTCTTAAGTACATACATGCCCTGGAGTTCAAACCAAGGCCTTCTAAAACAAGAAGCGGACTCGCTACTACTCGGCTATCACGACATCAAATGCATTATGTATAATAAAGAAATTGTTTTGGCAGAAGAGCACGCTGAGATCGACGCCCTACTGAATAATTGTCAGGCGTCCACAGACAATGTCAGGAACGAATTGTATGCTACTTTCGCCGATAAAATTCAAGAAATGGAGCCAGTGGAATTCGTGGACATGCCGCCTTCGCAGGTCCGTATATCAGGATAGTAATAATAATAATACATGGGACTTCCTACACAGCGTCATCTAGTCCCAAATTAAGCAAGTATTATGCTTGTGTTATGGGTTACTAGACAACTGATATACATACTTAAATATTCTTTATAATATATACATATATAAATATTTTTGCGAAGACACCACACACATATAACAACCAAGACCCGGTACCAGTATCAATATTCATCATATTAATACTGACCCGTACTGGGATTCGAACCCGGGACCTCCAGCTTCGTAGGCAGGGTTGCTACCCACTAGGCTAAGCGGTCGTCGATTCATAATGGCATGACGTATTTTAGGTTGGCCATAGTAATAATTCATTTGTGGGTCTATGTATGACTGACCGATTGGTCGAGTGGTTAGACACCTTAACTGCGGAGGTCGCGGGTACGATTCCCGCTCAAGACAAATATTTGTATGCTTGATATACAAGCATAATACTTGTTCGCTTTGGGACTAGACGCCGCCGCTATGTGGGATGCCCCAAGTATTATTATTATTATTATACATTAGATATTGAAATTGATTACTGGACAATGTCATAAGTTTGATTAAAAAAAAGGTTATGGCAGACATGAAAAGCACTTTGTGTATGAATGCTTATTATAAATTAGATTTCGACGACCGCTTAGCCTAGTGGGTAGCGACCCTGCCTACGAAGCTGGAGGTCCCGGGTTCGAATCGCAGGTCGGGTCAGTATTTATATGATGAATATTTATGCTGGTACCGGGTCTTGGTTGTTACATGTATGTGGTGTCTTCGCTTGGTACCCAAAACACAAACGAATGCTTAGTTTGGGGCCTAGACGTTGTTGTCATGCATGCGCTTAGCCTAGTGGGTAGCGACCTTGCCTACGAAGCTGGAGGTCCCGGGTTTGAATCCCAGGTTGGGTCAGTATTTATATGATGAATATTTATGCTGGTACCGGGTCTTGGTTGTTACATGTATGTGGTGTCTTCGCTTGGTACCCAAAACACAAGCTAATGCTTAGTTTGGGGCCTAGACGTTGTTGTCATGCATGCGTTATTATTATAGTGTATTTGACGTTCACATGGAAACTAAGATTCTTATTGGATTACTCATTTCGAGTTACAATGCTTGTTATTTTTTGGGGCCTACTGTAAAATTGGGTTAAAATTATGTTTTTATGTATGACGTTGTTGTGATGTATACATTGTTATTATTATTATATATTGTAAAAATAAAAAGGAATATTTAGGTATATCAGTTGTCTAGTACCCCATAATACAAGCATAATACTTGCTTACAGTTACAATCAAACTTTATGGCGGATCCGAACATAAGCACAAGTCGCGTCGCAGTAACCAGTTTTAGGTGTAGCGGGACGCAGTGGAGCGAGAGATATATGACTGTACCTGCGCAAGCACGCTTAGAGCGTTGTATTCCGATCCGCCATAAAGTTTGAGGCGAACTATACTTTGGGACTAGATGGCGCTGTGTTGGATGTCCCAATTATTATTGTTATAAAACTAAATGATAATTTGATGTTTTTTACAGATGTTTCTCACAAGTGTAACTTCAGACCTCTCATCAGGTGCCTCCGATAAAGAGGTAAGTTTACGATAACATGTAAAATACAATATCCCTTTTGTATTGCGTTTACATTGGTTCGAATCCGGGCGCGTACCAATGAGTTTTTCTGACTTAAGTACGTTGTCTATCACTGACTCCGTGCCTCGGAGAGCACGTTAGGCAGTCGGTCCCGGACGCTGTCAATAGATGGCGGTCGTTACAATCCCCAACCCGCAGTGGAGTACCGTGGGGGATTTAAGCTCCAAATCCACCCCCCCCCCTCCTTACCCTGGGAGAGGCCTAAGCCCCTGCAGTGAGGTAACATAGGCTAATGATGATGATGATTGCGTTTACAAAGCTTAGTTTTAGCTTTACGATTTTATTGTAGGATACTACTACATATTTATTTATTCGAAAAAACAACAATTACAAAAAAAAATTTACATCAAAATACATTTAAGTAACGTAAGATCGTCTGCTACCTTTACGTTTTTCATTTAACCGATTTAAAAAAAAAAAATGTCGAGTATAACGATCAAAAAAGTATGAATTGACTAGAAGCTCTCTTCTGCGTTTGACGTCTAACCACTCATACTCTAGCTAGCCGGTGCAAGATGGCAGATTTCAGTCCACGAGGTCCCCGTTTGCTGGTCTTCACCCCCGCGAAATTGCGTTTGACATTTTCGATGTAGTGAAGTGACATTCTGACTCTTAAAACCGAACGCTGCTGTCAATTTTATTTACTCTATGCATTTAACTAACCGATTAGTCAGGTGGTTAAAGAACCGTAACTGCAAAACCGAAGGCCGCGGGTTCGATTCCCTTCATGACAAATATTTGTGTGCATGAACATGGCCATTTGTTCTGTAACTTAATGTAAAATATCTATATATGTGTATATTATAAAACTTTGCTTAGTTTAGGACTAGATGGCGCTGTGTGGGATGTTCCATATATTATTATTATTATGCATATCAGTTGTGCAGGACCTAATAATATAAACATATATTAGCCTATTTTGGGTCTAGACCTAGTGTTTGTCTAGTTTTTGTAAAGGGGGAAAAACTTAATTTAATATTTTGCGAATTTTTAAGTTATAGGTATGTATCAATAAATTTTGCATGTTTGAATTTTTTTTTGTTGTTTTGGGCGTGTATTATATTTTATAATGTTTAGAAAACATTTTAGCAAGTACCATTGCTTGTATTTGTTAGGAATAAGAATTAGGTTTATGAACCATGTTCATATAGAGAAAGCTGAGATGTTAGATTTTATGTACCACTAGTGTCTGTAAGGCACTAAATTTACTTTAGATCTAATGCTGTTTGTTCTCCAAGAAATTAATAAATATATTATTTTTTTTTATTTAAACGTTAAGGCCCCAAACTAAACATTAGTGTTTTGGGTACCAAGCGAAGACACCACATACATATAACAACCAAGACCCGGTACCAGTATCAATATTCATCATATAAATACTGACCCGACCTGGGATTCGAACCGGACCTCCAGTTTTATAGGTAGGGTCGCTACCCACTAAACTAAGCGGTCGTCTAAATAAATATATTTAATTTTTTTTATTTAAACGTCTAGACCCCAAACTAAACATTAGTGTTTTGGGTACCAAGCGAAGACACCACATACATATAACAACCAAGTCTCAGTACCAATATCGATATTCATCATATAAATACTGACCCGACCTGGGATTCGAACCCGGGACCTCCAGCTTTATAGGTAGGGTCGCTACCCACTAGGCTAAGCGGTGTCAAATAAGAAATTGATGGTGCTGTGTGGGATATCCCAAGTATTATTAAATATTATTATTATTAAAAAAAAACATTTGAGTGACAAATATAATAATTGATTTTTCATCCGAACGAACGTATAATTTCGTTAAACATGTGTTTTTTTACTGACATTTTATATGTTTTAATTTGGCAGAACGGAAAACCTGCACCTTCTATTATTGATGGGTTGTCTTGGCTATGGTTATGATTACATACTTATTTATTATAATATGCTATTTGACTATTTTTTTTTTTAAATATTATTTTGTATAAAAGACTTTTCTAAATAAATCATACCAGTGAAAAAATTTAAAAAAAATTAATAACAAAATTATAAATGATTAAAATGTCCTGTTAGACAGAGAGGGCAATACCGTGCGGTGTACCTGTGTGTGACGTTAAGCCATTTAAAATTATGTTAAATATCGTTTAGCAAGAAAGAGACAGAGATAAAATTTTAAAAGTAAAATAATTTTCATATTCTTTAACCTATGCACTACACATTAACCCAATTGGGTCAGATTGAAAGACACGAGCCATTTAATTGACAGAGACAATTGATAGATAATGATTGATGATAAGTCAAAAGGTTAACCGAATACAATTTTGTTTATGAATTTTGTTATTTTATAAAGTTTATTTTTATATTTCCTTGACATAAATAATAAATTTAATATTATGTAATTATTAGTCAAGTACTGTATTAAAAATCACCGCGACATAGGGGCCGTCCATTAATCACGTGAGGCTTGAAAGTGGGGGGGGGGTTGACAAAAATCACGAAATATCACAAGGGCGGAGGGGGGTGTAGTAAGATATCACGTGTATTTATTTTTTCAAACGCGCGGGTTTTAAATCAAAAAGCACACCATTGTGCACCATTCGTTTATTATTATTTTTATGCCAATCAAAAACAACCTGCAACCTTTCTGTCTAGACATTTTTATCATGGTCCTTAATTTCAGAACAAAATAAGATTATACTATATACCTGTATTTCAGATAATATTCTAAAATATTCTTAAAAATTAAAGATTTTTTGTAGATACTAAAAATACACGTGATGCTGGGTGGGTGGGGGGGGGGGGGGTAGTCCTAAACTTCACCATGTATCACCAAGGGGGAGGGGGGGTTAAAAATGCTTTAAAAAAGATCACGTGATTAATGGACGGCCCCATACCTGGTGTTCGGATGATTGTAGTCTAAACTTATAGAACTTGTAGAACTAAAAACATTTAAAAAAAGAATAAGAAACTTAAACATGTTTTAGTTAATGTATTGTATTTGTGATTATTGTTGTACTGTTATTGATATAAACTAGTTTAAAACAAACTGTATTAAATAATATTTTTTATTTTTGTATTTTCAGAATCGTAGATCGATGCGCCAACGCAAATCTGTTTATCAATCGGAAGTCGTCACGAACGCGAATAAAAATGTGGCCATCCCATTGGGATACCTTGACACTATGGTGATTATAATAATAATAATAATAATAATAATAATAAATGTTTATTCTGGCATAAAATTACACCATAAAGTTAAAATACAATAGAAAGAGAATATATATATATAAATACTAGCGACCGCCCGCAGCTTCGCCTGCGCAGACTACACATTACTGTTAAAGTGATCTATTATTAACATTTGAGATGGTTTCTGTGTACTTTTTGCTTAGTGTCATACAAACTTTTGACTCCCATCTCCCCCTTAAAATTGGAAAATAAAAAAACTCTGAAACACGTCGTTACTTATTTATGATTAGCGGCCGTGCCCGGATCCGCCCGGGTGGACTACGGAAACGTTCCCCATCGCGTTCTCCTTCCCCTCCCCTTTCCTACTATACCACTCCTAGTGCCCTAGCTCCATTTCTACGTAACTAATGTATTTAATTTGATAAGGATTCATATCATGTTTAAGAAACACCTTCGCAAATAGTGCGTTTATGTTAGAATAAATTTGATTCCCATAAAAAAGGTTATAGTAAACCAACCTTAAAAGATACACATATGCTGTCGCGGACTTTTGGTTAGAACTTTCAAAGGGGAACAATCCCGTCATACATGATTTTTGCTTAACATCAACCGTTTACGCAGCACACGCAACGGAAGCTCTCAAAAAGAATATTTTTCCTTCCCCGATTCCTTCCCTTCTATTTTTCCCGTTTTTGCAACATTTTTCGTTGGTGCTCCCCTTCTATTGGTCGTAGCTGACATAATAATAGCCTATAGCCTTTCTCAATAAATGAACTATCCAACACAATAAAACAATTTCAATTCGAACCAGTAGTTCTTGAGATTAGCGCGTTCAAACAAACAAACAAACAAACTCTTCAGCTTTATAATATTAGTATCTTATCTTATTTGATTGGGGTGGGCTTACCCTACACTGCGACCTATTTAGATCTATTGTGTCCCCATCCTTCGACTTCGAATATTAGTATAGATATATTATATTTAATCATAATTTTTAACTCATCTAAAAAACGAATTTGTGTTTTAAACGCATATGATCAGTAGTGGATTTTTAAATGAGCGCGTCCTCTTTAACAAAATTGTGTATCATATGCTATTTCACACGCTAGAGTATAACAAACTGATGACTATACTTTTTGAATTGACGACCGCTTAGCCTAGTGGGTAGCGACCCTGCCTACGAAGCTGGAGGTCCCGGGTTCGAATCCCAGGTCGGGTTAGTATTCATATGATGAATATTAATACTGGTACCGGGTCTTGGTTGTTATATATGTATGTGGTGTCTTCGCTTGATACCCAAAATACAAGCTAACGCTTAGTTTGGGACCTAGACGTTGTTGTGATTGTATGTGTTATTATTATTATTATAGATAGGTGACAAGATATCTGTGAGGACATCACTGATAAAATAAAACGATATTATTCGCATATTTCTTCCAAAATAATAGCTCTGGCATTAGTTTTAACATCGGATATATATTTTAATTTTTTTACAGAAATCCAATGCTATAGGCCAAGATAACGATTCGTCTCTAAACAAACAGGACATTGATGACGTAAGTATTAAATTTTTAGTTACATAATAAAGCGTGACAGGATGTTTTTTTGTCTGTCCATTTGTGGATCGATAAATCCTTAACAATATTCGAGTGTGTCCTTCTTCAAACTCGACTTTACCTTCTAATTTTATTTAAGGATAATTAATAATTTTAGTAAATAATAGTAATAATAATATCTGGATATCTCACACGCGACCATCTAATCCCAAAATATAAGCACAGCTTGTATTATGGGTACTAGACAACTGATGTAAAAACTGAGTTTGTTTTGTCTAATACTATATTAGTATTGAAATGATCCCTCAACGAAAATATCTGCAGCGTATTCATGTAACTGTTGTAAGCTAGTTTGGGAATTGAAGTTTATTAATGAAATCATTCTTACCCTCTCAGAACGCGGACATAGCGGTGGTGAAGTTATCAGCGGAGGTCGCCCCGGCGGGACTTCCCCCGCCCGGCGTTGTAGATCGGCCAGCGTTGCAAGTGGGCGACGCGATTTACGTCCTGCGACACACTTTCGGCACTTGGGTGCGAGCGAAAGTCATCGAAGTCGTTGCCACTAATAATGTAAGTGATTTGATAGTAAGCTAGAAAAAAAGGTAAATTCCGTATTATAAAAAATTACCTGAAATTTAAAACACTAGCGGCGCGAGTATGGACCTTCGGAACTATTAATATTAGCGGCACTTTGAATTTTTAATTATCTTATATATGTCCATCATCATCATCAGCCCCTTTTATACTCTACTGCACGGGCCTAGGCCTCCCCTCAAGATGAGGGCGCTTGGAGCTTGAATCTACTGCGCTGCTCCGATGCGGGTTGATGAATTGTAACGACCGCCAACTATTGATAGCAACCGGGACCGCTTGGTACACGCCCGGATCCTAACCTTTTTCGATTTCTTCACTTCACTTCACTTCATCAGCCCATTTTTACCCCACTGCAGGGGCCTAGGCCTCCCCCAGGGTAAGGAGGGGGGCTTGGAGCTTAAATCCACCACGCTGCTCCACTGCGGGTTGGGGATTGTAACGACCGCCATCTATTGACAGCGTCCGGGACCGACTGCTTAACGTGCCCTCTGAAGCACGGAGTCAGTAATAGTTATGTTCTTAAGTCAGAAAAACTCATTGGTACACTCCCGGATTCGAACCATGGCCCTATGGTATTATAAATTTGAGACAGGTTCGTTGCGCTTTGGGCTATCACGACCAGCTTTTTCGACATCGACAGATTTTTCGATTTGCGTACCTTTTATTATTTGGTATTGATTTTCTTAAAGGACAGTCTATTCATTTTTAAACAAACAAACAATAGTGTGGGTCAATGCTGTATTTTGTTCTGTAAAATATTTATGTTAGTGAATTTGTTAGGGTATAAGTATACATGGTAAAATAATGTATACTGTTTTTGTAGCAAATAAATGTCTTTTTATTATTATTATGAACATTTAAGACAATTTAAAAATAAGATTCATATAGTGTGCTACAATTATGAATTTTGTTTCAGCCGAGCTTCGGAGATTTCTCTTTATACAAAGTCCGTCTCGACTATGTGAAAAAAGGTGATAACCAAAAGGTTGAAAAAAGCGCAGGTGTAAAGCAAGTCAACGGCAGATACGTGGCATATTCTGAGCCGGCACCTGTGAGATTAAGTATAGGTTAGTGAATGAAGTAATTTTTTTTTTAGTAACTATGAAATTACCGTTCTGGCTACTGGTCACTTCGATATCAAATCGTATATCTTCGATTCGTAGTTACGTAACATAATCTTGAAATAAATAGCAAAAGTGAATTTATTACAATACGCGCCACCGATGTAAAAGGCCATCGGCTGTACACATTCGCCGATCGTAGGCGAGTTCATAATTCAAAATTGCCAGAGGCAGCGCTATGCGGCTAAAAAAGTAGTGTACAGCCAGCGGCCTTTTTCATCGGTGGCGCGTATTGTACTTTGTGGAAAAACGTCGCCACAAAGGCGCATTCAAAGAAGTGCTTATTTCTCTCAGAAGAATACGATAGAAACAGAGGGACGCTCTTTCAACAAAAATATATACATAAAACAATTGTTCTAACAATAATAATATTATTGAAACAAACTGATAGCCGAGCGATCTACACCCATGTATTTTTACTATAAAAAAAAGTTGTATAACGTAAAAACCCGCATCAAAACCGTCCCAGGTGATTAAAAAAAACATCTACTGCTACGCCCCCTGGTAGCCTTTAACCTTAAAAACTATGTAAGATAAAATATGTGCTCTGAGGTAAGCTCAGGAAGTAAGCTCTAAGTAATGCGGAAAAGCAGATCGATCAAGCAGTTTCAGAGAAAAGTATCTACTACAACTCCCTCTGGCGGCCCAAAACCATTAAATTTGTTTAATAATCTGCTCTAAGGTGACACTTATGTAACGCAAAAGATCAGCCTTTTGTGAGAAGCACATTTATGCAGCACCCCCTGGTAGCTCATAATCGTAAGTCTAAGAACTATTCTGAGGTGATACCTATGTAATGAAAGAAATCACATCGAAACCGGCCCAGCCGTTTTAGAATATAATATTTAATATAGCGCTACCTGGTGCCATACAACCGTAAAATAAAAACTGTTTTATTATAATCCGTCAAACACTTTTAAGTTAAATCGTTAGAAATGCACATGCAACAAAAAATTGAAATAAAAATAGGTTATAATTTTTTATTTTTTTACAGGCACTCGCGTGATCGCTCTATTCAAGGACACAATAAACACGATGAAACGCGACAGCTTCTACTCTGGCATAGTCGCTGAAATACCTACGCCGGTAAATAACTTCAGGTTAGTGTACAAAATACGTTGTGCGTTGAACTTAATTTATGTGGTCTGTGGTAGTACACGACACTGGTATAAACTATGAACCAGAAACCTTTTTTTTTTTAATGTCGTATCTAGACGCTATCCCACTGTATATGAAAGTTTTCTGTTTTGGTTTCGACCATTAAATTATCAGTGCCAATCGGGTCGCCATTTGTATCACAATAATAACAGCTCAAACGACATTCACTGCGGTCTTTTTCCAAAATGGCGTACGTGAGGTGTTGTGGTTTCTGACGGCGTTTTGAAAAATTCCCTATTAACCGTAAAACGTTGCCTTTTTAGGGTTACTTACCCAAAGGGTATCAACGTGAACCCTATTACTAAAGTAACCTACTTATTGTATTTATTTAAGTCAACAAGACGACCGCTTAGCCTAGTGGGCAGCGACCCTGCCTGCGAAGCTGGAGGTCCCGGGTTCGAATCCCAGGTCGAGTCAGTATTTATATGATGAATATTAATACTGGCACCGGGTCTTGGTTGTTATATGTATGTGGTGTCTTCGCTTGGTACTCAAAATACAAGCAAATGGTTAATTTGGGACCTAGACGTTGCTGTGATTGTATGTGTTATTATTATTATATTATTAAAATAGTTGTTGAGATATGCACACGTAAAGTCTTAAGAAGTGTTTCCTCCCACCCTTTAACTTTTTAACAAAAAGTGGAAAAGTTTGGAATCAATGAAGTTAGTACAGTTTTAAAAAATCTCTAAAACTACGCAAGGGCAGTATATAAAATTTTTCTTCCCAACTAAGAAACCATTCATCATAGTAAATACAGGATTTTTTATCACTACCATAATAATTTATTTCATACTTTAATGAAAATAAAAAATATATTTTCACTCATTTATCTATTTTTACAAAAATAAAAAAACTAAAATTTATTAAATATGTCCATGAAAATGCCGCGAATCGTATCACCCTACTCGTACTGCCGAGAGCCGCCGTGCCCCCCAGCGCCCATCCCTATGCGGTGTATGTCCACATGTTAAAATTAATTCATCGGACAGGTTGAAAAATCAACGGATCTCCTGCTTTCTCACGAACTTCTTACGACATTGGAAATGAAACTAACGGAATAAAGTAAACACAAATATTTTGGATAATATTTTTGGAAATAATTTTTTTTAGAAAAAAAATAACACAACTTTATCTGAATAAGCTTAAAACTTCGAAATATAAGATTCTGTACGACATTTCGATCGAACAAACTGAATTAGTACGAAATGTAACACCGACTCATATCCGACTTCCAACTAAGGGCACCCTTAACCACTACTTCCAGTTGTTCGATTCTAACAATTTTAGTCTTAATCGATCCCCCGTCTAATTACCCCGAGCCGTTTTTTTATTTTTTTTCTTATTCGGACTTAGTTCTCAAGATATCGGGCTCCCAAAATGGAAATCGGGGAAAAAAATTGCGATTTTCGTTTTTTGCCGATAATTTTTTTGTTCAAATTGTCTTATGCCAACTTGTAGAGCTCGCTGAGGTGCGTCTTTTGACACCACGTTCATCCCGATATCTCGAAAACTCTTTGTGCCATTTGCCTGTCTCACAAAACTCCCAAATGACCCCCTATACTCCAACGAAATGAAAGTCATTTCCAATGACAAAAATAATGAAAAATAAAAGTTCCATTTTTTTAAGGTAATGTGTACTATTCACGTTACTGAACCATATAACAAATTATGCTCAATGATAAATAGATACCCCTGTATATATCTAAAGCTTATATAATGGCTATAGAAAAAAATAACTTTTGCGATGACTCACTCAAACAGACGCACGCCTCAACAAGACCCCTGAGCTGCGGCGGCGGCTGGCAGCACTGCTACGACGTCCGCTCAAGGTTCTTGTTGAGGCGTGCGTCTGTGTGACTGCGTCCTTTGGAACGTTTGTATGTAGTTATTGTTTTAGCTGTACCGGGTGTTCGGCTGAACGTAGTCCAAACTTATAGAACATGTACAGCTTCCCTAACTAAACAAAAATTTCAAGTAGCAGATGGCGCAAACTAACGGTTACCGAGAAAAACACAGAGTTTTATTTTTTAAATCAATTGTTTTATTATTTTTTTAACTTTTTGTTTAGTTCGGTAAGCTCTACACGCTCCATAAGTTTGAACTACGTTCAACCGAAAACCAGGTATATTTACTACTCCTTCACTGTGTCACTGACCGAGTGCTTAGAGACGCTAACTGCGGAGCCGAGGGTTGGGAGTTTGATTCCCGAACGATATGTACACGTCTATTTGTTCCATGTCTGGGTGTAAAAGTATCTATATTTGTATACATTATATAAAAAAAGAATATTTAAGTATATATATATATCAGTTGTCTAGTACCCCACAATACAAGCATAATACTTGCTTACTTTGCGACTAGATGGTGCTGCGTAGGATGTGTTACTGAGCGTGGTCCGACAAGCACTTAGCCGCTTTTTTTTTTGTATTTTTCCAGGTACTTGGTATTCTTCGACGACGGATACGCCCAATACGTCCATCACGAGAACGCGCGTGTCGTTTGCGAGAGCTCGCCAAGAGTATGGGAAGATGTACATCCGGACTCGCGCGAGTTCGTCCGCAAATACCTACTCGCATACCCCGAAAGGCCTATGGTGCGTTTACACGCCGGGCAGAGCTTGAAGACCGAATGGAATGGTATGAAATATTTCTTTTTGTAGTTCCCAGTACCTCAAGTGTAACCTTAACGGGGTCACTTTGTTGTGTGTCCGTCCGTTGGCACAAAATCCTTTTTCCCGGGAACAGGTAAAGGTATGAAGTATCCATATAACTTAACTTATGCCATTATTGATCGTATTTGTAAAAACATGTTTATAATAATAATAATATATATTTGTTAAAACTATGAGTATGTTACCAAAATTAACAAAATTTATATAATACACATTATTAAAAAAAAAAAAAACTCCGCCGATTTATATTTTTAACTAAGCGGCTAGATTTTACTCTATTACTTATTTTCTTATATGTGTAAGTTAGTTTAACAACGCGCGTATAAGTGAATATTTGCATCTTTTTCACTTGCACGCAAATCGAAGTGTTTGGTGAGGCGTGCCTTTAACCTATTGCTTTAAGGTCATCGGCTGTTGTTAATGTCTTAAGAGCTAGTCAATGTTTTTCGAATATTTGTATTTAATCTTACAGGAAAGTGGTGGATATCCAAAGTGTTATCGGTGGACGCGTCGCTTGCTCAAGTCTACTTCGAGTCGGACAATCGTACCGAGTGGATATACAGAGGTTCAACTCGTCTGGCGCCACTGTTTCTGGAACTGCAAGCGGCCGAAAGGAGATCTCAGAACCAACGTCCTAGAACTTTTCTCAGATCGAACAAGACGCAAGCACATACGGTGAGAGAGACTACACATTATAATGTACGGAACACGCAAACGAATTGATCAAAGATCATGTCTTTTGACCTGTGTTCGCTCGTACATGATTGGTTGTTAGTCCACGTAGACTTTTTATGATGTATGCTGCAATTGGCAAATGCTATTTTCTTAAACACATTTTTTTTACTTTTATAATATTTTTTAATAGAAACAGTTTTAATGTTATGTGAATAAAATCATGCACTTGTTTTATTTGGAGAAAAGAAATGAAATTTTTTTCTTTGAAATAAATTTTCATAAGATGTACAGATCGCCACAAACTTTATGTCGGATCTGAATACAACGCTAAAGGCGGGATTGCGCAGGTATCTGGTGGGATAGGCCGCCGCGGGGTTTGCGGAAGGGACACACTGCCCCCTCGCTCTGCTGCGTTCCGCTGACACCATTAACTGGACACTGCGACGCGACCTGTGCTTACTTTCGGATCCGTCATAAAGTTTGAGGCGTACTTGTCTAATGAAATCGTAGCGATTATTAAAATTCAAATAGTAAATTTAATAGAAATGGAAATAGTTACATACTGTTTACTTTGTCACGTGATGAGAAGTATGGCATCAGTAAATCGCAGCACAGATAACGGACAGTCCTCGTGAACTTACAATGACGACCGCTTTAAATCCATTCAGGTGTAGCTGTCATCGATTTCGATTATAGAGTTTTCTTTTTTTGTTCACAGCAAAACATGCCTTACGTCGAATACTTAAGATCAGATGAACAAGACAACAAGGCAACCACTGACGTTCAGCATGAAGTAAGTTTCTGTATCAAATCTTCATAACAACTGGGTGAAACTTATTAGTTGGAGGTTTGACTGATAAGCATGTATTTCTATATACATTTATGCTATGAGGGGGGGGGAGGGGTTTAGGTAAGCGGGGAGGAGATCTTTTCCCTTTCATATTGTCCCCATCAGTGGGAACATGTAAATGGTGGACTGTTAACCGCTCACTATTAACTATTTTGATTTTTATTTAACTGTTGGTTCACCATAAATAAAAACTTTGTGGGTAACAATTGGTAATAACTGATTGTTGGTTTTTTGTTACTGTGTCACATGAGAGAGAGTAGTCCCCACTACACAGGGAATCCTAGTGTGGAGACTGGGGCTCCTTTTCTGTTTTATTTACCTAGAAACTTTAGTTATTTGTCATTATATGTTTTTTTGTTTACCTACTATTTTTTACCTGGAGGTAAACGCTTAGGTTGAACTCACATGGGCGTTGTCTGGGCGCTTTTTTTTCTGGCTCTTTCGAGCGCTCGGCTGTCGACGGGAGCAGCGTTTGATGCGACAGCGAGTGGTCGGACGCGGCCAACGACGGAAACGTTTGAACCAATGAACCAACCAACCACGACCGCTTAGTTTAGTGGGTAGCGACCCTGCCTACGGAGCTGGAGGTCCCGGGTTCGAATCCCAGGTCGGATCAATATTTATATGATGAATATAGATACTGGTACCGGGTCTTGGTTATATGTATGTGGTGTCTTCGCTTGGTACCAAAAACACAAGCTGATGCTTAGTTTGGCGCCTAGACGTTATTGTGATGTATGTGTTATTATTATTATTAATTTTAATGAAATTTCGCATACACGAACAAGACGTTGTTAGAAGAGACATAAGGTTTTTTTTTTTATATATAAGAAGTCGTTCTCAAGAGTGATATAGGCTACGTTTTTTCCGTGTGTTTGTCTGTATGTTTGTGCGGGTAAATCTCCGAAACGTAGGAACCAATTTTAATGAAATTTCGCAGACATGAAGAAGGCATTGTCAGGGGAGACATGGGCTTTTTTTTATATATATAAGAAATCGTACTGTCTGTCTGTCGGTCAGTACCGGTTTATCTCCTAAACTGTTAATCCGATTTTGATGAAACTTTACAGACATGAAAAGGAGGTTGTCAATGCGGTATAAAAATTTCTTTGACAGTTAAGTTCAGAATGTTTTAAAAAGTCTCACAATTTCCTAGAACGTCGCGTCCCTTTAGCTGTCCCGGTAGAGCAGTGTAGTCCACGCGGGCGAAGCAGATAGCTAATATACCATAATTAAAACATGGAATAATAAAAAGTATACAAGAGCCTACTTCTATTACATAAAATATTTAAAAAAAAACGTAATTGTGTTTTCAATACCCGATAGCGTGTTGCAAGGAAGTCCGCGAATTAAAAAAAATATGTTTAAGCCATAGAGTTAATAAATTTGACAGCAGCGTTTGGTTTTAATAGAGTCATAAATGTCGCTTCACAGTATCAAAGTGACATTACTCAATTTTTCGGGGTTGAAAAAAGGCGCGCGGGGATTTCACGGGGGTGGAGACTGCGCGCGGGGACTTCGCGCACTGAAAGTCGGACCAAAACTCGTCATCATACACGAACTAGCTAGAGTATGATTGGTTAGGTTAGAAGGTAAATGCAGAAGAGGGCTTCTACTACATTCATACTTTTATGGTTGAAGCAGACGGTCCCGCATGTAATATCTGTCTTATATTTTAACATATGCTCATGCCGTTTCTCTTTTGTCATAGGACCTCAAACGTCAACGGGCAGTCGCTAAGAAGTCGACAATGTCCTCCCATCTACCGCAGACGCACCAACCTGCACCGGCGCCGGTCCAAGTGCCCCTGGACAATGTTATAAGTAGAGTTGTTGTAAGTATTTATATGTTGTGCACTTTGCTATCGAATAACCTATCTCTAAGACACGACATCCTTGATAATTTTTTTTTTGTTGGGCTAATAAGCTTGCACACAAGTTACACCATAAGGGTAAACGACAAAAACGTAGAGGCGACATTCTCGTCATATAGCCGATCGAAAATTATTAATTTTTTAAACCGCTAGAGCGTTTATGCTCGTCGCTTTTGCTCGATGCCCTAGGAGCATATTTAAATATTTGACTCATCCAATCGAAAATTTTAAGGCAATGAAAGCGCAACCGTAATCGGTTTTTTTTAAAATAGTACATTATGATGTAAGTACGGTAAGCTGGATATTATAGTCGAGGTGTTGATGACTATAATAGCCAGCGTACTGAGTACGAGCATCATGCGACGTTTTTCAATACATTTGCAATTAAAATTAGTTACGTACCTGATTCATGATGGGTCTCGGTCTGTATGCGATTTGAGTGCTATAAATTTGACACTGGCTTGTTTTTTTTCTTACTATTTGTTATTTAATTATGTCTTTTCTTTCTTTTTTTGTCATATGTATATTATCATAGCTGTATTGTATGATGTGTGATGAGTATTGAGCACGATCTCATGCTAAATTTATTTTATGGTATTATCAGTTCGGAGAGGGCAAACTGAAAACCAGCGTCGGCAGCAGCATGCTGCTACCGTCATAATGCTGAGCTTGCTCTCATTACCCATATTAGTTTTTAATTCTTTGATTGTTATGTAAATTTTTTATTTTGTAAGATCTGTTTTGGGTAATAAACAATTATTATTATTATTATTATTATTATTATTCAAGTGTAATAATGGCGGGAGTGGACTGCTTTTCGCGGTTTACGTATGCGTTACAAACAAAACGCTCGTTTGTGATTCGCGTAAAGTAAAAGGGCCTAGTCCGTAAAGTACAACATTATACATGGACTAGATTTATAGCAAATGTATTGAAAATGTTACCATAAGTGATTCATTCAAAGGTGATTGTGTAATTTATGCAATACCATAATAATTATATCTGGAACTTCTACACGTTCACACACATACACACACACTTGCACTTGCAGAGCCTGTGTTATGAGTACCAGACTACTCATATACGGGGTGTTCGGCTGAATGTAGTCCAAACTTAACTTTCATTGTAATATTACAAAATGTCACGAGCGAGCGGAATGTCGCAATGGAAGTAGGGTTCATACATGTCGCTATTTCAGGAAGAGAGGGTTCAGGAAACCTTGTGTTATAATTTATGACTGAAACGAGTTTTCTTGTAATCATTGTATTTATATAGATATTATGGTTACAGTACTACACACCCAAAGCGGCGGTGAAACCACTCAAAATGACACCTCACACTTGTACTCCGAGATGCAAACGCACCGACGTCTTGCCTCTGAAGGAGCTTAGGACTTACAACCCTCTAGCGAGACCCCTTTTGAGCGGATGGGAGAGGTAAATTTCAATTATTTCACGTAAAATTTGGCCGTGTGGTTTTTTTACACCAGAACATTTTTAGACTATATTATTCTAACTTATTACTAGTGGGTAGCGACCCTGCCTACGAAACTTGGGGTCCTGGGTTCGAATCCCAGGTCGGGTCGGTATTTATATGATGAATATTGATATTGGTACCAGGTCTTGGTTGTTATATGTATGTGGCGTCTTCGCTTTGTACCCAAAACACAAGCTAATTCTTAGTTTGGGGCCCAGGCGTTGTTGTGATTTATACGTTGTTATTATTATTTTTCTTATCAATTTCAGGCAAGTACTCCGCTTCAAAGGGCGTAAAGTAGTGATGTACAGGGCGCCCTGCGGTCGGCGCTTGCGCAATATATCGGAGCTGCATCGCTATTTAAGGATCATACATTCTGACATGAGCGTCGATCTTTTCGACTACGGACCCGCCACGCATTGCCTCGCCGAATTCGTGCTCAACAGATGCAACGTGAGCAAAAAGGTGAGCGTTTTGCTCTGAACTATATTAACATCGCTACGCCAAAAGACGTTACGCCTGATTTTCTTGATCCATCCGCGATTTGTCGAACCGAAAAATAAACAGACAAAAAACAAAGCTCAGTACTGACCTACACAATGATTAATTACCGCTTGGCCGAGTGGCCGAGAGGAGACCCTGATTGCGGAGCCAATGATCGCGGGTTCGATTTCCGCCCGGGACAAATATTTGTATGCATGAACATGTTTATTTGTTCTGTTTCTGAGTGTAAAATATCTATATATGTATATATTATATAAAAAAGGTTATTTAGGTATGTATATCAATTGTCTGGTACCATAATACAAGATTTGCTTAGTTTGTGTTTAGATGGTGCTGTGTGGGATGCCCCAGGTATTGTTATTATTGATTATTTAAAAATAAAAAGTCTGCCCCTTAAGTTAATCTATATCCAAAAGAAAGTCACGCGAAAATACCTTTGCCGTGTAGATAAACCATCAGATGTACGCAGCAAATTCGAATTCGTTGCTATATTTTACCGTAGATAGCGCTATCTAACTTGCTATTATCCGTTACAACAGATAGCGCTATCACAACAATTGTTTTTGTAAATAAACCTTAACCTACGCAGTGCACATTTACCTAATTGGGTCAGATTGAACGTCACGAGCCATTTAATTGACAGAGACGATTGATTGATAATGATTGATGAATAGTCAAAGGTTAATTTATTCCATTTTTAACAAAAATTATAAGCATTCAAATACGTAACATGTGTTATTTGGAAAATATACGTATTGCTTAAAATAAAAACTTTGTGTACATGTAATTTTTTCAGGACCTATCTCACGGAAAAGAGAGTGTACCAGTGCCGTGCGTGAACTACTATGACAGTTCGCTCCCTGAGTTTTGCTCGTACAGTACGGAGAGAACCCCGACTGCTGGGGTACCGCTCAACACGGATCCAGAATTTTTGTGCGGATGTGACTGCATCGATGATTGTCAGGTACGATTGTCAGGTCGTCATCACTATAAGGTTACAAGCCGTTGAGGTTTTTGTGAAGCCCTTGAAGCTTGAAGCCCTTCGTCAATATTGAATTACAGATTTTGTTCCATAACTGCACTAAGTCGGTTCGGTGTGGGTTTAGGACTGTCAGGGAGAGGAAGGTCTTTAAAATATAACGCTTGATCACGGGAAGGAGGGTGGGGGGCGGGGTGTAGGTCTTTGTCACGTAGTCAATATCCTGTTAGAACACGATTTTAGATTTAGATATATTTTTCACCTGTAATTGTACGTATGCACGCACTTTTGGCGTCGCGTAACAAGTGTATTAATGAAGATAATTGAGCTAAATTATTTTTGTAACTTTCTGTTTGATAAAAATGATTTAAAACCATATTTATGAATTACCATGTGACAAATACGAGGGGGGAGGAGGTCTTGGCATATACTGTGGTCACCGAAGGAAGAGGGAGTAAAAAATTTAAAAATAATTGGTTCACGTAGTATAGGTATGTTCCCTAAGCATCGTCCTATCGTCCATCATGTCTGCGGAACATTAGCCAATACGCCTATGACGAGAATCTAACGATCTTTGTATAAAAGGCGGCGTGTTTAATCACTCGGCCACCATAGTTTTAGATACATCTATTTTTCAAATTTTATAGATTAATTAGCCTTCCTATCCCCACCCGGGCGTAGAGAGGGTACAGCTTATGTCGAACGTTTATGATTGGTCAAAACGTACAAAGTCACGAGGAACGAACAGGAGAAATATCGATTCATAGCTAGCAACGACAGAAGCTTTAAATTAGAATTTAATTTCTTAGAAACAAGGTTCAATTTTACTCAACATATTTGTAAACTCCTGGCGGACTTTGATGTGTCGCACATTTTTGTACCACTGACGTTTCGAGAATCAGTGACAATTTATTTTAAACTTTGCAGGACAAATCGAAATGCGCGTGTTGGAAAATGACACTAGAGGGCGCCAAAACGATAGGGATGGAGGGAGACGAAGTGGGATACATATACAAGAGATTGCTTCAACCTTTGACTTCTGGGATATACGAGTGTAACGTGAGGTAGATAACCTTGATGTTATTTACATATAAATTGTTTGAGCGATTGGCTTAGTGGTCGGATACCTCGACTGCAAAACTAAAGGTCGCGGATTCCGTTCCCGATCGGGACGAGATGAATAAAAATAAATATTTTTGTATTTAAAAAATGTTTACGTATCTATAAAATTTGAGTACCCATAGTACAAGTTCCGCGTGGTTTAGGACTAGATGACCGCGACTGAGATGTTGCAGATATTTAAAGGATAACAGGCCAATCGGGCCCAAAATATGCCTTTTAATCGATCAAAATGGAGACAATTTAATTACAACTTAATCTCAAAATACTGTAGCAACCCTCTTTGCTGTTGTGTAAGCTCTTATCTCAATTTGAGGACGTAGCTTGGTTTTCTAAAAAAAAATAAAATTTGAAGGATATGTTTTTTGTATTGACTGTTTACTGATTGTGTCTTATAATATCACTTAGTAATTTAAACAATGCTACGTATTGGAATTAACATTTACATGAACGCCAAGCAAAATCTATTTTGTTTTCTCTCCTAATATAGTACAAAATCTCGATTTATCTTGTCAATCCCTCGTACTTTACCCAGGAGAAATATTGTTCATATCATAAAAGTATGAATTGACTAGAAGCCTTCTTCTCCGTTTACCGTCTAACCACTCATACTCTAGCTAGCTGGTGCAAAATGAGAGTTTCAGTTCGCTAGGTCCCCGCGCGCCAGTCTTCATCCCCGCGAAATTGCGTTTGACATTTTCGATACTGTGAAGTGACATTTATGGCTTTATGAAAACCGAACGACCGCTTAGTCTAGTGGGTAGCGATCCTGCCTACGAGGCTGGAGGTGCCGGGTTCGAATCCTAGGTCGGGTCAGTATTTATATGATGAATATTGATACTGGTATTAGGTCATGGTTGTTATATGTGTGGTTATATATATGTGGTGTCTTCGCTTGGTACCCAAAACACAAGCTTATTTTGGGGCCTAGACATTGTTGTGATGTATATGTTATTATTATTATAAACGCTGCTGTCAAATTAATTTACTCTATGGTTCATATACTATAAAATATATTATCATTACTAAAGAGTGTTTCCACCGTAAATTCGGTTCACACAATTAGAATTGTAAAAGTTGTGCTACCCGGTTATGTTGCTATTATGATTGAAAGTTTGGTAGTTGAGCTACGCCGTACGCCACAGTGTGACCATTTTTAGTAGGTTTTTACTATTTGGCAGTTTTAAGACTTCAAATAAAAATTATAGGTAGTGTAATGATAAACAGTTCTAATAGTGATTTCGTATTTTAATTAATACAATTTTGTTAAATGTATTCCAAATTATTTAATACATCAGGAATAATATTAGTATAAATGTTTTCCAGATGTAAATGCAGAGATACCTGTTTGAATCGAGTAGCACAACATCCTTTGCAACTGAAGTTACAGGTAAAGAGTGTCAAGCGCCTGAAAAAAATTAAACTATTTAAAAAGGACTCATGTCTATATACAAAGTGAAATTTTAACAACCATCCATAAAAATTTTAGATGTTACTTATCATCAATAGACCTCATTACGTAAATGAAAAATATAGGTTACATTTTATTTAAAAAATATTTTATCTACAGTGTTATTTTATAATGTTCGGTTGCATTCTTTGTGACGATGGCCCGAGACTTTGAGACCAAGACGCGGTGGAGCGTGCAGCGGCCGTGAATGGTGACTATAGTTATCGGTTTTTTCGGGAAAGGTTTGTGTAGTCATATCTCAATATTTTTCTATTGAACAACACTAAAAGGAAACAAGACGGCCATCGGTTTTTTACCAAAGATCATTACATTTAAATTTGGATGGATGTTAAAATTTAAAATATAACGAAATATATTTTTTTTTTAATGTTTATTAGTCAATATTTAATGTTATGTATCAATATAGTACCTCCATAACAGTACGGCGTATACTTACATCGGAGAGTTCTAACGTTCTGGTGCTTTGCAGGCAAATAGGATTAAAATTGATTGTTTTCCGCCTAAATTTTTGGAATAAAACTAGTGTAATATTATTTTTGTATTAAACAGGTATTCAAAACTTTGAATCGCGGTTGGGGCATAAGAGCACTAAATGATGTGCCAAGAGGTGCCTTCCTGTGCATATATGCGGGAAATCTGCTCACAGACGCAACCGCTAATCTGGTAAGTTATCTATTTCATTAACATCTCGAACGCTAGGAGCCCGCCTTTCTCTCTAGATATTTTCGAAAGACACGTTTTTGAGCCACATGTGAGCAACGGCGGCCCGCTATCTCTACTAGGTCCTCAGTCCACCTAGTGGCAGGACGTCCGATACGTGATCGCCACTCGAGCACTTTTCTCCACCGTTTATCGGTTCTGCAAGTATTGTCAATTGCTACTTCAATTTGAATTTCTTCGTCGCGAATTCTATACCATTAATATATTATTATATGGATGCGTCATCCCCATGGCCGCTCACGAATTGTAAATTTTTGTGACAGATTGTCACATTACTCCATGGTGCAATGGTTTTTCACATAGTCTTTCCTTGTTTTTGTTTACATGAAATTTAGTCTTTATCTATACATCATGTTCTGTGTCACAGAAAATGAGCGCGTCCTCTTCAACAAAATTATGTATCATACGCCATTTCACTCCCTCGAGTATCACCAACTGAGGACTAAATTTTTTGAATTTCGGTAAAATACCTATTATTATAGGAGGTATAGCAAATCAAAGTTTATGTTTTTACGACCCGCTCGTGATGTCTTTCGGTGCCGCTATGTAGAAATGATTCACGTTAGCCCATAGTAATGTATCCGAGTGACTTCATAGTACGATTTATTTGAAAAATTTGTATCTTCGGCATTTTTGTAGATATCAATAAAATTCTTTCACTTAGTAGTTTTTCTTAATAAACATATTTCTATAAAATGCAAAAGTGACAAGACTAGCTCATTGAGTAGGTTAGAAGTGTCATAGGACGGTATTTCTTCGGGGACACGCGTCCCAAAAATAATTACACAACGAAAAATAAGCGAAGAATTATACATACGTAGTCTTGTCTCACATTTGTATAATTTTAGAAAGTGGATAAGTCGTCCATCCGTTCCCCTTACATCTTTTGGTTTGATGTTGCATTTTTTAGAATTTAGACTATAAGATCTGTCTTATGTTTTCAACATACTTTAAGAAAACATTGATCCGATTTTGATTGTAGACGATTTTGCTGACTGTACAGTATTTCGCAGGACGGTGTCAACGAAGGGGACGAATATTTGGCCGAATTGGATTACATCGAAGTGGTCGAGAAACTAAAAGAGGGCTACGAATCGGACGTGGCTGAAAGAGAAAGAAAGAGAAATAAAAAGAAGGTAATTTTTCATATTCTATAAGGATAATGACGGTGTGACGTCATATGAATAAAAAATAATATCGAATAATAATAATAACGCATACATCACAACAACGTCTAGGCCCCAAACTAAGCATTTGTTTGTTGTTTTGGGTACCAAGCGAAGACACTACATACATATAACAACCAAGAGCCGTACCAGTATCAATATTCATCATATAAATACTGACCCGACCTGGGATTCGAACCCGGGACCTCCAGCCTCGTAGGCAGGGTCGCTACCCACTAGGCTAAGCGGTCGTCGAAGTTCTCGTTGTATAGAAGCGAGATCCTGGTGCCGAATTCGTGCTATGTACCCACTAATTTCGGGCGTACGGGTACGGCTTGTTAGCGGTGGTTAGACTCACGCCTTGATTACATGTACCAAATAAATGAGATAGTGAAATAGGGTACTTTGTTGATGTTTTATATATATATATATATTTATCAAGAAAATATCAAAATAGATTTTATACGACAACAAAATTTGAAGAGGTAAAATTGTAATAGTTTATAATCTCCATATTCTTCGACCGAATAGTTTTGTTATTGTGCATTTTTATATTTTTTTTGATAAATAGAAATTGTGTTACTATTTAATTAAGGTTAAATAAAAAAATTGATTGCTTTAAAGCGTAACTTCACTACATCAGCCCATTTTCACCCCACTGCAGGGGCTTAGGCCTCCCCCAGGGTGAGGAGTAAGTACGAATTTACTAGAAGCCTTCTTCTGCGTTTACCGTCTAACCACTTATACTCTAGCTAGCTGGTGCAAGATGGCGAGATTCAGTGCGCGAGGTCCTCGCGCGCCGGTCTTCACCCCGCAAAATTGCTTTTGATATTTCCTAGACTATTAAAACTAAACGCTGCTGTCAAAGAAAAACTTAAGAAATATATTATACGCGTATTATGCTTTTCTAATTCTAATTTTCACAATTATTATTGTAAATGAATAACTAATTAAAACTAAAAATATCTCCTTACAAAAACAATAACAGTACCTAGTAATACAAAATCTATGTATACAGTTTAAATAGTTAACAATACCCTGTTTGTCTTTTTTCGTTCAGTGATTGCGTCTGTAAGTTTTTTCACCATGTTCGTATGTTCACCAGGGCGCGGATGGCGAAAGTTCAGGATCCGATGACGAGGAAGGTAACACATCGTCAGAAGACGAGCAAAAAAAGGGCAGCGAGGATGTGGACTTCAGGCCAGGCTTCGACGTAGGACCTCTGGCTTACGAGTTCAAGTAACTGATTTTATGGTTGCATGTGTATGGATGAAACTATACTGTTTGTGCTGCATTAAATTCTCGTCGTCCTCGTATATTTATTTTCAGGGTTCCGTACCAAAAGGGTACCAACAAAAATCCTATTACTAAGTTTCCGCTGACCGTCCATCTGTCCGTCTGTCACAGGGTTGTAACGTCTGAATCGTAATAGGTAAATACTTGAAATATTCACAGAGTATGCATTACTATAACCGCTATCATCATCATCATCATTATCAGCCCACTTTCACCCCACTGCGGGGCCTAGGCCTCCCCCAGGTTGAGGAGGGGGGCTTGGAGCTTAAGTCCACCACGCTGCTCCATTGCGGGTTGGGAACTGTTACGACCGCCATCTATTGACAGCGTCCGGGACCGACTGCTTAACGTGCCCTCCGAAGCACGGTGTCAGTGAGATAACCGCTATAATAAACAACAAAAATAAAACAAAGTTAAAAATTAAAGGGGGTCCCCTTACGGAAAACATGTTTTTTTTTTTTAAATATTTTAAGGTGGTGCGAAACGTTTCGTATACGAGACTTTTTGAGACGGCAATGTCATTATATTAATTACCTTAAACTTGTCTCTAAGTGATACTTTAGGTCCTAGTTTGTAAATTGCGTGAACAGCTCGCTTCTACGACACGAAGATTGTATTCATATTGCCAGCGTGTCCCCACAGCAGAATGCCATAAATCATCAAACTGTGAAATCCACTGAAATATGAATTTCAATGAAACCGCGGGATTGTATTTTATAACAAGCGTACCCAGCCCAGCCAGTGTCGTGATAGCCCAGAGCGCAACGAACCTGTCTGAAATTTATAAGGCCATAGGGCCATGGTTCAAATCTGTGTATCAATGAGTTTTTCTGACTTAAGTACATAACTAACACTGACTCCGTGCCTCGGAGAGCACGTTAAGCAGTCGGTCCCGGGCGCTGTCAATAGATGGCGGTCGTTACAATCCCCAACCCAACCAACCAACCCAAACCCCCTTCCTAACCCTGAGGGAGGCCTAAGCCCCTGCAGTGGGCTAAAAATGGGCTGATGAAATACCCAGCGCCACTTTGCCATTTGTCTTTCCCGTTCTACACACAAGAAATCAACTGAATCGTTCCAGCTAATTTCAATGAACGCGACTACGATTGTATGAAAATATCCATGTTCGGGCCATTCTTAACTTTTAATGTCACTTTTTTTTATACTCGTACGCCACCGCATATAACCTCTGTCTCCATGTCTGTCGTACAGAAAACATCTGCGCAAACGCAACAAGAACAAAGACGGCTCCGACGACAAAGAAGATGAGAACGGAGATGATAGAGAAAAGCAGAAGGAAAATGCAGAAGACGACTGCATCACTATAAGCGATGATGAAGAAGGTAAATTAGTTTACTCATAGTTTGACGACCGATTGGCCGAGTGGTTAGAGACTCTAACTGCGGAGCCAAGGGTCGCGGGTTCGATTCCCGTTCGGGACAAATATTTGTGGGCATAACATGTTATTTTGTGTTGGGTCTGGGTGGAACATTTATATATGTACATATTTAAAAAAAAAATTAAGTATATATTTCAGTTGTCTATTAACCCATAATACAAGCATAATACTTGCTTAATTTGGGACTAGATGGCGCTGTGTGTGATGTCCCCTGTATTATTATTATAGTGTATTCCACAGAAAAAAAACATCAGACGCTTTAGTCAAAATAGAAATTGTTGCGCGGCCAGACTTTGTAGTCTAAGATCCTATCTTGTGAACTCCTCATTATTTTTCCAGGCGAAATATCGTTACATACTGTAAAATATATTAATAAACATTATTAAGAAGGGTTTCCACCCTAAATTCTACAAAGTTATCCTGTATGTAAAATTTAAACAAATCCTCTTAAATCACTCCATCCATTGGTGTAAACCATATAAAAATCCGTTTGATAGTTTTTGAGATCATCCCATTCAGACAAACAGGCAGACAGACGCGACGGGGGACTTTGTTTTATGATATGTAGTGGTAATTATTTTATTTTTCCGTACAGTGAGAGAGCCGTCCCGTTTCACGGCACAAGCCGGACTAGACGACGAAGACTTGGTGTCGAAGCACCGGTAAGTTGGTTGATGTGTCAGCAAAAAGAACATGCTGGAAGTTTTTTGTGGTATGTTGTGCAACAAGTGCTTTTTGAGTTTGTCGACCGATTGGCCTGGTGGGTAGCGACCCTGCGGCCGTACTCTGGTAAATTAACGCAGTGCCGAGTTAGCGCCGAATACGCGCCATTTCAAAAATCCGTACTCTCGCCCATAGTCCTAGCGACTGGATTTTTGGAACGGAACGTTTTCGGCGCTACTTCGGTGTCGTGTTAAAAGTCAGAGTAGGGCCTCTGCTCATGAAGCTGGGGGTCCCGGGTTCAAATCCCAGGTCGGGTCAGTATTTATATGATGAATATTGATATTGGTACCGGGTTTTGGTTGTTATATGTATGTGGTGTCTTCTCTTGGTACTTATCCAAAATACAAGCTAATACTTAGTTTGGGGCCTAATATATATGTGTGATGTATATGTTATTATTAAGTTGTCAATGGGTTTAGAATAAAATTTTTAACCAGTGGTTTTCATATTTTTTTCCAAAAATATACACCAATCTATAGCTTCTACTAAAAATAAAAAAAATTATTAAGTGGGTAATTTTCTTAGTTATTTTTTTCCAAAAAATTATTCATAAAATATCCCTGTGACGTCATCTGGACAGATGTTTACTATTAACATTATCTTAGACGAAATTAAGTCGGTATAAGTTCTTTTTGTGGTATGTTGTGCAACAAGTGCGACAATTTATCATGGGTTTGGACCAAAATATTCCACAAATAATAATTTTTTTTTCCAAAAAAATACATCAATCTATTACTTTTACTAAAAATTAAAAAAAAAATGAAGCGGGTAATTTTCTTAGTTATTTTTTTCCAAAAAATTATTCATAAAATATCCCTGTGACGTCATCTGGACAGATGTTTACTATTAACATTATCTTAGACGAAATTAAGTCAGTGGAAGTTCTTTTTGTGGTATGTTGTGTGGTATTAATATAATTTTAGAAATGGTTTTTCATTTGATGCTCGAGGAATGTCTGTACCATGAATGTATGATCTGTATCATCTTTCTCCTTTTTGATATATGTTCTGCTTTGGTGCTGTTACTAGATCGGTCCGTTCATACTTCGGCAGAGACGAAGCCTGCTACATCATGGACGCTAAAGTGCAGGGCAACATTGGCCGTTACCTGAATGTGAGTGTTCAATCATTTAACTGTGCTCGCTTTTATTGTACAATACTTGGCATATGTATTAACTGCTCTGAAGTTAGATACAAATACGCCACAATAACATAATTTTAACCTGTGAAATGGGTAAATGGACATCTTATTTCATAGAGACAATTATGTATGGCTAGTACTACGTGCTATGAAGTTGTTCCATTTCATCAGCCCATTTTGTACCTCATTTAAGGGGTTTAGGCCTCCCCTCGAGATGTGGGCGCTTGGATCTTATATCCACCACGCTGCTCCAATGCGGGTCGGCGGATTGTAACGACCGCCATCTTTTGACAGCAACCGGAACCGATTGTTTAAAGTACTCTCCTAGGCACGGAGTCATTGATAGTTATAGTCAGTATAAAAAATGTTTCTTCGTGACGTGAAAAAAATAACGACCGCTTAGCCTAGTGGGTAGTGACCCTGCCTACGAAGCTGGAGGTCCCGGGTTCGAATCCCAGGTCGGGTCTGTATTTATATGATGAATATTGATACTGGCACCGGTTCTTTATGACTGTTGTTGTGATTGTATGTGTTATTATTATTATTATTCTACTTTGTAATTTTATTAATATAACAAAACTTTTTTTTATATAAATACTGTTGTAACACTAATAGTGTATAAATTAAGTTTATTTTATATAAACAAGATATGAAAGAGCTGGATATCTTATAACACATATCTTATATTATTTCTTATAACATACTTAAAAGGATGTCTAAAAAAAAAAAAACACCAGTCGTATAATGACGAAAAGGCGTCTATGTAGCTAAGCCGCCGAGGACATTTGGCCTAAGTCGATGTAGCGATAATGAGACGCCCTATTGTGTGACAAGGAAAAAAAATAAAAATTCAATGAACTGTGTTGGATGCGTAGTGTAAATGGAATTTGACAGCACCGTTTGGTTTTAATAGAGTCAGAAATGTCACTTCATAGTACCGAGATTGTGAAACGCAATCTCGCGGGGGTGAAGGCTGGCGCGCGGGGACCTCGCGGACGGAAACCGAACTGAAACTCGCTATCTAGCCAAATAGTTAGACAAGCTCGCTAGAGTATTTGTGGTCAGACCGTAGACGTAGAAAAAGGCTTCTAGTCAATTCGCGCTTTTGTAGTTGGATGGAATAGTATATTGAATAGGTCATCGAAAAACATCTTTAGATTTTTCAAATAATTTTTCTTTTTGAATGACCGTTAAGGATCTACAACAATTTAAAGTTGGTTGACAACCGTTTTGCCGTCTAACCACTCATACTCTAGCTAGTTGGTGCTAGATGGCGAGTTTCAGTCCGCGAGGTACCCGCGCGCCGGTCTTCACCCTCACGAAATGGCGTTTGACATTTTAGATACTGTGAAGTGACATTTATGACTCTATTCAAACCAAACGGTGGTGTCAAATTTATTTACTCTATGCAGTAGTAGGAACATCTTCTTTCCATCTTTTTTTTAAGTCCGCTTTTTACGCAGTCGGGTTTTATGATTTTTTTTAATTACTTTTATTCTTTCCGCTCAACACCACCAGAAATAGACATATGCACAGTTAACTTTTGAATCCTCAAGTTCTTTGTGCAGACCAATTGGCCGACTGGTTAAAGACCCTAACTACGGAGCCAAGGGTCGCCGGTTCGATTTCCGCCCGGTACAAATATTTGTGTGCATGAACATGTCTATTTGTTCCGTGCCTGGGTGTAAAAAATATCTATATATGTATACAGGATGAAATTTTAACAACCTTCCAAAAAGATTCTACATATCCAAATATAGGTAACATTTTCATAATAAATTATTTTATATAAAGTGTTATTTATAACGTTTGGTTGCCTCCTTAACGCTATAGTAAACGTACGCGCCCGAGACCATGAAGCGAAACGAGGCGCGGGGCGGCGGCCGTGAATTGTGACTAGAGTTATTGGTTTTTTCGGGAAAGGTATGTGTAGTCATATCTCAATATTTTTCTATTTAACGATCTTAAAAGGAAACAAGACAGCTATCGGGTTTTCACCAAAGGTTATTATATTAAAATTTGGATGGTTGTTAAAATTTCAGCCGGTATATTATAAAAGAGAATATATGTATACCACTTGTTTAATATCTCATAATACTTGATTACTTTGGGACTAGATGGCGTGGTATGTCCCAGGCATTATTATTATTTGTCTCCGATTGGCATCAGTACGTAAATGTTCAATGAGATTAGACGACGACCGAATGGCCGAGTGGTTAGGGACCCTAACTGCGGAGCCAACGGTCGCGGGTTCGATTCCCGCCCGGAACAAATATTTGTGTGCATGATCATGTATATTTCGTTCCGGGTCTGGGTGTATATTTATCTATGTATATATTATTAAAAAAAAGTATTTAAGTATATGTATCAGTTGTCTAGTAACCCATAACACAAGCATAATACTTGCTTACTTTGGGACTAGATGGCGCTGTGTGGGTTGTCCCATGTATTATTATTATTTCTGACCACACTTCTCACTAGCGCCGCCTAGTGGTGAAGCTCGAGCGCGATTCGCGCCATCTGATGGAGTTGTAAAAGTTTTAATTGATATTTTATCCCACTCCAGCACTCGTGCTCACCGAACGTATTCGTCCAGAACGTTTTCGTGGACACGCACGATCCTCGCTTCCCCTGGGTGGCATTTTTCGCTGCGTCTCATATAAGAGCCGGGACCGAGTTGACTTGGAACTACAACTACGATATAGGTGAGATATTATTCAATACATCGCCATCATATATTATATAGGAAACAAATTTGGTTAGACATTTGTTTATTTTTTATTTATTAGTTTTTGAAAGCTAAACGAGGTAGTCCGACCATCTAGTCCAATCAGATAATATCTTTATTTTGTAGTTATGTATAGTTCCAATCAAACTTCATGGCGGATCGGAATACAAGCTTTATGCGTGGTTGCGCAGGTTCAGTCATATGCCTCTCGCTCCACTGCGTCCCGCTACACCTAAAACTGGTTACTGCGACGCGACTTGTGCCTATGTTCACATCCGCCATAAAGGTTGATTGTAACTGTAACATAATGTTGAAATACGTCACAAGAGTGAATTTATTATTTTATGGAGAAACGTCCCCACAAAAGCGCATTCAAGAAAGTGCTGGTTCCAAAAAGATAAATCATTTCCATCAGCCCTTTTTATACCCCACTGCAGGGGCTTAGGCCTCCCCCCAAGATGAGGAGCTTGGCGCTTAAATCCACCACGCTGCTCCAATGCGGGTTGGCGGTTCGTAACGACCGCCATCTATTAACGGCAACCGGGATCTACTGCTTAACGTGCTCTCCGAGGCACGGAGTCAGTGATAGTTAATGTACTTAAGTTAGAAAAAACTCATTGGTACACGCCCGGATTCGAACCACGGCCGATTGGCCGTATAGATTTAAAACAGGTTCGCTGCGTTCGGGCTATCACGACATCACATATAAATCGTTTACATAAAGTAAATATAAAAAAGGACCAAGTATTGATCCCTACGGGACGCCTATGGGCATCGCAGGTGACCTCTTTCTATTTAAACCAACCCTCGGAACTCTGTTACATAACGTCTCCCAAGCCTTCCCAGGCTTCAAAGATGTGCTGAATCAATTCAACACCAGCATTGGTTATTGAACGGCCCCGAGTGAAACCAAACTGTGATAAATTAAATTGTTAGTCTTCATGGACCTAGATTTTTGTGTCAGTCGGGTGATTGTACAGGAATAATATTTAGCACAAAAAAAAGTTATTTCGAAAAAAAGTCGATTTTTCTACTGTTTATAATATTTTTTATATTATCTCCTTAAATGTGGTAAAATTAACCTTTTATAACGTTAAGTTTTAAATTACAGGTTCCGTTCCCGACAAGGTTATGTACTGCAAATGTGGAGCCCCCAACTGCAGGGGAAGGTTGCTTTAAGGTACGCTCGACAAACTGTTACCTGTTTTATTTTACGTCTCTAAAGTCTAAGGGTCACACATGCCAATAGGGTACATGACTAACCTTAATCTTTTAACTTGCCATCAATCAGTTGTCTCTGTTAATTAAATGGCTCGTGTCTTTCAATCTGACCAAATATGGTTAATATGTAGTGTATAGATTAAATATATTTATCAAGAAAATATAGAAATAGACTTACAATAACAAAATTATATGCGGTTGAAGAATAATTACAAGCTATAAATTTTTTTATCTCTGTCTCTTTCTTACAAAACGATATTACATAGTGTTAAATAGCGTGACGTCACACGTGGGTACGCAGTGCGGTATTGCCCTCTCTGTCTAGCAGGATGTTTTTAACATTCATAACTTTGTTAATAATGATTTTTTTTTATTCTTTCACTGTGATGTATTTTGAAAACTCTTTCATATAAAATCATTTTTAAAAAATAATCTTTAATTCAAATCATTTAAAAAAAGTATTATCAATTAGCTTATTAGAACACTGTCAATGGACATAGCCATGTCAACTTATATGTTGTATACTTGTATGATTTTATAATACTTCAAGAATTATGTAAAACGACAACTTATGTCTAAAGCGTATTACAATTTAAAAACGATATTTAAATGGTAAAAAGGCATGGGATTGACGACGACCGCTTAGTCTAGTGGGTAGCGACCCTGCCTACGAAGCTGGGGATCCCGGGTCCGAATCCCAGGTCGGGTCAGTATTTATATGATGAATATTGATACTGGTACCGGGTCTCGGTTGTTATATGTAAGGGTTGTCTTCGCTTGGCACCTAAAACACAAGCTAATGCTTAGTTTGGGGCTTTGACGTTGTTGTGATGTATACATTATTATTATTATTATTGTTGAACAGCACTAATCCACTTTTTAACACAATGGCTTGTAGTGCCATCACTAAAAAGAAAGTAACTCTAAGTTTCTTGCAGTGTTCTTCTTAGAATGGTTGTGTATGAACCTGAGTAAAATTAGCTTCATAACTTTCAAAAGTGACAACAGAATGTCCTATTTGAAAATGAATACATTTTTTTTTTAATTGAAGGATCACAGTAATAAGCTTCTGGACAATTTGGTCGTTTGTTATTCGCCTATCGTAAGTTCTCCTCCCCGCTCAACCCTTTTTGTACCCCACTGAAGGGGCTTAGGCCTAATCTCAAGATGAGGGAGCTTGGAACTTAAATCCACGACGCTGCTCCAGTGCGGGTTGGCGGATTGACCGCCATATATTGACAGCAACCGGGACCGACTGCTTAACGTGCTCTCCGAAGCACGGATTCAGTGATAGTTAATGTACTTAAGTCAGAAAAAACCCATTGGTACACGCCCGGATTCGAACCACGGCCACACAGCCTTATAGGTTTGAAACAGGTTCGCGCGCTCGGGCTATCATAAGTATAACTGCCTTATTTATGTGGGCGCCTAGTACCTACTGTGATCATTACTTAAGATAATATGGCTATGTAATCGACAGTGTTATATTTAGTTCAAACCATCGCTTCGACTAAGCGATAGCACAATGCGTAACCCCACAGAAATCCAAAGTAATCATCCTCAGGCTCACGCTTCTACTGCTGGAGTACAGCCCTTAAGGAATTTGGACCCTAAGCCCACTATGCTGGCCCGGTGCAAGTTGACCTCCGCCATCAGAAAAATGACAGTGTTGGCGGATGTGTTTATTAAGTTTTTGAAATTATAATAGTGCTTGGTCTAGTGGTTAGAAATCACCGAGCTCTGAATGCAGTAGATTAGAAGGCACACTTTTCCTAAACTCTGCGATTCGAAGCCGACAAATTTTGTCAACTTTATTTTAAAATGTTTTTCTGTCTTTCATTCATTAATATGTAATCAATTGTACTTGATTATACACATAGAGTTAGACATACACAAAGACCTAGACGCAACACAACATATAGGTAACCAATCGCGTAGGCCAAGCGTCCCTTCCATCCCTTCCCTTCCCTATGGCTCAAAATATAACTTCTCGTTTTCGAACTAAACTGTCAGCATTACTTCTCTGTTGAACTAATTCAAAGCTCGGTGTCAGAAGCCTGCAGAACTGAAGGTCGCCGGTTCGATTCCCGCTCTGAATAAATGTTTGTGTGCATGAACATGTCTATTTGTTCCGTATCTGGTTGTAAAGCATATCTTTATTTCAGTTGTCTAATAGTCATAATACATGCTTAGTTTTAGACTAGATGGTTATTAAAAAGTTAATGACCGATATGTTTATGGCGGGAATCGAACCTACGTCTTTAGTATCAAAGCGAGATGATTAACGAATTAGCTATCGTACTAAATAATAATAGTACCTGGGACATCCCGCACAGCGCCATCTAGTCCAAAACTAAGCAAAGCTTGTATTATGGGTACCAGACAACTGATATACGTACATACATATTCTTTATAATATATACATAGATATTTCATACCCAGACACGGAATAAATAGACATGTCCATGCACACAAATATTTGTCTCGGGCAAGAATCGAACCCGCTATCCTTGACTTAGTAGTTAGGGTCTCTAACCACTCGACCAATCGGTCGGTCAAATAAATAGTTAATAAATAAATGCCTTGCTTCACTGAACCACTTTAGTACTAGAGCTCGCTTAAACTTGAAATCTAAAATCAAAGAAAAGAAAGTTTTCATATTTCGCATGCCAGGCGCCGCAAAACAAGCCGAATCTGTTGTTTAACCTATTCACTACACATTAACCATATTCGGTCAGGTTGAAGGTCACGACCCATTTAATTAGCAGAGACGATTGTTTGATGATTGATTGATGACTAGTTAAAAGGTTAATCAGCGCTTTTAAGTGTTGCGAAAATCAACCGCTTTCGTTATTTTGTACTCCAAGCACTACACAACAAGCGAAGTGTTATTAACTCCGCCCGATCTCCACCATTCAAAGATTATAACCCCAGTTTTAAGCGGTATCAGCTCTTATTATTTTATTTTATTTGGAAGATTTACAACATTATTTTTAATTCAACATAAAATCATTAAATAATACATCTTATTATGCCTTGACGACTGCTTAGCCTAGTGGGTAGCGACTTTGCCTACGAAGCTGGAGGTCCCGGGTTCGAATCCCAGGTCGGATCAGTTTTTGTATGATGAATATTTATACTGGTACCGGGTCTTGGTTGTTATATGTATGTGGTGTCTTTGCAAAAATATTTATATATGTATATATTATAAAGAATATTTAAGTATGTATGTCAGTTGTCCAGTAACCCATAACACAAGCATAACACTTGCTTACTTTGGGACTAGATGGCGCTGTGTGGGAAGTCCCATGTATTATTATTATTAATTACAAATCTTCATATTTAGTATTACATGTTATGAAAAACGAAGCAGACACATAGGCGTATTTTACTATGGTATAAAAACATAAATATAGGAATTTCATAAGTTATTAAGATAGTGTTGTGTAAGAGCTCATTTTTTTTTAATAAGTACTCTGTTGTATGTACGTAGACCGAGTAATGCCAAAAGTTCAGGGCAATCTACTGAACCATTCGCCACTTTCATTAAGTAAGTAACGTCGGCTATGTTGCGTCTAACAGAGAGTGGCAGGAAATGAAAGTGTCTGCACCTACTATGGTAGTCTGGTAGTGTAATCTGGGCTCGGTATTGTAAATGTCTCATATGTTTCTTCTGTATTCTTTCAATATGATTAATGTAGACATCATACTGTAGGTTCCATATCTGGGATGCGTACTCTAAATGGCTCTTTCATATTGTTTTATGAACGCAGTGTTATTAACAGTTTATTTTTTGTTTCAGATAAGTGTACGAGTAATTTAATAATAATATTAGAATGTAATAATCTCAAATAACACAGACTGTTTGTTTAGAAAATACCACAATAGTATTTGTAGTTCTGATTTCTCAATAAATTTTAAGATGGTATTTATGTTTTTTAATTTATCCAATATGCGATCATCATCATCAGCCCATTTTTACCCCACTGCAGGGGCTTAGGCCTCCCCCAGGGTGAGGAGGGGGGCTTGGAGCTTAAGTCCACCACGCTGCTCCACTGCGGGTTAGGAACTGTAACGACCGCCATCTATTGACAGCGTCCGGGACCGACTGCTTAACGTGCCCTCCGAAGCACGGTGTCAGTGATATTGTGTACTTAATTCAGAAAAACTCATTGGTACACGCCCGGATTCGAACCATGGCCCCGTGGGGCCTTATAAATTTGAGACAGGTTCGTTGTGCTCTGGGCTATCACGACACTCGACACTCGAATATGCGATCATATTCCCCTATTCCTTCGACTTTTGATTTTTAGTTTCATGTATAAAATTAAATAGGTACAGGTCCGTCAAACTTTATGGCAGATCCGAAAGTAGGCACAAGTCGCGTCGCAATGGCCAGTTGAAGGCGTCAGCGGAACGCAGTGGAGCGAGGGGGTGGTGCGTTCCTCCCGCAAACGCCGCGGCGTCCTATCCCACCCGATACCTGCCCAAACCCATATTTAGGTCAGATTCGCCATAAAGTTTTAGGTGATCTGTCTGTGCACATGTGAAAATTAACAACCCATTTTAGCGCCAACGAATAACCCCTAAAATAAATTTGGCCTATATAACATTTTTGTAAAAAACTATTTGTATCTAGGCATTTAAGAAATGTACGTCGAGGCTGGTGAGGGAGTGAAGCCAAACGTTTCGTCGCGGGCATCGGCCGTCGTCTGAGAGAAAGGGGATTCGACTCCCGTTCCGGTTCCTTCCTGGTGCAAAGAATTGCCATTGCAATTCAGCGCGGCTATGCGATGAGCATCATTGGCACTTTTGCGTCGGGGGTGACGAGGGGTGGACTATTGGATTAGTTGTATTTGTTTACATATAGACAAAAGTAAATTTCAATAATGAGTATATTCTTTTATAATATTTAAGAAATATTAGGTCCTAACCTATGAAGTTGCCGTTTTGTATGAAATAAGTTAAAGTTTTTATTTTTCAAAAATCTTTATTTCTGTTATTCAAAGTAATCACCCGTGCAATCGATGCATCTTTGCCAATGCAGTGGAAGTTTATAGATGCCCTTCTTGTAAAAATCAACTGGACGGGAGGCAACAAACTCTTCAAAGGCATTTTGTACTGTCTCTCGGCAATTGAATTTTTTTCTCGTTAAAAAGTTGTCCAAATTTTGAATAAAGTAATAGTCGGTAGGTGCAAGGTCTGGTGAGTATGGCGGATGAGGGAGAACTTCCAACCCCAAATCTAGCAGCTTGGAGACTTGTGCAGTATGGGGTCGCGCGTTGTCGTGAAGGAGCAGCGGGGACGACCGATTGACCAAAGCTGGTCGCAGACGTGCGAGCTTTTCCACCATTGTCTTCAGTTCTTCACAGTACACATCTACATTAATGCTCATGCCATTTTGTAAAAATCTGTGATGAACCACACCGGCACTAGACCATCACCTTTTTAGGGGTTACTTTTTATTTAACACATTGCTTTGGTGCTGAACTAGAATCTAACCAAGTTACGATCCGATACGATACTCGGACACGATTGTCTGATACGATTGTCTCGTACAATAGTCGGATACGGTTGTCTCGTACGATAGTCGGATAAGATTGTCTGATATGATTGTCTGATACGATTGTCAATCATATCGATAGTCTGATACGATAGTTGGATATTATTGTCTGATACGATTATCTGATACAATTGTTTGATACGATAATCGGATACGATAGTCTGATGCGATAGTCTGATACAATTGTCTGATACGTTAGTTGGATACGATTGTCTGATACAATAGTCAAATACGATTGTCTGATTCTTTAGTCGGATACAATTGATACGTTAGTCGGATACGATTGTGTGATACGATAGTCTGATTACTGGATGTCCATGACTAGGTTATGTTCATAACTGGATGTCCATGACTAGGTTATGTTCATAACTGGATGTCCATGACTAGGTTATGTTCATTACTGGATGTCCATTGTTACATAAAGTTCCTAGCCCTGCAAAAATAGGACGCGGGGCGCCATCTGCCGACAAACCACAGTCGCGAAACGGGGCGTAAAAAGAATATTGAATCGTAACGACGCGAGACAACGGCAAAGGGCCACGACCTGTTTTATCGGCAGATCGGGCGATTTTACCGACGAGGTAGGAGAGGAAGGGATTTAGAAAGAAGCAAGATGTGGAAGAACGTAGAGGGACGGTCAAGGTGGAGGTCCGGGAAAAGAAGGAAAAAGGGAGCGTCCCGGCAAATTTGTATACCGCCAGCAAAGCGGCGGTCGATCAACCTTTAGTATGGTCAGTCTACAGTAAATTCAATATATTTCGCACCGCACCCCAAGTATCCGACCATCCATCGGCATAGACGGGAATATCAAGTCACGGCAAGATATCTCGTTCTCGACGTCGCGGTCGTCGGCTGAAGAGGCTACCTGTTTGTGCAATATTGTAACTCCGAGAACTATTTTATCCAAATACCCACTGTCCAGGAGGAGAGTCGAAAGAAGATCGCTGCCCGAAGACCAGGAGAAGACGTAGGACGAGCCCCAGGAGCAGGACACCACGGCCGGCCTGTGCCAGACCGAGCGCCTGCCGCCAAACCGTTCCTGCGACGAAGCCGAGCTCAAGACTGGACGACGCGAGCGAACGAATCTCCGACCCTTCACGCCGAAACGTAAAAGGCCTGTTCCCATTTTATTTTATATGCGCATATAACGTAGCTTCCATCATAAAAAGTTCGAACACTCGAACTAATGTAAATTATCTATCTCGAACGCCCGCGCAAACAGACCGACGACAAGACCACCGAGGGCGCGGCGTATCTTTGTAATTAGTTTTATTTTCATAATTGATTTAGATATAGTAAACGCTCTTTATTGTATCGGTGAGTTTCATTTGCAACGGCGAGATTCCATCCCGGCGGCACGACCCTTGCACCAAAGGTCTATACTCCGCCGCTGATACATATCCGAGCAAACCACGAGGTAATCATCGCCTCACAATAACTAGAACTCACATTTATTGTTACGCTCACAAACATCCATTTATTCTATTCTTTTTTAACGTAACACCATGACTAGGTTATGTTTATTACTGGATGTCCATGACTAGGTTATGTTCATTACTGGATGTCCATAACTAGGTTACGTTCATTACTGGATCTTAACGACTAGGTTACATTCATAAGTGGACGTCCGTGACTAGGTTACGGTTACGTTCATTACTGGAGGTCCATGACTAGGTTACGTTTAATACTGGAGGTCCATAACTGGTTTTTCGCTGTTAATAACTGGTTAAAAAACTAGAATTTTTATTTGTCAAATATATTAAAACTAGCTTTGCAGTATCTCACGCGTAACGCAGTAGAAATATTGAATAAGGACAGGAATTTAAACTTTAAGTATTTTCAGTACTGAAACTTTCGCAATATTGGTAAAATACTCTCTAGAATCTAAAGCACGAATTATTGACTAAGCATAATAGGTGGGTACCACAGGTGGATACACAACTACATTTTATATTGCACACACACCCTCATACACTCACACACACCCTCACATACCCTCGCAAACTACACACTTCTCTATAAAACACATCACTTAAAAATTTATCGTAAAACTGTAAATTTGAGTCATGGTCGGGCCCGTTTATATATTCTTATTAACTGTTTTGTAGTATGTCTAAATATAATAAAACGCTAAAGAAAATTGTGTTAATTCGTAATTGGTACAACATAATAATAATGTAAAATTATGTAACTGTAATAAGTCAATAATATGTGTATGTACTGTGAATTATCCAAATAAAAAGAATAAAAGAAAAAAAAAATTTTATCCATATGACAATTTTTCTCCTTAAACTGTCTGTAATTGGGGTGTTCACCTTAACAAATTTTAAAATATATTGTATTTCTATTTATTAGACTTATTATCAACAGTAAAAACTATAGATATATTTTATTTAGTGAAACGATTTCTGAAGTTCAAAATAATTATATATATTTGTTTAATATAATTGACACATTCGACTGTACCTGCGAGACTTCGCGCGTAGCCAACTTCACTCAGCCTTTTAGATCGGTGGCGCATATAGTACTTTGCCTAAGGTTACAACTGATTTAGGGCCGCAACATTACACGGGAAGAACCGCGGGTTGAAGACCACTGCACTAATGTTTTACTTCGTGAACGCTTTCTATTATCCTGGAATACGATTATTTCCTAGTTCTCTAACTCCTACCCGAACTTTATACAGTGTTCTCATAAAACGAATCTATCGATTATTTTTGAGAATTTCATCTGCAAACCGTCCACATATTTTCTGGTTTTACGGCCCCACCATCGCCGACAAGTGGTAACTCGATACGATATTTTTTTTTTTGGTTTGTTCCCCATAGGCCCTTTATTGAATATAACCAACCATACCGAATCAAGAATTCTCATGTACCATAAAATTACTGGTTGAAAAGAAAAAAACCAAAAAACCCGATTGCCTAATTACTTAACTAAAAATAAAAAGATTTAGGTATTAAATTGTATAAAATATAAGTTTTTTTTCTCTTTTCAGTTAATAATGTTTTTTACTTTCAGTTAATTGGTTGGAGGATGAATTTTGAATCTCAGCGGATAACAATAATACCTGGGACATTCCTCACAGCGCCATCTAGTCCCAAACTAAGCAAAGCTTGTATTATGGATACCGACAACTTATATACATACTTAAATATTCTTTTTTTTTTAATATATAAGTACATATATAGATATATGGACGCTTCGGATAAGCGTTAATTTGTAAAGTTTTATATCCCGTTATATAGCATAACTCTCTATAAAAGTGAGGAGTTAAAAGACGTTAAATATACCTTAAAAATAAGTATACAAAAAAAAACACCTTTTCATTTGAAATCAATATTTTATTAATTTTCTTACATCTAAAACAAAATATATGATATACATAAGCCTCCAAACGCGTCTTCAATTTTTAAACTAATATGATCATCTACACTTGACATGCTCGGCGAAAAGCCACGTGGAGAGTGCATAGGTAACTGGATCGGCACCACGACCTAGTTAACGTGTCCGACTGACCGATAAGACGCCATATAAGTAAATTACATTGCTGCAATATCCTATGCAGTGAAATTTTATCACCATCCAACATTTAATATTATGATCTGGTGAAAATAAAGAAACACGATTTTTTTCTTTTAGTGTCAGTACAAAAATATTGCCATATTGCGCGACAAAGTGTCGAACTACCGTCGAGATATAATAATAATGACATGCATATAACAACCAAGACCCGGTTTCAGTATCAATATTCATCATATAAATAACTGACCCGATCTGAGATTCAAACCCGGGGCCTCCAGCTTCGTAGGCAGGATCGCTATCCACTAGGCTAAATGGTCGTCGATGCGCGGGTAACTGATAACTGCGTCGCTCAGCGACCGCCGGTGGAATACTTTTGTCCACTGCACCTTTGTCATTCATATTTAACTTAGTAAACACGCTGTATCTATAATTCTTTCAGGAAAAATATTTCTAATGAGCAAAAATTTGACCTACCATTTTTCAAAAATGGAGTCTTTAGATTCTACTTAAAGCATAGAAAAAAAATTGCTGGTGATAAAAAAAATCACTTCGTATATTAATAACTAGCTCGGGCATAATGTAAGTAATGTGATTTCTTGTACAAGTTGCAGGTAAACGAGTGAAGCGACATTGTCGCCTATCACGCAAATCGCGAGCAAAAGAGCAGCAGGGTGTGAAGAAGAACCAATTCAGTTTTTTCGCAGATTTATTAAGTTGCATTAATTTTTATTGAACATACTGTCATTACGTTGTGACGACCGGTCGCCGAACATCTGTTCGTGCGTAGTTCTGTTCCGTATCGAACGTCCACCGAAAAACATGCAACAGGCGTCTTATCGGTCAGTGGTACAAAAAGTAGCATTGATAGACGCGTCTTGTTGGTCAGTGACAAAAAATAGTATTGCCGATAGACATGTCTTATCAGTCAGTGACACAAAAAGCCGTAGCGCTGCTGTAGCTATTACTTAGTTAGCTAAACTCGGCTACAGTCCGGGCATGATGTAAGCGATGTTATGTAGAGTGTCTTGCAAAAGCTGCGAAGGAGGAGCGAGTGCAGGGATGGCGCCTGTCACGCAGATCAACGGCGCGAGAGAGCACAGCAAAGTGTCGAGGAGGACCGACACTGAACCGGAGACCGCTATTTGGCCCTGAAAAAAAAAAAAATTTAAGAAAACTTACAGCTGTAGTTGATACATCATTAAACTTATGAGTAAACAATGCAATTACATGTCTTCACATGCAAACAATTAATTATCAATATTAATAGTTTGCTGATGAATCACGTTGTTACGAACATATCTACGACCAGGCGCGGATACAGAGGGGCGATGGGTGCAATAGAGAAGTTTATGTTTTTTTTAATAATGAAATAAAAAAATAAACAAAATTACAGAAGAAATATCTTGAAAACTATTAAAGTTTTTTCGTTCTTTGCGGTGGAATCGCGTGACGTCACCGCACGTATGTAAGGAATGGATTGTTTGAGTACGTATAAAAGACGAACCACGGCCATATGGCCTTGTAAATTTGAAACAGGTTCGCTGCGCTCGGACTACCACCACACTACTATTACTACCTATTAACTTCGTAATCCGGTCGTATTTATCTTGTTTAAATATTAGCATTACAATCGAAACTACGTTTATATACATATAGCTTGCTGCCCGCGGCTCCGCTCGCGTGGACTACACAGTCGTACCGGGATCCCTTTTCTCGGGATAAAATAAAAGTAGTCCATGTCACCCTTCAGTTTATAAACTATATCTACGTCAAAAATTATAGCGGTACCGGTACAACTATGTAGGCCACGCGGCGGAAAGCTAGTTTAAAAATTAAATATGGCCCATGTTATTCGCTGATAATGTAGCTTTCTATAGGTGAAAGAATTTTTAAAATCAAGTTAGGTAGTTTTCGAGTTTATCCGTAACAAACAAACAGAAAATGAAATCTTTCCTCTTTATAAAATTAGTATAGACGTAGATAGAAGTAAGATGAGCTAGTCATTTTAATATTTTCTACCTCACCTCATGTTCTTTCAGCCGTTCGCCAATAATCGCCAGACTCTCGCCAAGAAGGCGCAGATGGGCGCCAACTTCTAGGGCTCCGCACCCTGACACGCGAAAAGTTCCAGGCACGGTCGGACCTCCGCTGGCGGCCGCCGGCGTCTGATTGATACAGTAATTTGATATTAAAATCGTGTTTTTAACACTACAAATGTTTTGTAGAGGCAATATTCCGAGAAAAAGCGACGGAACCGATGTCATGAAAAGCGCTTCCTTTGAAATACGGAATACTTAATTTTGGTTTATTTGACATTATTAGAATTATAAATTTTTACAGTTTTATTCTATGAATTATGTAATTATTGAAATAATGTATTTGTCTTAGCAACGCAACTTTACATCCTACCATAAATTAAAAACATCAAAAGAATAATTGTAATTTTGATCTGTCATGAAAATAGAGTAAGTTATTGTTTTTTTTTTATACCGGATAAGGTTTTAATGACCAGCCAAATTTTAATTTACCTTTGATAAAAATCCGTTGGCCGTCTTATTCCTTTTTAGTATCCTTCAATAGGAAAATATTCAGTTAAGACTACGTAAACCTTTCCCAAAACTACCAATATACTAGTCACCATTCACGAGGGCGCCAGTGCACGTGCACGCACCCCGCTCGCATGCCCCATGCCCCGCCCTTTCGTATGTAAGTAGATGGTAGCCAAATTTTGTTAAAAAATATTTAGGATATAATTATTGATTATGAATATTTGACTTATATTTTTATGTAAATTTTTTGGCTGGTTACTAAAATCTCATCCTGTATATTAGAATATGCAAATGATAGAGATTTAATAATTTCAGGGACATGGAAAAAATACAGGAGTCCATAGCGATGAAACGCCGACTGTATACTGACCTGCGCATGGGCAACTCCAGTCGCAGCCGGTTTCACGGGCGTACGCCCACCCGCCACCGTTCCACCGTGTCGGACCGCTGGAATAATAATGATACATCTTGTCATTCTTGACTAACCGATTGGCCTAATGCATTAGAAGGGTCGCTGGTTCGATTCTCGCTCGGGACAAATATTTGTGTGCTGAACATGTCTATTTGTTCCGTATCTGGTAGTAAAATTATCTATTCATATATATAAAGAATATTTATGTATATCAGTTGTCATGTCCCCCACAATACAAGCATAAATATTTGCTTACTTTTGGACTAGATGGCGCGATATTATTATTTGGGTGGCTTCCATATATTTCTCTCCACGTTCGGCTTGAACCGCTACACCTCCAAAATATTTTCCATTTATTTACAATTTTTTATGAAAAACATACAGTTGTATACGTACAAATAAAACAAGATACAAGACAAAGAGTTCCATGAAATCATATTAAAATAAAATGTAAAAGTCAGATAGACATACTAGAGATTGTTTACTATAAGAAACAATAATTTCATTACAATATTAAATTTTTTTCATTCCATTTCCAGCCCTTTTTTATATCCCCCTGCAGGGGCTTAGGCCTCCCTTCGGGATGACGGGGCTCGAAGCTAAAGCCATCACGCTGTTACAATGCGGGTTGGTGGATTTTAACCGGGACCGACGGCTTAACGTGCTCTCCGAGGCACAGTCAGCGATAGTTGTGTACATAAGTTAGAAAAAACTCATCGGTACATGCACTGGGATTCGAACCGCGGCCTTCTAAACAAGAAGCGGGCAAGCTGCCACTCGGTTGTCACGACATTTTAATATGGATGCCTTTTTAAAAACGTTTTCACGTTAAAATCTCACCAGTGTTAGATATTAGTTTGGTCGGAGTTTCTAAGGCTTGTTGGCTCCTTTTAATGGACAGTCTCTTCGCTTTACGCTTCAGCATATAGCGTTCGTTGTAGGTGACCTGAAAAGAAAAAAAACCAATCAATTGCGTTTGTACGTTTTATTTCGCGTCTTCAACTGAGGTTTTAATTTTTTGCGCATTTAATTAATAATAATCTGGGACACCTCATGCACGATTGTCTAGTCCCAAACTGGGCAGAAGCCTGTACAGTGTACAGGGTGTCCACCGCTAATATCCATCGGAATTACCTATTTTTTAAAACTTCCCTGACCGTCTATATTCATTTTTAAAAAAGCCAAAGTACAATATATATATATATATATGTCTAAAACATGGGCTTTAAATTTTACAGTATTTATTTGTAATTTCTCAGATGAAATTATGTCATAATCTAGTCCACTCAACTCCATTAAAAATACACCTAAAAAGGAGTAGTTTAATTTTTTTTTATAACACACACAATCACAACAACATCTAGGCCCCAAACTAAGCATTAGCTTGTATTTTGGGTACCAAGCGAAGACACCACATACGTATAACAACCAAGACCCGGTGCCAGTATTAATGTTCATCATATAAATACTGACCCAACCTGGGATTCGAACCCGGTACCTCCAGCTTCGCAGGCAGGGTCGCTGCCCACTAGGCTAAGCGGTCGTCGCAATTAATTAATTAACAACGATGAAATATAATGAAGTCGTGATAGCCCGAGCGCAGCGAACCTGTTTTAAATATAGGCCATGTGGCCGTGGTTCGAATCCAAACGTGTACCAATGAGTTTTTTCTGACTTATGTACATTAACTATCACTGACTCCGTGCCTCGGAGAGCACGTTAAGCAGTCGGTCCCGGTTGCTGTTAATAGAACAATCCGTCAACCTGCATTAGAGCAGCATGGTGGATTTAAGCTCCAAGCCCACTCAGCTTGAGGGGAGCTTGAGGGCTTGTGTACAAAAAGGGCTGATGGAATGGAAATAATGTAGTCATCCACACGTGGAAAAAATGCTTCAACAGTCTGGATTAAAAGACGGACTAGAGTATGAATTGTCACCTTACGTATACCTCATTTTACGATCACTCGGAAAGTTTGGAATGCAAACAGCGTAAAATCTAAATTTTTCCAATTTCCCAGGTGGACTCTCGGTTTCAGTGCCTTTCCCCGACCACCTTCAGCTTCCCCGATTTCAAAGAATGTGGACATTCTGCTGTACGGTACTAGACGACTGATATATACTTGAATACATTTTTCATATTACACATCTGTGTAAATATTAGTTACGATTGACGGACCCGTAGGTCGAATGGTCAGCGCCGCCGAGCCTTAAAATTCGTGGGTTCGATACCCACATTTGGGTCCATGAACATGCCTAGTTGTTCCACTTCTGGGTGTGAAATAGATATTTTGTAAAATAGTATTAAAAATTGTATGCTATTGAAGTTTCATATTTCGCGCATTTTATTGACGGTTCCGCTAATGTACTTTCCTCGCTGCGACCGTCCTCATAAACACTTGTTAACATTCGACCATATACCTACTCACATTGGCCCACATTTCTCCAAGTCGCTTCGATATAGCAGAAAAATCCATGTCTGGGTATTTTCTTAACAGATCGTTTCTTGCTTCTTTGGCCCATAACAGGTATGCTGTGATACGTGTTTTACCTAAAAAATATTAAACATTGTAATTTAGTAATATTCATAGTAATTGTCAGGACAGCCGAGTGGTGGCGAGCCCGCTTCTTGCTTAGGTCATGGTTCGAATCCCAGAAACTGACAAACCTGATGGCAGCTTTAAAATCCACCAACCCACACTGGAGCAGCGTGGTGGAATAAACTCCAAACACTCTCATCCCGAGGGGAACCCTTGCAGTGGGGCATAATGGGATAATATGGTATAGTTTTTTATTTAATTAATTATGGTAAGGTAATTTTGATATTGTCTCAAAATATTATATTCAAAGGGGCCAAATTTTTTTTTAAAAGTAATATATTTTATATTTGAAATTCAGAAGTTCTGCATTCATAGAAATTATTTCTGTTAATTATTATCTTAAATTATTTCTGTTTGAGCCGTAATTCAACACAAATTAAAAAAACTGTATTTTTTGTGCAGCGATGTATAGTTAATCATAGGGATCAAATTTCTCCAATAAACATTGTGTAAAATAAAATGAAAACCGGTTAAGAGCGAGTCGGACTCGCACATGAAGGGTTCTGTACCACCGTCTATATACCGGAATGTTTCGCATAGGGACCTCCTTTCATTTTTAACTTTATTTTTATTATTGTTATAGCTATAATACACACTCTATGAAAATTTCAAGTGTCTACCTATCATGCTTCAGACGCACAGACAAGTCAACCTTATAGACCGTGCTTTGACAGGGAGTAGCATTCGTCAAGGCTATGTAGTGACACTACATAACTACGTCACTAGTGAGCCGTCAGTTGGAAGCACGTCGGAAGCCATTAAATTGTCAATTTTGAGCGAGCCAATGAAAACTAGCCGACCTCTCCCCGCACCCCGCCACTTTTTGGCGATTTCGTTTTCGTACTGACGTTTATTAAAGCGTGGTCTATAGGTTGACTGGTCTGTGTTCAGACGATACAGCGCTGTGACAGACGGACAGACCGACAGACAGCGGAGGCTCAGTAATAGGGTTCCTGTTAGTATTTTTTGGTTACGGAACCTCGAAAACTGTAATTTTTGATAATATTTTTACATAATGAAAAGTGCATCATGCCCCAACACACCATACCTAGCTGAATGACCACAACCTGTAAATGAATGGTAAATGTACTATCACCAAACCTAAATTTGATGATAGCTTGGTTGAGTGGGTAGAGACCCTAACTGCAGGCCCAATGGTAGCGGGTTCGACAAATATTTGTGTGCATGAATACATACGTCTATTTGTTCCAGTGAGTGTAAAAGTATTGATATATATGTACATTTTATAAAAACAAATATTTAAGTATGTATATCACTAGATGGCGTAGTGAGGGATGTCTTATGAAAAAAAAAAATTTAGCTTCTAGAAAGTTTCATTTCTGGTCATTATGGTTTCATACTTTTTTATGACGACCGCTTAGCCTAGTGGGCAGCAACCCTGCCTGCGAAGCTGGAGGTCCCGGGTTCGATTCCCAGGTCGGGTCAATATTTATATGATGAATATTAAATACTGGCACCGGGTCTTGGTTGTTATATGTATGTGGTGTCTTCGCTTGGTACCCAAAATACAAGCTAATGCTTAGTTTGGGACCTAGAAATTGTTGTGATTGTGTGTGTTATTATTATTATTATATATACATACTCTATTGTCCACAACATAAATTACCTTTGTCCTTTCGCTGAGCCTTAGCTCTTCCCACCACACGACCATCTTTCACGATCAACTTCTTTCGGCTGGATTTTTCCATCATATACAAAGAGTTCGCCGGTGTTCTAGCTGAACCTTCTTCGGAACCAGAACTGTCTGATTCCATGCTGCAAAAAACAATTTTATTATTATTAATAATAATAAGGTAAGAGCTTCCGCTGATACGCTTATATAATTCCCTTCTCACTTGCTGCTCAAATAATTATCCAGATGGCTCTTGAGTTGATTCAAGTTGCTAGCTTTCACGAGTTCTGTAGGCCACCCGTTCCAGTCTCCAACCACCCTATTTGTAAAATAGTGTTGAAAGGGGTCAGACGTAGCGAGCTCTCGTCGCAACTTTGTATCATGCCCGCGCACCTTTATGTATTTTTGATTCCAGTAGCAGCACATTGTAATGATTTTAAATGAAAATTATAAAGTTAGAATTCACATTACACTGACCGGTTAGCCGAGTGGTTAGAGACTTTAACTGCGGAGCCGAGGGTCGCGGGTTCGATTGCCGCCCGGGACAAATATTTGTGTGCATGAACATGTCTATTTGTTCCATGTATGAGTGTAAAAGTATCTATATATGTATATATTATAAAAAAAAACAGAATATTTAAATGTATATATTAGTTATCTAGTACCCCCTAATACAAGCATAATACTTGCTTACTTTGGGACTGGATGGCGCTGTGTGGGATCTCCCAGATATTATTATTATTATTACAACATGGATATTCATGAAGGTACAGCGTTATGTCAAATAACGCATTGTCAGCATTGTGTGCACCACATATACCAAATAAACATAAGCTGACGCTGTTTTGATATTTTAGCTGTGAAGTAAAATTCTGTATGATAAAGTAAAATTTGTATTGGAAAAGAAAAAAAAGATTCGGAAATTATATTTAAAGTATAATTTAAACAAAATGTTTATTTAAAACAATGAAAAAATATGTAAAAGAATGAAAATGACCTACGGTCTATATAATCACTAAGTTTTTGTTTATTTCAAAGTATGAGAGACTGAGACATACTGATATTAAGCTAAGCACTATACACACTTAAATGTTATTATTGCTCGGATCGAATCGGAAGAAAAACAAGGACAGAAGGGACAAAACTAAACTGGAAAGCATAACGACCAAAGTAAAAAGTAAAGATTAAAATGGAGATGGACAGGTCACATGTTAAGGGGAAAAGAAAAGTGGAACAAAATTATAACATTATGGTACCCAAGAAACAGCAAGCGCAAACATGGTCGGCCACATAAAAGATGGGAAGATGACTTTGTGAAAACGGGTGGGAAAACATGGACCAGAAGAGCACGTAACAGACAAGAGTGGAAAATGATGGAAGAGACGTTTGTCGAAGGACAATCAGATCCTTAAATATAGATCAATAGTATATTTTTAAAAATGGAATGTGTAACACTATCTGAAATAAAGGCTTATTATTATTACTTAAATATTTTTATATTACATATATTCACACTTTTGCATAAAAATATTTGTCCAAGGCGGGGATCGAACCCACAATATTTGATTCTGCAGTCAAAGTCACTAACCACTTGATCAGTTTATACCCTAAAAGTATGAACTGACTAGAAGCCCTCTTCTGCGTTTACCATATAACCATTCTATTCTAACTAGCTGGCGCAACAAGGCGAGTTTCAGTCCGCGAGAACCCCGCGCACCGGTTGTCAACCTCGTGAGAACCCCGCCCACCGGTTTTCAACCCCCGTAAAATCCCCGCGCGTCGGTCTTCACCCTCGCGAAATAATGTTTGATATTTCCGATACTATGAAGTGACACTTATGGCTCTATTAAAACCAAACGCTGCTGTCAAATTTATTTACACTATGGTTTATACACTACACAGTTTTGGGAAACCATACTGGCATCATGACTGACCGATTGACCGAATGGTTAGACACCCGAACTGCGGAGCCAAGGATCGTGGGTTCAATTTCCGCCCAGGACAAATATTTGTGTACCTGAACATGTTTATTTGTTCCATGCCTGAATGTAAAATATTTTTATACGAATATATTAGATAAAGAATATTGAAGTATGTATATCAGTCGTCTAGTACCCATAATACAAGCTTTACTTAGTTTGGGACTTGATGGCACTGTGCGGGATGTCCTATTATTATTATCATCACTTTTGTAACGATTAAGTTAAATTTGCCTCCTGTTTGACACCTCAAAACTTATGCATAAAACCTTTAAGATCTAGTATTGTGACTATTTTAAAAATGAAATAATAATAATACATGGGACATGTCACACAGCGCCATCTAGCGCCAAAGTAAGAGAATATTATGCTTGTGTTATGGGTTACTAGACAACTGATATACATACTAAAATATTCTTTGTAGTATATACATATATAAATATTTTATACCCAGACATGGAAGAAATAAACATGTTCATGTACACAAATAATTGTCACAGACGGGGATCGAACCCACTACAATTAGTTCTGCAATTGGGGTCCCCAACTACTCGATCGATCGGTCAGTCACTCATGTGTTTATTTTAAAAGTGAAATAACTAACCTATCCTGGGTTTCCACATTGTTATCGTATAAATCAGAATCACTGCCAGAACCTCCAGCTTCTTCTTGTTTTGGTGAATTTTCAGAATATTCATGTTCTGCTTCAGGAAGTCTGAAAGTAACTCAGCAGTTAGCGAGTACCAAGTGAACAAAATTTTTGATCAAAAGTAGTTTGTTTAAGCCAAAGAAATTCTATGTAGTTTTTATTTTATTGGTCACAAATTATTTATTATAAATAATCAATAAAAATTGTCGTGATAGGCGAGTGGTGGCGAGTCCGCTTCCTATTTAGATGGTCTTGGTTTGAATTCCAGAAACAAGCTTTTCTAACTTGAGTACATAATTATCACAGACTCTATGCCTCGGACAGCACGTTAAGCTGTCGGTTTCGGTTGCCGTCACCAGATGTCAATAGTTAAAATCCACCAACCCGCACTGGAGCAGCGTGGTGAATAAAGCTTCAAACACACTCGTTTCGAGGTAAGGCCTAAGCCCTTTCAGTGAGGTATGATGGGCTGTTAAGGATACGGAGTCAATAATTTACTATTTGAGATAAATTGTTAAGCAGATTCATTACATGTTTCATCACTTTCTTCTTTGGCTCATTTGAGTTAGCTGATTCAGATCTGAGCTGAACGTGTTACTAATTACAATATTATTTTGCAAAATGACAATTAGCACCTATCAATTAAGTTCAGCTAGTAAAAAATTTTACTTCAGAAACTACCAGGAATGCATTCTGTCCTCGGGACTACCATTATAGGTAATTTATTTGTAGCGATTTCCAAAACAACACCATTTCTTAAACATAAAAAACACTTGAAACAAACAATAAATTACTTTTCCAATACATTTGCCATTAATACAGTCTTTATGACATCGAAACTTGTACAAGAATCAGAAACGAGCATTCTGTTTGTAACGCATGCGTAAATCGCGAAAAGCATCCCGCTTGCGCCTTTAGCTACCGCCATTATTACATTTAGAAAGAAAAGAAAGAAAGAATGTTTATTGTAATAAGAAAAATAAATAAAAACTTTACTAATTACATCTATTATGTTATAATTATCTACCTAATTTTAATCACAAATGTATTGAAAAACGTCGTATGATGCTCGTACTTAGTAAGCTGGCTATTATAGTCACCAGTTTATTATAAGCACTCGGCTCCGCCTCATGCCTATAAACACCTAGGCTATAATATGCAGCTTACCGTACTTGCATCATGATGTACTATTACAATATAAATTTTTTAAGTGGCTTATAGCTTTTCTTCACGCTTTAACAATGACATACACAAACCAAATCCATCAAGAAATGGTGGATTTATTCGCCTGTTCCATTTATCCCTACCAGATCAGCCATACCAGTATGGAAGAATGGAATATTTTTCCACTTATCCACACTAGTATGGATAGATGGAAATTGTATGTCCATTTATCCATACTAGTACGGATATATAGAAATCATACATCCATTTATCTACTACCGAGTTAATGTACACTATAGTTAAAAAAATGTCTATTATAATAAAATTCATATTTATTAAGAAAATAATATATTATGAAACTAAAAATGAGATCGTCTCTACTTACCACTATTGGTTGGTTTGGAATGGCTTTCTAAAACTACCACTCTAAGAGTATTAATAGATAATAAGAAGGAGGAGGGCGAGGTGAAGAGATTAAACCAACTTTTAGAATTCTTAGAAATGCGGGAATTCGAAAAAAAAACGAATTTTTAGATAGACTTCAAACTAAACTTTCAATGGCCAGCCACTCTTCTAATAAGTCAGAACTATTTAATTATGGTAGATACTTTTACCTATGTATTATCAATGTTTAAAAGAAATACGGTCAAGATAGGTTGCTTTTCCACCATTTCCCAATCAATAGGTAGGTTAGGTTAGTTTAAAAAAAAATCCAATAAAAACCTAATGTATATGGGCGCTCCGATTACTGTACCAACAATCGTTGGTTCCAACCCACTACGAACATAAAAATCGGATTTTCACTTGTTACTAATGTTAGGTTAGGAAATTCTAACGTATTTACAGCTTTCAATTTATTTTAATGTTGAAGTCTATTCCCTCTTTCAATAGTCGATCATTTGAATCATGTCAGTCCAAGAAGCGAATTCATGTCGGTGGTAACGGGTATGTATTTTTTTTTTTGGTTTTTTTTTGCATTTCCGCAAATCTCAAAATTCTGTAAGTTGGTTTCTTGTCTTTGTCCCACCATCCCCTAAATTATTATTGATACTTCTAGGGTGGAAGTTTTGGAAAGCCGCACCTTAATATCTAGACATAATCTCTTTTAAAGGTACTTACATTAATTGTTATGGAACCGACACAATTTGTAGTTTTTGTAGTGGCACCCAGTTTTTTTAGAATTATATTGATAGCCATCGTTAAGCAGTAAAACTCCACGGCCCCTCTTTATAAAAAACTAGCTCATCACACATTTTGTATACAATTATTATTTGGTTGTTTATATTCTCTTGGTAAAATAAAATCACAGATATATTGACAAATGACTTTATTCTATTAAATAAATGAATTATAAATAATAGTAGGTATGTATGATTATGTATACTATCAGCCAGTAACTTACCTGTATACAGGTTTCCTTATTATTTTATCATAATAACAAAACACTTTAAACATTTTCAAGTTGGTTATACTTACATTTCGATAGGAGGGATATGTGGAAAAGTATCCCTACTAGTATGGATAAGTGGAAAAATATTCCATTCTTCCATACTGGTATGGCTGATCTGGTAGGGATAAATGGAACAGGCCGATTTATTAACCTATCTTGCTTGAATTTTGAATGGATCAAAAAGCTTGTCGCATTCTTTTGGATACCAACCTTTAACAATAATGAATCAAACAGATTTTATAAGAGTGTTTTAGAAAGCTGACCCGATTTATTAAATATTAGCTAGGTACCACAGAAGTATCTACCTGAAGTTATGGAAACCTTTCACGGGTGTCTGCCTCCGGAACCTAGCTTCTATGTCATCAGGGGATTCAAAATCCATCAACTTGGAACTCTTTTTTCGTACTCTTCCACTTCGGGATATACCGGTCACTTCTAGATCTGTGAATTAAAGGATACATGTTACGTGTGGACAGTTGGTTCCACAACAAAAGGAAAAAAGCCAGTGGTAGGTAAGTCAGTTTTTCGAAGACATGTTTTTTTTACTACTTTTCAGTAAGAAAACTTGCATTGAGAAATTGATAAAAGTGAAGACATTGTGGTTTTGTAGTAATTTCAAATAATTTGATTAACCTTCAGTTTTTTTCTTTGCAGGATCTTGAGGAGTTGATGCCATCATAAAATAAATTGCTAAAAGATAAACAAAACAAATATTGCTGCTAACGCTTCCTTAAATATTCTGCTATACTGTGCGCTTCACAGAGCAAATTGTTCTGTGGTGTTCTGTGGGTTCTGTCCACAGTTCTGTCTGTGACAGAGCGACAGAGCAGAGCAGGGCATCACAGACAGGTTATGTCTATGCCATGGAACTATTATGTACTACGTACAACTGGAAGGAGCTCTCTCTAACATTAGCATGGTCATACGTAAACTGGTGATTAAAAAAAAAAAGTGCGAAAGGGAAGTAACCGGGTGCCTAACTATCTCTTTCTACACCACTTCTGTGTGGCTAGCATAAAATATACCACTACACTGGGAAAAGTACTATGGTGAATTAAGATTTTATTATGAGGGAACCGAGGAATAAAAAACTATGCGTCATGATAATTACGATACAGGATCTATAATTTCCGCTGATGCATTATGTTTTCCTCATCATATTTCTCGTTTTTTATTATGGGGGTCATCCATTGCTCGACTGTTGAACATTTTTCTTATGGTAGGTAATTAGTAGCCTACAAAAGTTAGGTAATGGCATTGCTTCGCAATGCATGATCTCACGTCGCGTTCTAATATCACTTCTTCTGAAAGTTCTGAATCCATTTTGATGATTTTTGTATTTGGTCACTATTTTTCAACATAGGGTAGATACAGTGGAAGAATTATCGAAATCCGCTGGTCTAATACGCCACTATGGCCGTTCCATATCCGAGCTGCTATTTCACGTCGCTGGTTGTACACAGTCGCCGAGCGGAGGTGAAGTCAGAGACGCATATTTTTTCCTCTTCACATTTCTCGTTTTTATTATGGGGGTCATCCATTGCTCGACTATTGATGAACACTTTTTTTAGGGTAGGTAATTCACTAATTAGGCCACTGCCTATAAAGGTTACATAATAGCATTGCGAAGTAATGCCATGATTGCTCACATCGCGTTCTAATATCACTTTTTAAAATATTTTGACTTAATTCAATAGGACTTTATACACGTTTGGCCGTTAATATTTCTGAAAGTTCTGAATCGATTTTGATAATTTTTGTGTTTAGTCACTATGTTATAACTTAGGGTAGATACTGTGAAAGAATTATCGAAATCAGTTCTTTTAATTTAAAGCTGTAGCAAATCAAAAAAGTCGATTCTTTGTTTTTGCGGAGTTTTTACTAAACAACTTTATTTCTGTTTTCTTTTGCAGTTTTATTTCTATCTATTTTCTTTTCTTTTTAAACATTATTTAGGTACCGAAATTTAGCTTTATTTGGGTATCCGTTAACGCAAAGTTATAGTAGCCCTTGATTAAGCAAGAACTAATAATAAATGAAAAAGAAACGTACCTAAAAAGCATCAACGCAGGATGACAAGCTATTAGCAAAATATTAATATAACACAGGTCTACAAAATTTTTTTTTTTCGAATTTTGATTATATAATATCATCTACTGTTAATGTTTTTTAGTGTGTTGAAACCGAAAATGAGGTCAATTTTTCTCCACAACGTAGGTACAGATTTTGTTCAATCTCGAGTAAGTACAGTAATTATTACAATAAAAGATAACAAAATCGGCTGGTAACTTTGATTTATTTTCATCTTGTTCACAATATCAAATACATAAATACATATTACATACATATTATATATTACATAAATACATAGTACATATTTCCGCTTGTCAGAATAAACGATGACTCATACTTAATCATTATTTTTATAAAAACTTTTTGTAACAATGAATATGTTTATTAGATCGTTTTCGTGTAGGAGTGTAATAAATTTGCCTATATTTCCAATATTTATGATGATAGACAAAAGACAATGATGGCAAAAAAATCAAGAGCTTTCGGAGCATTGTAAGATACTAAATTTTCTAAAATCGGTTCGTAACTTTATCGGAAAATCGAAAACGGTGAAAAAGTCGAAATTTCCCTATTTTTTGGACAAAAAGTTGATTGTTTCAAAAACGGAAGAATTAATATCGAAAAAATAAAAAGCCTTTCGAGACTGGTAGATTGTCTACAAGTTTGAAAAATAAAATTTTAAAAACGGTCGAAAACCCTGACTTGAGCATGTGCCCTTTTCATTTAATGATTATCAGATTAGCTACCCTAGAAAGTAAGATTCGGCCTTATTTCAAGAAGTTATAAAGGTAGACGAAAACACTAGCGTCAAAAAATGCAAGAGCTTGCGTGGCTAAGTATGGTAGCACATCGAAAAATTGGTCCATAACTTTCTTTGAAAATTTTTTGTCGTACAATTTTGTTCAATTTCCTCCGATAATTGCGAGAAGAGCGAAATCTGTAGATTTTTTTCTAGGAAACTTATTTTTTTTAGACCTAAATTATTAATATATATTTATAGAAATAGATAGTAATACACTATTTTACACTCTATATTTTGTGACTTCTGGTTTTTAATATATCTTAGTATGCGGATGATAATAGTATTTTTAAAACTTATTATGTTATAATTTCATATTTGTTAAAATTTTTATTAATATTTAAAACGAAAGTCTTAATTTATGGTTTTATGCTGGCAACTGAAACGAGAATTTGGGGAATTTTGACATTTGTCAAAGTTGAAGTTTTTGACGTCATAATACTAAGGTGTCCATAATGTTTAGATTAGTTAATAATAATACTTTGGTAGTTGCCTTTTGCCCTCTTTTGCCTATGATGTGGCCGTTATAATAGGTTGCCAGATATTTCAATGAATATGACAGATGGAACCTATGTATTGTTTTAAAGAGAAACGTTTTTCGTTAAAGTAGGAAAATAATTTAGTTACATATCTGACGTCATTCTAGTTACAGATCTGACACCATACGGGTAATGAATTTGACGTCATATATTCATTGGAGAGACTTGTTGTGTGATTTCGATGGGGTATTGAATCTGTCCGTATCTCTGGTGCCAATCGAAAAGAAGGAGGCCATCATATTAATATTTGAGATCCTTAGGTCTCGCACCAGCGTTGAATTTTGAGACATTTCGGCCCTAGAAATAATGTTTCGGTACCTAGAGTCTTTTAAATCCATTTTTATCCGCCGAATGATTGGGAATTTTTGAGATTGTTGGGTTTTTTCAAGAAAGAAAGGAGCTTGGTTGCCTGTACGAACTTATGTTTTCAAGTTCCCACGTGCGCTCAAGGCGGTGAAGTGCGACAATATATATGAGAAATATATTTCAAACATATATATCTACAGAATCCTTGACCTTTTTAATAACGTGTTTAGGCTCATTGGGATCGTTTGAACGAGATATTTCTTAAGTGATGGTTCTAAGGGCTTCGGCGTGCAAAAGTACCTACGCAACTTGTAGCGCTTTGAGCTTTACTTCTATGGGATTTAACTATTTTGTAAATAAAGGCGGTCAGCCATCCAATTATGAATCACATTCTAGGTAGCTTTATTTTTGTAATCAATAGGAGATTTGTTTTCAAAAGGGTATTATACATAAAGGGAGCATGCAGCTAATTTACTAAGGTGATTGAGATATCGATATTTGAAGCTTTGATTTTTAGAGTTACTAACTGATTCACAATTTATTTTGGAGGTGAGAAGCCTCCGTCGATTGATCATATTTTCTGCGGGTTGCCCGCTTTTAGTGACTAGCTCTCTTGAACTTCTGTTTGCTTGCTTCTACTTTTCTATCGAGGTGGATAGGAGTCGGGCTACTGCCGTTTATTTTATTTTTTGTAAATTTGATGATTTAACAGTATTTCGTCCAAATCTAACCAGTATTTTTGATGCTATCGCACGTTGTACTACGCGGTGGCCACGCGAGACCTCATTTTCAGTGCGTACGTTCGTGTTTTATGATCCCTTATAAATATTAAAATTGTTTGTTAATAATGAATGTAAATTGATTCCCATCATTCATGTATGTTTTTTTACTCCATAATTATACTGATGTATGTTTGTAGCATTTTAATTTGAAATCTGCTAAACCAATTTTGACAAATGTTCGAATTAAAGGTTCTAATTTACTAAATTACGAATAGGTTATTGACACGGACATACAGAAATCTTTATACTCATGTAAAAAAAGTTTACTTCAGTGTCACGGGTTAAGATAGGCTTAGAGAGTTTTGTTCGATGTTAGTCGAAAATTAAAAAGTTCCTGCTATGGTCTTATTTATCCTACGTAACTTTGTCACCCTAATCAGAATGAGACAATATGGCACCCACTAACGTCCTTGTTACTTTTATCTTTTTAATTCGTTTTCAAGGTCAAATTTCTAGGACCTCGAAATTTCTTCGTAGAGCTCATTCCAGTTGTACGTAGTACATATTAGTTCCATGGTCTATGCAGACAGGCATTTCCAATATGTATGCGCGAACTTAAGAAGACATCGAGATCTTTTAATTTGCTTTTAATCAAGTTTCTTTTCAGTTTAATATCATTATAAATTTGTTCTAAAACGTCAATACAGATACCAACACTAGACATCATAGTTTTACTGTCTTAGTATAGATGACGCTATACCCACAAGAAAATTATTTTAGGGTGACTACCTTAAGTAGGTACTTTTAAACTGGTTTAGTAGATTTCCATTACTCACAGTCCTCTATGAAGTATGTAGCTTTAAAAAATCTACTCTTAAGAGAATGGCTAAATAATTATAGAACGAATTCTTTAGCATCTTTAAATGTCATAAATATACAAAGCGTTGAAAAGATATCGAAATTCATAATTTTATAGAAATTCCATTTTTGAGCTTGGAGAGCTCAGAAAATAAATATAGTGAGCTCGAAGAGCTCAAAAAACCATAAACATCGATGTTTTGAGCTTGAGCAATAGCTTTCAAGCTCAATAGCTTTCTATGGGATTTATAATCTTCTTTCTTTCTACTACTTTTCTACTAGTAATTTAAATGCGGGTTAAAATAGTACACAAGCGCCGACACACTGGCGAGAAACCGTTTATTAGAGTAAAAAACCGTTACACATATTCAAAAGAAACTATAATCGTTATGATATACAAATCAAACTGTTTATGCTACGTAATGTGACTGGCTGTGGCCTCTGCGGTAAGCAGCTGATTGTGAGATATAGTTCCAATCAACCTTTATGGCGGATGTGAACATAGGCACAAGTCGCGTCGCAGTAACCAGTTTTAGGTACAGCGGGACGCAGTGGAGCGAGAGGCATATGACTGAACCTGCGCAAGCATGCCTACAGATCCGCCATAAAGTTTGATTGGAACTATATTTAATTCGTTATTAAGTGAAATAAATGAACTCTACCTATTTAAGCTTATTTAATGAGAAGAATTACAACAGATATATAGCAAATATGATTCGTCGTTAACGGCGGTGTTAGGAGAAGAGAAGTTTCCTCTTTACGTCGTCGCTGTCGTGGAGGGCGCGGCGGTCGGCAACATATGCAAATATTTCGTTGCGTACCAACATGAGGTGATCTGACGGCAGCCTTAAGAACTTGCTTTCCGCGTGATAGCCCATACAAACGCTCTTGAACGATTACAACGTTAATATGCATTTTAATCTTGCTGTTTTGATATAGCCTTATTTAGGTTAGAACTAGGTTTGTATAGAGGCAAAACTTCGTTATAAACATCCTAGTCATATAAATTTTATAGGATGTTATAGTTCGCCCCAAACTTTATGGCGGATCGGAATACAACGCTTTATACGTGCTTGCGCAGGTACAGTCATATAATCCTCGCTCCACTGCGTCCCGGTACACCTAAAACTGGTTACTGCGACGCGACTTGTGCCTATGTTCGGATCCGTCATAAAGCTTGATTGGTACTATATAGAAAGATAAGAGCGTTTACATAGGCTATTACACGAGAAGCCCTTCTTAAGGATGCAATGCGTTGTTTATCTAGTGTTGTTGCGTACACCTAGTAATTTAAAAAAAAAACCAGAGTGCAGGTAAAAACGAAGGGAAAATTAAAAAAAAAGACATAGTTATAGGTATTTTTATATGACTTACGATATTGCAATTACCCTTAATATTTAACTAATATATAATATTTAACTAACCGTCTTTCCGAAATTTATATTATAAAATGCGTTTCAATAACACTTTTTATTACTGTACAATATAAACACTTAATATATCAGTATATCGACCGCCATTTAGTTTGAGAAATCCTTTCTAGTTCTATAATTTATTTAAATGAAAATAGGTAGTTAATGCCCAGTGGCATCCACAGAAAATTGGTAGGCAGTAATTTTACATAAAAAAATTTGGTCCTTTCATTTTCCTTAAGTACTTAAGTAATAGAGTAGGCAAGCTAGTACGAAATGCGGGCTTCAACAGAATGAGATAGAATATGTGTACCTTAATTTATACTATGGACGGTTATTTTTCATCCTTTTTAATCCCATACCCAACAGCATACAGGGCTTGGAGCTTGCCTATTCTAGTTATATTATCTCTATGACTGCCTATGTCCTGTGCACGTGAGTATACGGATGGTAGTCCAAACTAATAGAGCGTGAACAGCTAACCGAACTAAACAAAAAGTTTCAAGTGAGCTGATGGCGTAAACTAACGGTTACCGAGAAAAACATGTTTACAGTTGAATTACGTTTAGCCGAACATTCCGTATATAATACGCCGCGTATTTGGCTGAACATAATCCAAACATACAGAGCGTGTAGAGCTAACAGAACTAAATAAAAAGTTTCAAGTGCGCAGATGGCGTAAACTAAGGGTTATCAAGAAAAACATCAGTTCATCATTATTTTTTATAAGCTAATTGTTTAGTTTGATAAGCTCTACACGCTTTATAAGTTTGGACTACGTTTAAAACCAGGCACATAAACCTGGTGTGTTTTTACCTCCTGCCATCTTGTTGTGGGTTGTTAAGTATCAGTCTTTACTCTGAATTAAACTTGAAAAAAATAAAATATATATAAATAATCCATATATAAAGAATTACACAAAATTGAATAATATGTATTTTACAATAAACACTAGTCTGCAGCCGCCAGAAAACGAGTCAAATACTCCACTCGGGAGAGTACCTAAATACTTGTTCGTCCTTCTTGCGGTGGAAGATGCTGGCTGTTGGGGGATTGAAGCCTAACGTTTCGTCGCGAGCATCGGCCGTCGTCTAAAAGAAAGGGGACTCGACCCCCGTTCCGGTTCCTTCCTGGTGCAAAGAATTGCATTGCAATTCAGCGCGGCAATGTGATGAGCGTCATGGGCACATTTGCGTCGGGGGCGACGAGGGGTGGATTATTGGATTAGTTTTATTTATTATTATTATTTTTTTTTGTGTATTATTTCGAAATAATTGTAATAAAAAGAGCGTCTATAAGTTTATCAATACTCAATTATTACTATTAAATAAACATTATGATTATACATATATAAATAATAAAATCTTAATAGGTAAATTTATTTTATTTTTATTTTTGTAAAATTAACGCATTTTCACCGCTATTCAAGGTGTTACCGGATACGTCGTTTCGCGGTCAGTAACCTTGTGCGAGCCGTTGCATGTGAAGAAATGAAAAATTTGGACATGTAATAATATTAATAATAAATAAGATTTTCATCGGAATAAATGGCAAATACTGACAAAACGTGTGTTCTATTATTGAACTTTTATATGCATTAATTTCACAGAAGCGAAAAACAACAAAGCATAATAGGGAGTTACAAATACTTATTAACAAGTTGCGGTCGCGATACTCTCTATTATTTTCGCAGTAGATAAGGCAAAGAATAATCCCCGCTATTCAAAATCAGTAACATTTCGAATAGTGGGGATATAGCTTTCGTTCTATGACAGTTTATTTTGTAGTTGAACGTATTTTAATTATACTAGATTTCAACCCTAAATAACGATCGGTACATGGCATTATATTTTGTGTATTTTTACAACATTACATTTTTATTTTTACATTACATTTTGTGTATTTTTACATTACATTTTGTGTATTTTTAGTTTTTTACATGACAAAATGCTTGTTTGTTCGCATATTTTAACTATAACATCAAAATATCGAACTAAAAACAGTCCAAAATGCAAATAAGAGGAAACCGTATGACAGGAATCGTACTGCCTTGTGTAGATAGTACAATCTGAAACAAAAATATATAGATATTTTAATATTCCCTTATTAGTAAAATTCAATATAATAATAATAATAATAATACGTGGGACAACCCACACATCACCATCTAGTCCCAAAGTAAGTATTATGCTTGTGTTATGTTATAATCTTATAATAGTGTCGGGATAGCCGAGTGGTGGCAAATCCGCTTCTTCTTTAGAAGGTCGTGTTTCGATTCCCAGAAACCGGATTGTAACACTCAGTTTTTTCGATTTAAGTACATAACTATCACCGACTCCGTGCCTCGGAGAGCACGTTAAGCCGTCGGTCCCGGTTGCCATCAATAGGTGGCAGTGGTTAAAACTCACCAACGCGCACTGGAGCAGCGTGTTGGATTAAGCTCCAAGCACCCTTATCCCGAGAGGAGGCCTAAGTCTCTGCAGTGGAGCATAATTGGCTGGTATGTAGTATAATATTATAAAGCAAGCAGAAAGTATTAAAAAATAGAGAGCGCAGTATCATACGTTTATGGTTTTTACTGTGGAAACAACGATTCGACTCCGCAGTTGTGAGAACGCGTTGCTTTATTTTTTTGATACGGTTGGTTGGTTCAAAGCCGCCGGCCGGTGCGGTGGTTGCTACAAACAATTTTAAAGGAAGGAATTGTTGTTATTTTCTATTTGTCCAAATAAAGTACTAATTCATCTCTCTATCTATCAATAGTCAAATATCTTTATTTCGTAGCTATGCAACATAACCTTGAAATATGTCACAAGAGTGAATTTATTACTTTGTAGAAGAACGTCACTGCAAAGGCGCATTCAAAAAGTGCTGGTTCCTCTCGGAAGAACACGCAAGAAATTGAGGGAAGGTCTTTTTAACAAAATTATAAACAATTATTTAACAATAAGTGCTTAAAGATTAATATTATTGAAACAAACTGATAGGCGAGCGGCTTACACCAATAGATTTTTAACATACAAGTAGTCCGATACTTTATAATAAGCTTTTGCATAAAGCTTTCGTTTTATTGTAGTTTTAAACTTGTTAAAGGGTACATCTTGAATGTCAACTGGGTTCTTTTTGTAAAAGCGTACACATTGCCCTTTAAAAGATTTTGTGATTTTATTGTGGCGGCTGACATTGTTAACAAGTTTATCTTAGTTTCTTGTATTAACATTATGCCAATCACATTTTTTTTTTTAATAATTCAATATTTTTTTTACGTACATTATGTTTTCAAATATATATTGAGACGGCAATGTCATTATATTCATTCCCTTAAATTTGTCTCTAAGTGATACTTTAGATCCTAGTTTACAAATTGCTCGAACAACTCGCTTTTGTAGCACGAAGATTGTATTCACACGGGCAGCGTGTCCCCACAGCAAAATGCCATAAGTCATTAAACTAAGGAACCCACTGGAGTCCACCAATCTCGCAGTTTCTATGTCCGAAGGGAAGCAAATCCTTTTTACCGTGCTAGTTGCAGAACCGAGCCTTCTCGCCAAATTAGTGATATGAGGATCCCATTGCAATTTCGCATACAATGTGTTCCCAATGTGTGTGTCGTGATAGCCCAAAGCGCAACGAACCTGTCTCAAATTTATAAGGCCCCATAGGGCCATGGTTCGAATCCGAGCGTGTACCAATAAGTTTTTCTGACTTAAGTACATAACTATCACTGACTCCGTGCCTCGGAGAACACGTTAAGCAGTCGGTCCCGGTCGCTGTTAATAGATGGCGGTCGTTACAATCCCAAATCCGCAGTGGAGCAGCGTGGTGTATTTAAGCTCCAAGCCCCCCCCCCCCTCCTCACCCTGGGGGAGGCCTAAGCCCCTGCAGTGGGGTAAAAATGGGCTGATGAAGGAAGTGAAGTGTTCCCAATAATACAGTAGAGTTCACAAGTTTGGTAGATGTGGTAGATGCTTGTTTGACGTTCGGTAACGAGAATCTTATATTCGTATAAATCGTATTTGTTTCTATACATTGTGCGAAGCCGGGACGGATGGATAGTTAAATAACGTTTGCAATAGATTCATCTCACCTGGTCCAATACCGTCGCGCGCAAGGCAACGTGTCCTCACTCTCATGGAAGATATACATCCTAATACCACGTATGTACAACCTGAAGTAGTCCTCCCAACACAGCTCAGAAATGCTAAATGGAAATATCTGGAAAATAATAATTTAAATCAACACGTTTAGATGTTTGACAGTCAATCACACAGCAACGTAGCAACGAGTCGACGTGATTTTCTGCATATAGTTTATAGAGAGAGTGACATGGGCTACCTCTTTGACTTGGAAAAAGGTACGGTTCCTGTGGGATAGCTATCCTTCATGCTAAAACGTATTAAGAGATTTTGATGCAATTTTGGTATAGAGATTTCTTTAGTAAATAAATAATACCTCGGATATAGCACACAACACCATCTAGTCTCAAAGTAAGCAAGTGTTATGCTTGTATTATGGGATACTTAGACAACTGGTAAATATACTCAAATATTCTTTTTATAATATATACGTACGTAGATACTTTTTACACCCAGACACGGAATGAATAGACACGTTCATGAACACAAATATTTGTACCGAGCGGGAATCGAACCCGCGACCCTTGGCTCCGCAGTCAGAGTCTAACTACTCGGTCAATCGTTCAGTGGAAGTAGTAGTAGTTTCAGAAAGTTCTAAGTGGTCTCACAATGTCCTAGAGCGTCCGCTAGCGGATCCGGTACAACTGTGTAGACCACGCGGGTGAAGCCACAAACAGAAAGCTAGTATTCTATACACACAAAGAAAAAGCTTTAGCTTATAAGGGAGCGTTCATAAAATACGCATACACTCCATTCGTAGAACCCAACGTAGCTCCTCTTATAGCCTCAGATGGAACGTAGGTTTTTCCTATTAATTTCTACATACGGCCATCTAGTCCTTAACTAGGCAAACCCTGTATTATGGGTACTACACAACTGTTGTACATACTTAAATATTCTTTATAATATATATATATATAGATATTTTACACCCAGACATGGAACAGATAGACATGTTCATGCACACAAATATTTCTCTCTGGCAGGAATCAAACCCTCGACCTTTAGTCAGTGAATTATCGAAGAAGATTTGTAAAAAAAATGAATTAGTTGTATGAACGACAAAGCTCATACCAGGCTTATTTATAGTCTAAAGTCTTTGACCCCATGTAGAGGAGAGTGATCTCCAGGTGGATTGAATTCTACCTTCTGACATTTATTTACATTCTAGGCAAATCCAAATGAAATGACATTAAACTTTATATTTACTGAGCCCAAAAAGTCGCTCCGGATTACCCAAGTTCCGAAAAAGAATTATGCACTAACCCGTCTATCAGCAGAACTGGTCTGTTCCCATAGTTTTGTGGTGCTGTCGTTGCTGAACTCGATCTGATGCGTGCAGAAGTATGACAAGACAGATGAAAATTTGTGGATCTTTTTGTATACCTTCAGTAACCTATGGACATGAAAATGTTGTGCGTATAATTTACATGTTGTGTTGGTGTCGAACTAGGATAAAAATCATGATACAGCAGGCACTTATGTTATCCTGGTACTCATGAGTGGAGAAATCATACCTCTGCCAAACTACAAGATCAAAATGATCCTCTGCGTCATCTGGATCACTATCATGGAAGTAGGAATAATATAAAGTAGACACTAGAACACAAACACACACACTACTAAAACTGTAGTAGTGTGTGTGTGTGTGTAGAACTACATTTAAATGTAGTTGACGTGCCGCGTTTGGCAGCAGGAGCGCTTGTTAGGCGTCTGGTAAAAAAATAATTTCAATAAGGAAAAATTATCAGAAAAAGATGGACATAATTCTGATTCCTATTTCCTGTTCCCATGACTTACTGTTGCTGTACGTGTTGACCCCTCTCACACATCTTCAAATACCTTCCCCCGCATTTGCGGATTACGACGTTGTAATAGTTCATTAAATTGAAATTAAATTGTATAGTTTGACCGAAATCGCTGTACCGCGCCTTAGGTATGTGCGCGGCGTTGAGAGAGGCAGATCTGTTCTGTCAGTCCGTCGTCAACGCTTGAGCTGCCGCCTTCCCATCCTCGTCGCGCACTGAATATCCCGCGCCCGGGGGATAAAGGCGTAGAAAAAAAAAACAATACAGCGAAAATGTATTGAGTCAACTCCGAAAACCTGGCCAATAGGCTGTTTTGTAAATAAATAATACCCTAATCTAATACCTAATATGATTATTAAAGTATACATACTGTTCACTTTTTACGCGTCCCAAAACTTATAAAATAACCATAAAAGGAATTTAGTTTAACCGAAACCGCTGTACTGTTGGCCAGATTTTCGGAGTTGATTCAATATGTGGCGACATGGCCACACTCTCTACTCACACTGGGAACACCAGAAGCTGTACTGGCAGTCAACACGACTCAACACAAACACTGTCAGAGGCTGGCTAACAACAAACTGTGGACCAGAGGAAGATATCATCGAACCTAGTCTCAAATTCAAATGATTCCTTCGATGAAGCCCTGCCTCGAGGAGACAAAACACAGAGATCGATACGAAGACTTCAAGCTCTCGGTGCGCTCATACAAACGCGATTCCCTGTAGCCATTTTGTTTCGTATTTTCACGTTGTAATTATAATAAATTAGTGATCGTGTTCCCCAGTGTTATTATTCTTGGCCACGAATCCTAAAAATATATTTTCGCTGTATTGTTTTTTTTTTTCTACACCTATATCCCCCATTACTTATCCACCTTTCTTCCCTTTTAAGACACTCATTTGACAGTCACAGTCACAGCTATCAACCACAAAGCTATTATAACTACGCTCAAAATAAAAAAAAAATACTTAGGGCTGGTATTTCAGGTGTCACTATTCCTAGGAATAACGTTAAGTGAAGCTTAATAGTATTGAGTTTTGAAAATAAAGCTTCACTTAACGTTAAGTGAGAACTGACATACTAGCCCTTAGTATAACTCTGTATAATTCGAGGTCACAGACAAGTCAACCTTTAGACCATGCTTTAATAAACGTCAGTACGAAAACGAAATCGCCAAAAAGTGGCGGGTTGCGGGGAGAGGTCGGCTAGTTTTCATTGGCTCGTTCAAAATTGACAATTTAATGGCTTCGGACGTGCTTCCAACTGACGGCTCACTAGTGACGTAGTTATGTAGTATCACTACATACATAGCCTTGGCGAATGCTACTCCCTGTCAAAGCGTGGTCTATAAGGTTGACTTGTCTGTGTTCGAGGTATAGTCGTTCACTTTGTCTTTCTGTTGAGGCCGCATTTCGGACTAGCTTACCAACTCTATTCTGTTATATCTATGCTTGTAACACCTTGTTACATTTGTGTAGTCTGTCACTGGATAAGAAGACCAATTTATTAACAATGTTTTTTGCTCAATGAGTATTTTGCTTAGGCCAGCTGGTAGTTCCAGTATAAAATTACAGTAAAGCGCCTCTTTTACCTGATTTATGGCTCAGTTTGATTGAATTCGAGAACTTTTGCGTTCTGTGGCCTGATGCTTGTGATGTTTGCCCGAAATATTTCGTTCATACAGGCATTCAAAAACTTCCTTCTCAGAAATATCGGTGGGCTTCACAAAATAATTTTAATGGGGAGGGGGGAGCTTTGTCTCATACGGTTATTTAATAATAAATGGAGCCATCATTCAAACAAAAAGTTTTTATTTTTTCATAATCACATTACTAGGTTTCAGTCGATAAAACATAACATGCGACTATGAAAAATATTTCTTTTCAATATTTTTAAATGACTTTATTGATTGTTTTTACAGTTTCGAAGCGTTTGTACAAAAACCTAATATTTATGGAAACTAAGGTTTTTCGACCAACGCTTCCAAACCATAGAAAGGAACCATTATAGAAATCAGTCTAAAAAAATCTTATTTACCATAAATTTCTTAAATTTTATGGAAAATAAGATTTTTTTGTACAAACGCTTCGAAACTGTAAAAACAATCAATAAAGTCATTTAAAAATATTAAAAAGCAATATTTTTTACAGTGGCATGTTATGTTTCAACAACTGAAAAATAGAAATGTGATTACGAAAAAATTAAAACCATTTTTTTGTATGGTGGCGCCATCTATTATTAAATAGCCGTACTAGACAGGTAACAAAGCGTATTATGATAGAGTCTATAGATGGAACTCTTCCGTTATGCCTGAGCGCGTGTATACACAGAACATGCCTTCTAATGAAATAAAATAAAAAAAATTACTTTGGCTTCTGTCCGACGCATATAGACAGCCCGTCTATAAGAAGCGCCGGCAGCAGATGTAGGAATAATGTATACAAGCGATTTGTAACAGCCGATTTGTTTAGAGTCACTGCTGCGTACCTGAAACGAAAATGGAATACTAAATACATTTTGTAGTTGTTATAGACCCTAGCTGCGGAGCCAAGGGTCGCGGGTTCGATTCCCGCTCAGACAAATATTTGTGTGCAAGAACGTGTCTGGGTGTAAAAGTATCTATATATGTACATATTATTTAAAAACAAGAATTTTTAATTATGTATATAAGTCGTCTAGTACCCCGTAATACAAGCATAATACTTGCTTACTTTGGGACTAGATGGCGCTGTGTGGAATGTCCCATATTATTATTTATTGTATACTGGTTTTGCATTGAAGTCGTTTCGTTGCACCACCGTTACGATGCGAAGAAAGAACAAACACACTTTCGAATTTAAAATACTTATTCGTTAGTGTGTTGGTACCTTGGTTTCTCTAAGGTTGGCACTTAGTTAATTTAAAATTTGTATCATGGAGAAAATCAGAGCTTAAATTCATCAGCGCGTGTTTTGTATTAACAGGATCGTGTACTGGTAAATTTCCATACAATAGCGTTAATGGTTTTACCCCACTAAATCTTAACCGATTGGTCGAAAAAAATTATATGGTATTCACATCAACAAAAACTAGGTTCATACATTTCTAAATTTTTAAATATTTTGATAACTCATTAGAAAAAAAAAACTTGAATGCGAGGGTTTTTTGCCGAAAGTTGATTCATTTTTTACAAGATATACAACATGAAACTAAATGCATTTTTACATGTAAAAATAAAAAAAATAAAATCGAAAAATAATGAATTTTGATGATGTGAAAAAGCAATTGAGTTTTATTGTAACATGTGAAAAATGAAACGATTTCAAAAAAAACTCTGCGCGTAAATTTTTCTTCTTCTCGTGATGTATCAAAATATTGTCACCCCCCAATCCTTCCTTTCGACCTGGGTATGTTACAATTAAATAATTTCCGTTACATTTATTTTATTAAATATTACGTTACATCCGTTACGTTTTGTTTGGCAGGCTGTTTACATGTTAAGGCCTCTCTCTACCATTCGACAGTGACCGCCCACGGCTAAAACGTAGGGTGTATATGTGATTGAGCAATGAGCATGTATAAATATTTTTGTTCAAAAAAATACGTAAGTTTGTTAAAATTCGCAGGAACAATAAAAAAAATATTTCAAAGCGTTGAATCTCCTCCCGACAGAAATTCAGTCAGTTTAGTTATGCACCTATTACCATGAGTTTAAAGTTGTTTCAAGTTTCGATACTCGCTAACGACGGCGTAAAATATTTATATTAGAATATATAGTTCCTCTCGGTACCGCTGGAGGCGCTGTACAAGTTTACCATGCAAACTTTATACTCCGTCGCTAGCGAGTAAACGATTTCAAATTCGTGATAGCACTGCTGTACAAACGATCGAAGGTACTTACCAAACGGCACTTGTCAATGGATATTCGTTGATGTAAGCCCAATTGTGGTCCAGGAAGTTGCGCCAAGTGATTTTATTCTCTACCGAACTGACGTAGTTTAATATAGGCGGTTCTGCTGGTGGATGGCTGCAAGAAGATTTTTCATCAAATGTCTGTGTTAATCAAACCGTCTTAAAATAAGACCCCTTCAATAGGACAAACATTCTTATTCCAGGCCAGCAAACGCCTGCCACTTCGTTCGTGTGGTTTTTATAATAAAAATACATTATTTTAAATTTGTATTATACAAGTGCAAGAAGAAACCAAATTATAACTAAATTATATAAAAAGTAAAACTAAAAGTATTTACAAATTAAAAAATACTGTATTTACAAATTAAAAAATACTATGTAAATTATGATAAATGACAAAATTTTAAAGAGACGATGGGTTCAGGGTACCAAGGATGCTTGCCGCGTTGCCGCGCTGTATTGCGACACTGATCCTCTGAACAAAGTATTCCTTGCACATAGGATCCCCTGTCAACACACACAGCGCGACACCCAAATCGTGGACAAATGATTTGGTATCCTTGGACCAGGGACCCATCGTCTCGACAGCAAAAGGGATGAAATGGTATATATTATGTTTAAAAAAAAAAAAAAAAAACTTTATACGATAATAAAATTCATAAACAAAATTTTATGCGATTGAAGAACATGGAAATTACTTATAAGCTATTAAAAAAAATTTAAGCTATTAAAACTTAAGTAGGTACATGACTATCATTGACTGTGCCTCGGAGAGCAAGTTAAGCCGTCGGTCCCGGTGAAATTCCACCAACATGCACTGGAAAGTGGATTAATCTCCAAGCTTCTTCATCCCGAGAAGAGGCCTAAGCCCTTGAAGTGGGACACTGAGGGCTGATGGTACCTATGGTAAGGTAACTATTTGTGCTTTAACTTATTTGTGCTTTGACTGACCGGTTGGCCGAGAGGTTAGAGACCCTAACTGCGGAGCCCACGGTCGCGGGTTCGATCCCCGCCCAGGACAAATATTTGTGTGCATGAACATGTCTATTTGTTCCGTGTCTGGGTGTAAAAGTATCTATATATGTATACATTATAAAAAAAAGAATATTTATGTATATATATCAGTTATCTAGTACCCCACAATACAAGCATAATACTTGCTTACTTTGGGACTAGATGGCGCTGTGTGGAATGTCCCAAATATTATTATTATTATTATTATTATTGTTATTATAACTGTCGTCGTGGCATAAGTGACGTTTATACCTCTTTCTATAATTTAGGTGGATGCTTCTCGCAGCCGTTAACAGGCAATTCACCACCATGTCGACTGGAACGATCTCCGCGTTGACGTTTTCGTCACAGTGTAAAGTGTGAAGAACGCCTGTCACTGGAAAATGATGGAAACAATTAAAATCAGAATTTCTTTATTACTTTAGTTTGGGTATTACAGAACTGTGAGAGCTTTTACAGAAAGCCATGCAAGGCCAATTCGTTTGTCTGCCGTTCCGTTCAAGAGACGTTTGGCTTTGGCTTGAATAAGTATTAATTGAAAATTAGTAGGTAACGTAACAACAAACTATATGAAAGTACGCGACCAGCTGGTTCGATCATAAAATCGATGGATTATACGCCATATTTTTTTTATTTATCTGTCTGTTAGCAGTTATACGCCAGTTTGATCGGCTGACAGGATAACTGTGTCTTCAACTGGAGGTTAACAGTATCCGTAGGTCGTAGAAACGAAATCTACCAGATAACTGGTAGATTGGATGGACTGGTAGATTGGTAGACTGACGCTTTAACTGGAGGTGGTGGAAGACCTCTTAATAAATCCATATTACAAAAAGGGGGATTCCTTACCAGCGCCGACGACTACGCCAGTTGGCCCGTACATATTGTCGATCCAACACGGCAGAGGCTCTTTGACCGTTGATGTCACTGGAAATTTGAAGTAATATTTAGAAAAAAATTAGAACTAGCTTAAAATGTGTATGGAAAAACATTGCTTTGTGGCAAAAACCACTTATAAATAACGCACGTACTAATTTGACAACTTGCAATAAACAAGTACAGTTTTTTTTTTTCAAAATCACATAGGACCTTCAAATATTGCCGTATTAAAAAGTATCCTATAATATTATCTAAAAAGTTCTCTACCTGCCATTCAAAGTCTTGTCTAAATTGGTTTAGACATTTCAGAGATTATCACGGACAAACAGACAGACAGGAATTTAAAAAAAACGCGTGTTTGGGCGTTCGTTTAATAGAAATAAAAATAGGACTCAAAATCAAAAAGTTTTTATTCAATATAAGATGTTTACACACACTTATTAAAAATCAAAATGGATTGATTAGGTGATTAGGTACCGGTTCTCCCTGTAAACTTCTCCCTGTTTATTTAATTTAAATATATGTTTTTCTTAGTTAGTTTAATTTTTTTTTTAAATATGCTTACAACTTACAATGATGTCCATGCGTACTTATAATTTAAATACTCGCTAATACAATAGTAAGCTTTTTTCACGAGTTGGACTTTAACGCGCTTTGTAAATTGATTTGAATTTAAGTTCAACATTTTTTTAGGAATTTTATTATAAAAACGAATACAATTTCCCATGAAAGAATTATTAACCTTTGAGAGTCTGAACCTGGGAATCGATAACATATGCTTATGTCTTGTATTTAAGTTGTGGGTATCACCCACCCTAGAGAAATCGTTTAAGTTTTTATGTACATAAATTATATTTTCATAAATATACTGACAAGGGACTGTCAAAATGTTGCTTTCTCTAAAGTGAGCCTTTACACTATCTCTAGATTTTAATTTATATATAGCTCGAATAGCCCTTTTCTGCAGTACAAATATTGTTTGAATGTCAGCGGCCTTTCCCCATAGCAGAATGCCATATGACATTATGCTATGAAAGTTGCTAAAATAAACCAGCCTCGCTGTAGGCACATCGGTTAGTCTTCTTATTTGCCTGATTGCAAAAACAGCAGAGGTCAGTTTACCAGCCACTCTCATAACATGAGGACCCCATTGTAAATTTACATCTATAGTAATGCCCAAAAACACAGTTTCACTAACGAAACTTAATGAATCCCCACCAAGTCTCAAATTGACATCAACTTGCCTAACATTGGGCAATGTAAATTGATCAAATTGCTTTATTTTATTAGGCATATGGTATACCACATAAAAAGTACAAATTGACTAGAAGCCCTCTGTGTTTACCGTCTAACCACTCATACTCTATCTAGTTGGTGTATGATGGCGAGTTTTAGTACGAGTTCAGATGCGCGAAGTTCCCGCGCGCAGTCTCCAACCCCGTGAAACCCCCACGCGCCGTTTATAAACCCCGTGAAATTGCGTAATGTCACTTCGATACTGTGATGTGACATTTATGACTATTAAAACCAAACGCTGCTGTCAAATTTATTAACTCTATGGTATACCACGTCATCCAGCGATAGAGCACCATGCTAACACACTATCGGATAACATGTATGAACAGTTACAATCAAACTTTATGGCGGATCCGAAAGTAGGCGCAAGTCGCCTCGCAATATCCAGTTTTAGGTGTAGCGGGACGCAGTGGAGCGTGGGGTGTATGACTGTACATGCGCGAGCACGCACAGTATTCAGATATGCCATAAAGTTTGTCGCGATCAACAACTCACCAATGGCTGGGCGGAATATTCCTAAAGGCAGATTTCCCGCATTCTCTTTTAACTCGTTCTCCGCTAACGCCTTCGTGAATGTATAAGTGTTGGGCCATGGACTTATTATTCTGAAATTAATCACAAAATATGAAAAAACATACTTCTAACTAATAGTAAATCGTTAATCGAGAAGGGAAAAAATAGTGTATTTAGTAGAAACAACTTTGCTTTGGTTGATCGGTGTATTGTTTTACCTTCGCGCCTGTATACTGCTCATTCTGTTTATTTATTTAAACAAAGACATCAACAAAATACTGTTTTATTTTACGTAACAAACAATGGCGACGTCATTAAAACGTACAAGTAATATCTGGAAACTTTTATGCATAATACAGACACAAAAACGCCCCAGACACCTACACATAACTTATTATTTATTTAATGTTTTATCTACAACGTCATTGACATCGATATCGGCATCGGTATCACCGATTATTTCATACAATAATCGGTATCGTATCGGCTACATTACGTATCGTTACATCCCTAGTATCGACGGCGATGGAAACGAATCGAAGATCGAGACGTTGCCCCTCGTTCAATCCATACGAAAGCAATAGACAAAACAAATATAAATAGAATGCTCGACCGAATGGCCGAGTGGTTAGAGACCCTTAATTACTACGGAGCTAAGGGTCACGGATTCGATTCCCGCCGGCACTAATATTTGTGTGCATGAACATATCTATTTGTTCTGTGTCTGGGTGTAAAATATCTATATATGTGTATGTGACAAAACAAATATTATAAATAGAAAGCTTGACCGAATGGCCGAGTGGTTAGAGACTCTAACTGCGGAGCTAGGGTCGCGGGTTCGATTCCCGCCTGGCACAAATATTTGTGTGCATGAACAGATCTATTTGTTCTGTGTCTGGGTATAAAATATCTATATATGTGTATGTGACAAAACAAATATTATAAATAGAAAGCTTGACCGAATGGCCGAGTGGTTAGAGACTCTAACTGCGGAGCTAAGGGTCGCGGGTTCGATTCCCGCCCGGCACAAATATTTGTGTGCATGAACATTTCTATTTGTTCTGTGTCTGGGTATAAAATATCTATATATGTGTATGTGACAAAACAAATATTATAAATAGAAAGCTTGACCGAATGGCCGAGTGGTTAGAGACTCTAACTGCGGAGCTAAGGGTCGCGGGTTCGATTCCCGCCCGGCACAAATATTTGTGTGCATGAACATTTCTATTTGTTCTGTGTCTGGGTATAAAATATCTATATATGTGTATGTGACAAAACAAATATTATAAATAGAAAGCTTGACCGAATGGCCGAGTGGTTAGACTCTAACTGCGGAGCTAAGGGTCGCGGGTTTGATTCCCGCCTGGCACAAATATTTGTGTGCATGAACATTTCTATTGGTTATGTGTATGGGTGTAAAATATCTATATACGTGTATGTCGTTGAATTGATCATTTCATGGTGTGTTTGCTTTCGGATTTATTCGAAATTCGGCCAAGATAGGTTGACGGTCCACCATTTCTAAATTGATAGATTAGGTCAGGCTAGGCGAGCCACTCAGAAAATGAAAATAAAAAAAAGAATATTTAAGTATGTACAACAGTTTTCTAGTACCCTATAATACAATCATAACTTGCTTACTTTGGGACTAGATGGCGCTGTGTGGGATTTTCCAGGTACATTGTATACACTAAAATAATATTATAAAAAAATATCTCAAGCTTATCCCTTAAAATATCGAAATAAATTTAAAATAAATTAAAGTAATAAATGTTTAAAGTAAATCTTACTCTAAATGAAATACATTTCTTGAAAAAAAACTATATTTATTTATTTATTTTATATACACCATTGAAAACTATTAACATTTCAATTTGATTACTAAAAATATGCAAAAAAGATTGGCGTTAAATGATTTTGATGAAATTTTGAAATTTAGAAAGACGAAAGAAACACATTTAATCTCGGCCACGGATATAAATAATACACAGTATACAAATACAAATGACCGAACACAAATAGAAGTTCTCCGCAACCTTGATAGGAGCCCACAACACTGTTTTTCAGTCAGCCCCTACGCGAGTCCGCAATTTAAATAAATTACCTAATGGTTCGACATAGGTAAATAAGACGTACCTACAAACATATATAAATATACTGCTTTTCCAGGACCAGAGAAGTTACATTAAATGTAAGCCAGAAAGAAAGTCACAAGTGAGGAAAAATTAGAAAGAAGAAAAGTTTATCCAGCAATCAGTGTATTAAAAATTTGACTCGTCAAAAGTCAGTTTTTTCAAACGTTTATGTACTTTCACTTGCTTGTATGCAAGTGTAATATGTATGGATGGATGTGTGAACTTTTTATTTTTAAAGCACTACTTTGAATATTGGTAGTTGAAATAAGAGCCCTTTCAGACGTGCTGGGTGGCGGGTGTACCCGGTGGCGAAATGTGTGCCTCTCCGGTAAATTACCGAAGTTACAATCAAACGTTATGACGGATCCGAAAGTAGGCACAAGTCACGTCGCAATAACCAGTTTTAGGTGTAGCGGGACGCAGTGGAGCGAGGGGCATATGACTGTACCTGCGCAAGCTCGTATAAAGCGTCGTATCCGTTATAAACTTAGACGAGATCTGTACCTACGTGTGAAAGCTACCTACATGGCCGTAAACTTCGCCACCGTGTACCCGGCACGTTTGAAAAGGCTTTATAGCCTCAAGCTTTTGAAAGTGTATATCATATAGCTGTGACATTTAAACGACTATTTTTAATTATTTTTCATGTAAAAGCTTGTTTTTAAAAAGGTTTTTTTATACTCACGAAGTTAGCGATTTGTCGATTTTCTCGTCCGTCATTTTGTCTAATAGAACATTGAGCTCTTCGCGCTTCACGGAACTCGGATAGAACTTTTCTTCGATCCTATCCAAATGGCAATTCGAATAGGCGGTCGACACGTGCATCAGCACCTGAGATAGAAAATGCATACCAGGTATTATATTTAATAATATTACCTTTGATTATTTAGTGTCTGGATAGTGAGTCAAAAAACGTAGATAAAAATATCACCTAACCGTTCGGTTATAATTCATGCACACAGAGACGGTTTGTACATAGTTCGTTTAGCGTAGCGAAAGTATATGGTCTGTTGAGTCACACACACAAATCTAAAAGTTGGCCTGTCATTTTTGTAGACATTGTATTTCGAGGGTCCATCCAGACATTATATACCATATCAGCATTATCAGCTCATTATACCCCACTGTAAGACCTTATGCCACCCCTCAGGATGAGGGTGCTTGGAGCTTAATCCATCACGCTGTTCCAGCGCGGGTTGGTGGATTTTAACGTCAAACGACTACAATAGATCTAAGACCACGCGAAGTCGCGGACACAGCTAATTCAAAATATCAACAAAACTCTGATTCTTACATTCTGTTCTAGACAATTTTTTATTCTAGAATTTTGACTTGGTTCCACAGCATCATCGCGGCGCTGCTGCAGAGCGGTGTGTCGCGCGTGACAATCGCATTGCGTATTTTAATGACAGATACAGTTCCAATCAAACTTTATGGCGGATGTGAAAATAGGCACGAGTCGCGTCGCAGTAACCAGTTTTAGGTGTAGCGGGGCGCAGTGGAGCGAAGGGCATATGACTGAACCTGCGCAAGCACGCCATATTTGAAACTATACCTAGATTTAAGTCCACGCGAAGTCGCGGGCGCACCTAGTTGTTCAAAATATCAATAAAACTCAGATTTTTATCGTTTTTAGATACTTTTCTTGGTTTAACTGAATTACACAGACAAGTCAACCTTAAAGACCACGCTTTGACAGGGAATAGCATTCACCAAGGCTATGTAGTGACACTACATAACTACGTCTCTTGTGAGCCGTCAGTTGGAAGCACGTCGGAAGCCATTAAATTGTCAATTTTGAACGAGCCAATGAAAATTAGCCGACCCCTCCCCGCACCCCGCCACTTTTTAGCGATTTCGTTTTCGTACTGACGTTTATTAAAGCGTGGTCTATAGGTTGACTGGTCTGTGCTGAATTATCATTCACAATACATATCCGAATCCCAATTGACCATTCCCAAATTTTTGAACTAAAGTCTGTTGTTTTTTTATTTTTTATTTGTTTTTTTTTTCTTTTGGATCGGTCTTTACGAAGATATATTTTATTGAAAATTCTTATAGCGTGACGTCATCGGGTGGAATCATAAATTTAGCTATTGCCTTTGCATATTTATAAAAAGAATGGCATTATTACTTATTTATGTATAATAACGTATACATGACAAGAACGTCTAGGCCCCAAACTAAGCATTAGTTTGTCTTTTGGGTACCAAGCGAAGACACCACATACATATAACAACCAATACCCGGTACCAGTATCAATATTCATCATATTAATACTGACCCGACCTGGGATTCGAACCCGGGACCTCCATGTCCCTTACAGTTCTGCCATGCGGTTCTGAGACTGACATTGTTTTCATAAATGTAATGGTACTTACAAAAAAATATAATGGACTTCAGTTGAAAAAATTGGGAATGTTCAATTACACCCTATGTTGTGGTTGGTATCTTCCTATATACCTTTCTATAACATTAAATATTACACAACGTAACCTTGCTTTAATGTTATAAAGGTTATATAACAAACAAAGCATACAAATAATTACAGTACGTAACAACGAGCATGTTCACGCACCAAGCATAGTTTATTTATTTCATACATATGCAACTATAGATGTTATAATAAATTAGAATGATATTATAATTTTTAAATTACAACCTCCTTGGGAAATCAAGTCAATGTCTGTTTGAGGTGATACATCTTGTCATGCCAAAGAGTTGAAAATGATTTTGCGTTTGTGTGAAATCGGCTGACTGACTGGCCGAGTGGTTAGAGACCATAACTGCGGAGCCAGGGGTCGCGGGTTCGATTCCCGCCCGGGACAAATATTTGTGTGCATGACATGTTTCTTTCTTCCGGGTCTGGTGTAAAAAAGTATCTAAATATGTATAAACTATAAAGAATATTGTCTACTTGTCTAGTACCCATAATACAAGCATAATACTTTCTTACTTTAAGACTAGGTGGCGCTGTGTGGGACGTCTAAAGTATTTTCATTATTTGAAATTTAATTTTTTATTTTTTTTTTTAATTAGGAAAACCAACAGGTAAGGTACATATAATTTAATAGTAGATTGTTACATAAAACGATGAAAGGGACCGATTTAATTTAGGTACAAGTGTAGCAGGGCGCCAATAGTTCGAGTGCCTAAATAGGTCTTTCACCCGAGGAAAACACTGCTTTTCATTTCGAATACGAGGAAAGTAAATAAAAACGCGTTGAATCCGTGTCTGAATCTGATGAACTCATTTTATACAAATAACTGTACGTACTTATACGTAAATAATTTTTCAATGTAGTTGCTCGTAAAGTTTTCTTTTTTGTGTAACAAAATTATGCGGAAACCGACTCTTTATTTCACGCGTGAAATAAAAAAGTACTGAAATCCTTTATTTCATGCGTGAAATAAAGTATTTTTTTAAATTTTTTGACTCTATGGTGCATGGTGCAAGTCATAAAATTTAAAAAATTACAGAGATGCAAGGAGCTTTTGATATTCGAAAAAAAAAAACAATTATTTATAAGTATGCGCGCTCTAGCAATAATTAAATGATGATAAACACCATAACACATACGATTCTTGATTATCCCATTTAAAAATACGTGTTTTGTTTCCGCAAATAAAAATATTTTTCACATTATTGGCTGTACGTATACTGTACCTTTGCCTTAAGAAAAAAAAACTGTATGAAACGCGCGCTCTGCAAAGAAAGCGCGCCATTTCGTTGTAAATAGGCTTTGGTGAAATAAAATTACTTTCTTTATTATACTTATTTTTGTTGTATTTCCTCGCAAAATGCATTGAAAAATGTTGTAAGATACTTGAGCGTAAAAGGTTTTATCCGAATGCGTGCCAATGAAAACACGAGCGCAGGGACTGATGATGGGAAAGATATTCCCTGGGACGAAAAGTACTGTTTTCATCCCTCTGATTAAGTAACTTCAAGCGTACTTTCCGAGTATGAGAAATAAAAAATTCTGAAAGTAACACTTCACGTGGTGTAACATTTTTATTTATTGCGGTTTGTTTTGCGACAGATTGGCCGAGTTAGTAAGAGATCCTAACTGCGGGACCAAATGTCGCGGGTTCGATTCCCGCCCGCGACAAATATTTGTTTGCATGAACATATCGTTCCGTGTCTGGTTGTAAAAAGTATCTATATATGGATAAAATATAAAGAATATTTAAATACACACATCAGTTGTCTAGTACCCATAATACAAGCATAGTCAATACTTACATTAAGTTCCTTCATATCTCTGGCCAATCTCAAAACATGCAAGGGTGCTAAAACGTTGGTTGCGAAAGCAGCTCTCAAATGCTCGTCGAATTTTACAGTAGCAGCGGCGTGGAATATTATATTGACCTAGAAATACACAGAGTAAATTAATTTGACATCAGCGTCTGGTTTTGATAGAGTCATAAATGTCACTTCATAGTATCGAAGTGATATTATGCAATATTGCGGGGTTGAAGATCGGGGCGCGGAGATTTCACGGGAGTGGACACTGCGCATCAGCTAGCTAGAGTATGAGTGGTTAGACGGTAAACGCAGAAGTGGGCTTCTAGTCAATTCGAAGTTTTATGTAGAAAGACGACCAAACCGATATTTTAATTATGGAAAGGAGGGGGCCCTCTGTTCGTCTGAATGTATATACAGGTTGAAATTTTAACAACCATCCAAAAAAATTTTTGATATTACATATCACCAATAGACCTCATTACGTATAAAATAAATATAGGTTACATTTTCATAATAAAATATATTATCTACAGTGTTATTTTATAACGTTCGCTTGCCTTCTTTTTCACGACCTGCTCGAGACATTAACACCAAAACAAGACAGGCCGTGAATGGTGACTTATCGCGAAAATTATAGGGATATTGCAAAAACACGGGTAATTATACAATGGTGGTTATATTTTTCAATCTTTCTAAAAAAAGTTCAGGTTTTTTGCGAAAACGCGAGTCGCTTTAGTAACATTGAACATTCTTAACGCTGATTGGCTTGATTTTTGCTTGCTAGCCAACTCGTACTCTGATTGGTTCCTATCTTTTCCCATGTAGCTTTGAGGTATTATATCATAGAGTTATAAAGGGTAAGAAATGACAATGTCTATTCATAGTAATGTATCGATCAATTAAACACATTAAATATCGAAAACTGCTGGCTCGCATACAAAAACACGACCACAAACAAAACAACGTGCGACAATGAATTGAGCGGGGCGCTCAAACCGGCCAATCAATTTTCTTTTTCATTATAACTAGGATTCCCTTCGCAATCTTACTAAGGTGCCTCGCGTTTTCACGAAAACACTACCTTTTTTTTCAGTAAGATGGAAAAATATAATCACCATTGTCTAATTATCCGTGTTTTCGCAATATTCCTAGAATTTTCGCGATAATTCAAATTATCAAATCATCCTACGACACATACAGGATGAGATTTTAGTGACCAGCCAAAATTTTTCTAGATGTTAGGTATCACCAATAGAAGACCTTATTACGTAAATAAAAATATAAGTCAAATATTCATAATCAATAATTTTTTCCTAAATATTTTTTAAAATTTGGCTACCTTCTTCTACTTATATAGAGCGAAAGGGCGGGGCATGGGGCATGTGGGCGGGGCGCATGCACGTGCACTGGTGCTCTCGTTAACGGTGACTAGTAATATTTTATAGTTTTGGGAAAGGTTTACGTAGTCTTAACTTAATATTTTTCTATTGAACGATACTAAAAAGTAACAAGACGGCCAACGGATTTATATATGACTATTATGTCCCACTGTAGGGGCTTAAACCTCCGTCCAGGGTGAGAGGGCTCGGAGTTTAATCCACCACGCTGCTCCAGTGCGGGTTGGTGGATTTTAACGACTGCCATTTGTTGATGGCATCCGATGATTATCGATGGCTACCCCATTACGATAGTTCATAATAATATTGTTCATACCTTTTCTGTTAGCGTCTGTCTGTCACTTAGTGTCAAACCAAGACCGGCAGATTCGCAGTCGCCCGATATTACGACGATTTTATGGCGAAACTTCGGGACCTCTTTCTTCAGTAAATCGAATACCTGAAATTATATAACATTTTATAATATTGTCATGTGCATTTTCCATTTCATTCCATCCAGCCCATTATACCCCACCGCAGGGACTTAGGTTTCCCGTCAGGGTGAGGGGGGAGAGAGATTGGAGCTTAATCCAACACGCCGCTCCAGTGCGGGTTGGTGGATTGTAACGACCGCCATCTATTGACAGCAGCCGAGACCGAAGATAGCTTCACGTGCTTTCCGAAGCACGGAGTCAGTCATGTGCATGTACCTAATCGATGTGGATTGCCAAAGTTCTTCCATCACTACTTTAGTCTTAGATACTTTGGTATAAAACAGTAATATGATTTGACGGGGAGTGTCTAGAAGTCCATAGAACGAGTGAATCTTCCAGTGAGGATTTTGACGAAGTGTTTTTTATTTGAAGTGACAATCGAGTAACAACTACGAAAGTGTGATGTAAAAACCGACCAAGTAGCAATCGCTTCTTTACCACCGTACGATATAAAAAAAAAAAACATATTTCTTGTATGGGGACCCCCTTTTCATTTATAACTTTATTCTATTTTATTTTTATTATTTGTTTTTTTAACGCGTTCATGGTAGCATAAATTTCATGAAAATTTCAAGTGTAAGCAAACGATCTCACAACCACCAACCGAACCAACTAAAAAGTAAAAAAAAAAACACGTTTCTTGTATGGGGACTCACTTTAATTTTTAACTTTTTTTATTTTTATTATTTGTTGTTATAGTGGCCATAGATACATACTCTGTGAAATTTTCAAGTGTCTACTTATTCTGTGACAGAAAGACGGACGGACGGATCGACAGCGGAGCGTTAGTAATAGGGTTTCCGGACCGTGTAAACTATAGATAATAATAATATCTGCGACATTCTACACAGCGCCATTTAGTCCTAAACTAAACAAAACTTGTATTATGGGTACCAGACAACTGATATACCTACATACTTAAATGTTCTTTATAATATTATATATACATATAGATAGATACTTTTACATCCAGATGTAGAACAAATAGACGTACTCAGGCACACAAATATTTGTCTACATGAATGTCGTGATTGCCCAAACCGAAACGAACCTGTCTCAAATTTATAAGGCCATAGGGCTATGGTTCGAATCCGGGCGTGTACCAATGAGTTTTTCTGACTTAAGTACATAACTATCACTGACTCCGTGCCTCGGAGAGCACGTTAAGCAGTCGGTCCCGTGCTGTCAATAGATGGCGGTCGTTAGTGGACCCGCCAATCTGCAGTGGAGCAGCGTAGTGGATTTAAGGATTTAAGCTCCAAGCCCCCTTCACCCAGGGCGAGGCCTAAGCCTTTGCAGTGGGATAAAATTGGGCTGATGAAATGAAGTGAAGTAATATTTGTCTCCCGCGGAACCGAATCCGCGATCCTTGGCTCCGAAGTTAAGGTCTCTAACCACACGGCCAATCGGCCAGTCTTCAGTCAGATCTACGATTATGAATGTATGAATATTGCGTAATAAATAAGTTGTTTTTTGTTATGTTTTTCAAGGTTATAAATATTGCAGTGACACGGATTCGTGTGTGCTCTGATGCAATGTTGGTTCACGAAAGGACTTTTATTGTTGATTCAACGAAGCCAAGGATACCATTTACTTTGGAGGACCCTTTCAGCTGTTTATTTTTAACGCGTGGTTGTAATATAAATATTGTAAAACTCCGAGTGCACACTTATGGTAATTCGACGAATTTAGCATGGAGATCGACTCAATCAGAGTTTAAGTGGTTGAAAAAGAAAATAAAACATTGCGAAAAAACGTCAGGCAAAGTCAAGTTTTTTATACACAGTTCGTGTGGAACATGACACACTAGTAAGGAAACTTAGTCATACGGCTTTAGCGGTACATTCCAGTCCATTCCAAAAGCCCTTTTTATATCCCACTGCAGGGGCTTAGGCCTCCTCTCAAGATAAGGGGGCTTGGAGCTTAAATCCACCACCCCGCTGCAATGCGGGTCTGGGGAATTGTAACGACCGCCATCCATTGACAGCAACCGGGACCGACTGCTAAACGTGCTCTCCGAGGAACGCAGTCAATGATAGTTAATGTACTTAAGTCAAAAAAAAATCAGTGGTACACGCCCGGTTTCGAACGACGGTCACATGGCTTTATAGATTTGAAAGAGGTTCGCTGCGCTCGGGCTATCACGACACTATAGCGGTACATCTCTTGATTTAATTGCATCATGCTAAGTAGGGTTGTAAAACACAATATATTGATGTCAACGGTATGAAGTCTGCCGCAGCGACTTGGTCATGGGTGTCCCGTAAGGCACAGATCTAAAATTAATTATAAAGATGTAAAAAACAATATGTTGAAAACAGCGTTTTAATCTATGGTTTTAATCATAAAAGTAAGAATTAACTAGAAGCCCTCTTCTGCGCTTACCGTCTAACCACTCATACTCTAGCTAGCTGGTGTGTACCCGTTGCGAGATGGCGAGTTTTAATCCGAGTTTAATCCGCGAGGTCCCCGCGCGCCGGCCTTCACCCCCACGAAATTGCTTTCGACATTTTCGATATTGTGAAGTGACATTTCTGACTCTATTAAAATCATATTAAAACCTCTATGTTAAAACCAAACGCTGCTATCCAATTTATTCACTTTATAGTTGTAATTGACGACCGCTTAACCTAGTGGGTAGCGACCCTGCCCACGAAGCTGGAGGTCCCGGGTTCGAATCCCAAGTCGGGTCAAAATTTATATGCTAAATATTGACACGGGTACCGGGTCTTGGTTGTTATATGTATGCGGTGTCTTCGCTTGGTAGCCAAAACACAAGCTGGGCCTAGACTTTATTGTGTGTGATGTATACATTATAATAAATATAAATTTTATTTTTATGCAACACTAAATGCATTAAATTCGCTCTTTAAAATGTCAATAAAGTCGGGACTAATTTATCATTAAATGGTGAAGCACTTAATTTGACTGACTCGACGCTTCTTTTGGTGATCACCTTGTATTCGAAGCTGCAGTGGGGCACCCATACATAGGGTTGCCAACTTAAAAAAAAAAACAGTATAATTAAGTAGAGCGGAGAAAAAAATGAACAGTATTTAAAAGAAACAAACAGTATTTATTTTTTAAACACATTTTTTTTGGATTTTTTAGGGTACCTAACTTATAAATGGATATGAGTAACCTTGTATGGACCAGTGGCGTTGTTTTTTTTAGCGGTCATAATTTTTTGAACTACTACTTTGTAGTACTACTTATAAATACTAATACTTGTAAATAACTTTCGCTGTAAATAATATCATATCGTATATTGGAGTGTGTTGTTAAAACAATATTTTTAATACTTTATTTTTAGTGAACAGTTATGAAAGTTCTGGCTTTCCGCGCGCGGCTCCGCTCGCGTGGATTACACAGCAGTGTAGTCCACTACAATTAAAAGGTACAGCCACACTGCATTTCCTTTCTGTCGTTTATTTTCTAATTCCTTTGAATTTTGTTTGCTACAGTCTTATAGAAATATTTAGAAACACACAAGTACATTATTGGATAAGTAAACAAATTACAATTATATTAAAACATGCACATAAATGCACAAATTAAATTGTATTTTTACGTACCATGCTTTTTACCATATCATAATCTATGAGCATATCACAACACGAACGAAAGTTATTATGCCAAGGATGGCGGTAACATCAGATTATCCGACCGTGTTAAGAATCACAATCATTCATCAGTACTAAATTAATTCATAAAACATTTAACTTGTCAGCATAACACTACAGTTAACTGTCAATAAACCGGCCGTTTGTAAAAACCCCGTATTTCATATCTGATAGCAAGTGATATGCGACCACCCGTAATAATTGGTATTCGACAAGTTGTTGTCGCATGTGTGCGTGAAGAGACATGTAAGTATACTAATAAAATCGAAAAATTCCTAGGTTTGTGGCGCGTTGTACAACTCGCCGCTAGATGGCGCTATCCAGTGCTTATCGCTCGGCGCGAAATGCGAGAATTTAAAATAACAATTGGCGCGCGATTTTAAAATTTATAATAAACGACTATCTGATTGTGTTCTCCAGTTTACAAAGTCGGGAGTGCCTCTACGTCTCTATGGTAAGCACGCCCATGCTACACAGTTGTACCGAGACGCCTTTTTCCGAGACAAAAGTAGCCTATGTCACTCTTCAGCTTATAAACTACATTTATGCAAAAAATCATAGCGATCCCGGTACAACTGTGTAGTCCACGCGAGCGGAGCTGCGAGTCGTAAGCTAGTATCTTTATAAATTATAGCCTATGTCTTGTACAGACGTATAAGCTATATTATTGTAAAGTTTCATTACAATCCATTCAGTAGCTTTTGCGTGAAAGAGTAACAAACATCCATACATACAAACTTTCGCGTCTATAATATCAGTAAGAATGTGTATGTCCTTAATTTAATATTGATGCTTGTAAGATTTTGAAAAGAGTAACGGCTGAGTTTTTTTGTCAGTTCTTCTTAGTAGAAGTTACATTATGAATTGGTAGTAACTAAAAGATAAGATGAAACATCAGCTGTAACTTAAAGGGCCTCACTGCTAAGCACCGAACTCAAATGGGCGGCCAGCGTGAACGCATGCTGTTTCATCTAACATCATCGTTCGATAAATAGGTAAGTTGCGATAGAAATAACGGGAGTGAAAATTTCTATCGCCAAATCAAACGAAACGGCTCTCACGAATTCCTAGATTGTGAAAAGTTGTGAAATTATAAAAATTATTTGACCTTTGACGACCGCTTAGCCTAGTGGGTAGCGACCCTGCCTACGAAGCTGGAGGTCCCGGGTTCGAATCCCAGGTCGGGTCAGTATTAATATGATAAATATTGATACTGGTACCGGGTCTTGTTTGTTATATGTATGTGGCGTCTTAGCAAAAATATTTATATATGTATATATTATAAAGAATATTTAAGTATGTATATCAGTTGTCTAGTAGCCCATAACACAAGCATAATATTTGCTTACTTTAGGACTAGACGGCGCTGTGTGGGAAGTCCCATGTATTATTATTATTATAATTATATTTTGGCTAAAATTATAAAATTGTATTAATGTGTATTAAGCTGTCTATAAGACATTCACTCCTGAATTTACTTGAAATACGCATAAAATCGACAAGTTTCTGAGACTTATAACTTTTAGATAAAATTGATTTTTGTAAAAATTTCTGGCCATAAAACGCATTATGAGCAGGATATTTAAAATTTACAACAAAAAGTTACTGAGTAATCTTGGAATTAGGATTCTATGGAGTTAGGCTGACTCAGGGCTGTCTAGAAGGTTCTTAATCTAGACAATTCAAAAATACTTGTGCAAGTATACTTGGATAAAAATAATTTTGGTATTTTTCTTTCTTGAATAGTTAATTACGACCATAATAAACGAAGTCGGTGTAGAAAAAAAACGGTGACGCTGGTTTTACTTAAATAAAATAAGTAAGCCGATCTCTTATACTCAGGCTGCGGTAGTTAATTAAAAGAAAATACTTACAGGATCATCGAATATTTCGTCCACTCTTGTGTAAATATCTTTTCCTTTCTTTTGTCTCACTAAAAGGTATAGATTCTCGACGTCTGTACACGACCTTAGAAGTTTTTCTATCAAAATTTTACCTAAGAATCCTGGAAAAAAATACAAAACATACTTAAAAAGCAGGTACAGTTACAAACAAACTTTATGACGGATCTAAATGTAGTCACAGTCGCGTGCCTACATTCAGTTTTAAGCTAACCTAACCTAACCAGTTTTAAGTGTAGCGGGACGCAGTGGAGCGAGGGGTATATGACTGTACTTGAGCAAGCACGCGTAGAGCGTTGTATTCAGATCCGCCAAAGTTTGAGAAAGGATGAGGGGGCTTGGCGCTTAAATCTAACACGCTGCTCCAATGCGGGTTGGCGGATTGTAACGACTGCCATCTATTGACAGCAACTGGGCCCGACTGCTTAAGGTTCTCTCCAAGGCACGGAGACAGTGATAGTCATGTATTTAAGTCAGAAAAACTCATTGGTACACGCCCGGATTCGAACCACGGCCTCACAGCCTTATAAATTTTAAACGGTTCGCTGCGCTTGGGCTATCACGACTCTCAAAAGTGTAATAAATGAATACATTTGAAAAGCAATTACCTGTAGCACCTGTGATAAAAACATTCTTTCCTTTGTAGAATTCTTGAACTTCGCTCGTTTCTGTTGTTACATCATCGATACTCCTTTCTCTTTCTAGCGCATTCGTGCACACGTCGTCGCGTCCCTTTTCCTCGTTTGCGTTTTCATGCGCTATCATATGCACGTACTTGTTCATTGTATTTTGAAAATCTTCATTTTTCATATTTTGTGGCTCTTTGTATAGAGAGTTTTGTTTCAAAGCGTTTTTGAAATTACTCTGCATGTTCGTGGCGACTTTTCCCTCCATTTTTTTTTTGTTCGTTGTTAGCGCGACAAACCTGCCTTTTGTGTGTGCAGTGTACTATTCAATTAAAGACTTTAGTATGTGCGGCGACATTTTATCTGTAAACAAAAAACGTATTTGGTTCATAATCATCAGAATGGAGAATCTTTTAGATTGAAACGATAGAAACGGAAGCAAAATGAGAGAGAGGGAGTCATAGATTAGATAGACCAAACGTCATTATTGTTGTTTTAAATGAAAATGTCGTTATAGTTGTGGCGTCCATGGAACTAATATGTACTACGTAGTACTTATTAGTTCCATGGTGGCGTCTTTCGTGGGTGCGGCACAGACCTATACAAAGTACATGAATGTGTGTTTTAGTCTATGGTTTTAGTTATGTTACTTTTGTTTTGTAGGGTTTGCTATCGTTCCTACGACTAAATATATTTTCTTTCTTTTCTTTTCTTCTTTCTTATAGTTTGACCTAAACCGCTGTACCGCGCCTTAGGTATGTGCGCGGCGAGGAGGGAAGGCAGCTCCTAAGCGTTGACGACGGACTGACATAGCGTACATACATAAGGCGTCCGGCGCGGTACAGCGGATTCGGTCAAACTATAAATTACGTATGACATTTAATTTCAGGATCGGTATTTACCATAAAAGTATGAATTGACTTGAAGCCTTTTTTGCGTTTACCGTCTCACCACTTATACTCTAGTTAGCTGGTGCAAGATGGCGAATTTCAGTCGGTGTGGTCCCCGCGCGCCGGTCCTCACCCCCGCGAAATTGCGTTTGACTTATTCTATACTGTGAAGTGACAATTATGACTCTATTAAAACCAAACGCTGCTGTCAAATTTATTTCCTCTATGGTATTTTCTTTTCCAATAAGAATTTTACATGTTCGACGGCCGGACAGACAAGTGCGTCATAATTTCACCATTCGCGCCCTCGCTGTAGCTATAATAGCAGAGTGTTTCTCTGAAATAGGGATACTTAGCATTTTCGTAAAAGCTTTCAGATAACAGGCTATTTGTATACTTCACTTCTTCACTTCATCAGCCCATTTTTGCCCCACTGCAGGGGCTTAGGCCTCCCCCAGGGTGAGGAGAGGGGCTTGGAGCTTAAATCCACCACGCTGCTCCACTGCGGGTTGGGGACTGTAACGACCGCCATCTATTGACAGCGTCCGGGACCGACTGCTTAACGTGCCCTCCGAAGCACGGAGTCAGTGATAGTTATGTACTTAAGTCAGAAAAACTCAGTGGTACACGCCCGGATTCGAACCATGGCCCTGTGGGGCCTTATAAATTTGAGACAGGTTCGTAGCGCTTTAGGCTATCACGACACTATCACGATTTGTATACATTATGGACAATAGCAGTATTTTGCAAAACTATTAAGCCATGGTACACTCATTATGTTCATGTATTCGAGAAATATTTAGCAACGATTAATTGGTAAAGAGACGGCTAAAGACACGAATATACCTATAAAACATTAAGTTAAATACTAGGTGGCAGTAAACCCCCAAGGCTATCAAAGATAACTTTTTTTTATATGAACCTAAGGATTTAAAATAAACATAGAAGGTTAAATACTATAAATGGTAAGGACACATTAAAACTGGTAAGGACAAGAAAAGGACAAAAAACAAAAAGGACAACACTTTTTAACTAAGTTTGTATAACACTTGCTGCGTTGACAAAACATTACACCTCCATTGACGGGCATTGCTCCGAGCACAATGGAAGCCTTGCGCGTCTTTCGCGGGTAGGGGGACTCGTCAGAGTGAATGAGACGTCTATACATAGACTATTTTCTTTGAAAAGACGGTGAAGACAAGTTTCTGTGCTCAAACCTGTACCTCCCTATATAACTTGCGTTTATTTGAAAGTTTGTTCGTTCTTACTTAATTATTATAGTACAGGGTATCAGGTATGAGGAGATGTTAATTTGATAATGATAATAATAATAACGTACACATGACAACAACGTCTAGGCCCCAAACTAAGCTTTAGCTTGTGTTTTGGGTACCAAGCGAAGACACCACATAGATTTAACAACCAAGACCCGGTACCAGTATCGATATATTCATCATATAACTACTGACCCGATCTAGGATTCGAACCCGGGACCTCCAGCTTCGTAGGCAAAGTCACTACCCACTAGGCTAAGCGGTCGTCATAGATATATAGAGAGGATAGAGATTTTTATACGTGTTTATATATTGTCTGACTTTAGAAATAAAATAACGTGGTCGCAGCCACAGGATACCATGAAAACGTACGATTAAATGGTATATATATATATATATAATTTATAAATTACTTATTTCAAAACAATTATCTTAGAATTATTTAAAAAAACATTTATATACATATCTTGAAATAAAGAAATAATTCCAGTGCATATTTTTCAAATAAGATCTCAGTGCAACCCTGTTTTGTGTAGGTCGTAGAAATAACCAGCAGCAGATAGAAAGAGTCTCCCTACTTTACCGATATAGAGACCCGCATGCGCGGTTTATATAATTTTTCACGATTTTAGCTGTTATTTGAATGAAAGTGATCAAAATACAAAATGTGTTCAGATTTGTACGCGAGCGTTTGTGTGTACCTACCGTCACTAATCTATACTTATACCGTCTTTAAAAAATATTACAACAAAAATATCTGGGACATCCAATACAGCGCCATCTAGTGCCAAAGTAAGCCGATATTATGCTTGTATTACGGGTACTAGACAACTGATATGCATACTTAAATATTCTTTATAATATTAACATGTAATTATACATATTTTATTATAAATACACAGGTTCAAATATTTGTCCAGGAACGGGAATCGAACTAGTGTCCTCTAAGTTCTGCAGTTAGGGTCTTTGACCACTCAATAATATTTTCAAAATCGGGCAAAACCAACGCAACATTCTATGATGTCGTGTGTGGATAAACCTACTGGAATACGCTCCAGTAGGTTTATCCAAACGCTGCAGTCAAATTAATTAATTTACTCTATAGTATTCACAGTATGTCGACATCATATGCTCCTCTGAAAGTGTAAATATCTTTGTGCATTCTGGGATTCGTCGAGAAAGTCACACAAACGAAGATATGACAATAGTAAATTTTTAGCAACTCTACAATGACAAATAGGCAAAATGTCCCAGTTACGAAACGTGAAAGGTGTGTGACACAAATGTGTGACAGCTAGTGGCCTAAATTAAGGATACCGCTTTGTTGTCACCACAGACTAGTCAACCTATAGACCACGCTTTAATAAACGTCAGTACGAAAACGAAAACGCCAAAAAGTGGCGGGGTGCGGGGAGAGGTCGGCTAGTTTTCATTGGCTCGTTCAAAATTGACAATTTAATGGCTTCCTACCTGCTTACAACTGACGGCTCACTAGTGACATAGTTATGGTAGTGTCACTACATAGCCTTGGCGAATGCTACTCCCTGTCAAAGCGTGGTCTATAAGGTTGACTTGTCTGTGGTTGTCACAAATATTAAGAGTCCATATATTTTTCTGTAGTTAGCGCAGTTTCAACAAATTTTTAAATTGTGATAGTGACTAAAGTCAAAACATATGAATCGAAATAATTCATACACGTGAAAGTTTAATTCCTGTTCATGGGAGTGTATTAAGTATAACTTGGATTTTCAACACCTAAGTTTGGTAAGTTTGATAAAATATATACATCCTGATATGCTTTTTAGAAATTTTGTGTATTGGTGGCACAGACAAGTCAACCTTTAGACCACGCTTTAACAGGGAGTAGCATTCGCCAAGGCTATGCAGTGACACTACATAACTTCATCACTAGTGAGCCGTCAGTTGGAAGCACGTCGGAAGCCTTTAAATTGTCAATTTTGAACGAGCCAATGAAAACTAGCCGACCTCTCCCCGCACCCCGCCACTTTTTGGCGTTTTCGTTTTCGTACTGACGTTTATTAAAGCGTGGTCTAAAGGTTGACTTGTCTGTAATTGGTGGTTACTAAATATAATTTCTACTTATGAACAATGGATAAAAATATCTATATTAATAAAATTGAAGTGTCTGTCAGTGTTCCGGATAATCTACGAAACGGCTGTACCGGTTTCAATTAAACTTCTCAGACGTGCAGAGGGCATTATCGGGGGTGACATAGGCTACTTTTTGTCTGTCTGTCTGTCTGTTCGAGTTAATATCCGAAACGGCTAAACTGATTTCAATGAAACTTTGCAGACGTGCAGAGGGCATTATCGGGGGTGACATAGGCTACTTTTTGTCTGTCTGTCTAGACTATCTGTGTTTTGTTCTAGAAAGTGTTACAATGTTCTGGAGCGTCGCATTCCTTTAACTTTCCCGGTACAACTGTGTAGTCCACGCGAGTGAGGCCGCAGGCGGAAAGCTAATGCTAAATAAAAAATACTATCAATACGAATATAACCTGTTCTTGAAAATCTATTAACATTACATACTTAGGCCTATTATATTATTAATATTTCACTTAAGTTTGAAATCGATCTTAAGATCCATCTCAAACTTGGTTTTAAGACCAAGTTAAGTCAGTACTAATTGATAAGTTTTGACGCTGCCTGTCTAGTACAGCTTTTTAATAATAGATGGAGCTATGATACAAAGCAACTATTTGTATTTTTTCATGATCACATTTCTACGTTTCAGTTTTAAAAAAAATCACGTGCGACTATAAAAATAATTCTCTTTATTGTTATTCTTCACTTCACTTCATCAGCCCATTTTTACCCCACTGCAGGGGCTTAGGCCTCTCCCAGGGTGAGGAGAGGGGGCTTGGAGCTTAAATCCACCACGCTGCTTCACTGCGGGTTGGGGACTGTAACGACCGTCATCTATTGACAACGTCCGGGACCGACTGCTTAACGTGCTCTCCGAAGCACGGAGTCAGTGATAGTTATGTACTTAAGCCAGAAAAATTCATTGGTACGCGCCCGGATTCGAACCATAGCCCTATAGGGCCTTATAAATTTGAGACGGGTTCGTTGCGCTTTGAGCTATCACGACGCTTTATTGCTATTACCTGACATCATTTATTATTTCATTGGTTTCAAAGCGTTTGTGCAAAAAACCTAAAATTTTAAGTTTTTGCACTGACGCTTCGAAACTATCATGGCGGTCCCCGTCAGCTGTGTAGTCCACGAAAGCGGAGTCGCGGGCGGAAAGCTAGTTTGAAAATAAAACATAGCTTTTGTTATTCAGGGACACAGACCAGTCAACCTTATAGACAACGCTTTGACAGGGAGTAGCATTCGCCAAGGCTATGGTAGTGACACTACCATAACTACATAACTACGTCTCTTGTGAGCGGTCAGTTGGAAGCATGTCGGAAGCCTATTTGTCAGCGATATTGTCAATTTTGAACGAGCCAATGAAAACTAGCCGACCTCTCCCCGCACCCCGCCACTTTTTGGCGATTTCGTTTTCGTATTAAAGTTTATTAAAGCGTGGTCTATAGGTTGACTGGTCTGTGTTCAGGGACAATGTATTACTCTAATAGTGAAAGATTTTTTGAAATCGGTCTTGTGGTTTTTGAGTTTTATCGTTACAAATATATAAAAATAAAATCTTTGTTCGTTATAATATTACAGTGTAGATATAAAAAAAAAATATTTGAACAAATATTTAAACAATCAAAATCAGATAATATTAAACTGGATTAAGTTAATGCTGAAATTTACTACTGATAATTTAATTTGATGATATTCTGTATAAAATAACGGAAATGAAATATATTTCGATGCTCTGATTTCGGCAGATTTCCAATTATTTAGCATTTTTTTTACTGTCATTTTGTATGAACTCTGTATAATTTGAATAATTTCAACTCTATACATCCACGCGTTCTTGAGATACTTAAAGGGTCTTGAGAGACAGACAGACAGGCAGACAGACAGACGGACGAACAACTTAGTGATCTTTTATGAGCTTACTAGTCAGCCTAACTTCATAGAATCTAAATTGCCATGATTACTCAGTGACTATTAGTTGTAGAGATACATTTTAAATAATATACATTATGATAATTATGATTGTAATGCAAGTACGGTACGAATAAGCTGCATATTGTAGTCGAGGTGCTTATAAGAAACCGATGACTATATTAGCCAGCTTACGACGTTTTTCAATACAAATTGCGTTTAACATTAGGTATTTCAAATCTTCAAATGCAATAACGGCGGGAGCTAAGGGCGGGAACGTTTTACGCATGCGTTACTAACCAGTTACAAACAGAACGCTCGTTTGTGATTGGTGTAAAGTAAAAAGGCCTAGTATCGTAAAATACAACATTACGATTCAAGTTTTGATGTGATAAAGCCCGTATTTATAGCAAATGTACTGAAAACACCGTTTATCTTGTTCACAATGTAACGGCCCGAAATTTTTACAGAAATTATTTTTTTTCTAAAAATTGTTTGTCTTAGTAACATGTCGTTTTTATGCATATTTCAAGCAACTTCAGAAGTGAATATCTCATTGAAAGTTGACAATAATTTTGTAATTTCGCGCCATTACCAAGATAATTTAACGTAGATTCAAAATAAATTTACTTAAGTTGTTATTCTAAATACTTGTTTCACAATCGTGAAACTCGCTAAAGCCGTTTGGTTTGATTTGGCGGTAGGAATTTTCAAAATGAAAAGAAATCTTTTGAGGTACAGTTCCAATCAAACTTTATGGCGGATCCGACCATAGGCAGAAGTAACCAGTTTTGGGTGTAGCGGGATGCAGTGGAGCGAGGGATATATGACTGTACCTGTACAAGCACGCTTATAGCGTTGTATTCCGATCTGTCATAAAGTTTGAGGCGAACTATACGGAAGTCTAAGAAGGCGTCAGCATACTTTACAGATTTTGGTACAGTTAGACCACAGACCAGTCAACCTATAGACCACGCTTTAATAAACGTTAATACGAAAACGAAATCGCCAAAAAGTGGCGGGGTGCGGGGAGAGGTCGGCTAGTTTTCATTGGCTCGTTCAAAATTTACAATTTAATGGCTTCCTACCTGCTTCCAACTGACGGCTCACTAGTGACGTAGTTATGTAGTGTCACTACATAGCCTTGGCGAATGCTACTCCCTGTCAAAGCGTGGTCTATAAGGTTGACTGGTCTGTGAGTTAGACGCAACGCAGAGGTCGCATCGGGTATCTTCGGTAATTAACTGTGATGGCCGAACGTAGCCGAATAATTATCATTTACGCATTTCAAACAAACGATCCTGTTCCTAACCTTATTATGAGCGGTATAAAGTCGATATTTCGGCCATCGTGGTTAATTTCCGAAGAGACCCTATGGGACCTGCGTTGCGTCTATTTGTACAAGCGAAGCCGGGTGTATAATTAAGTTTCGTGACGTCACAATGCGTCATCATCACACGTCCGTACGAGAATCCGTCAGTCGATTGCGAAAGGGTCAAGAGAAATCGTATGAAGTAACAATCAAACATAGGTTACGCGGAGAGTGTACGCACAGTCTCTGCACATTGCCATAAGAACGATTCATCGAATTGTAGTCAAGGAGCCCGTGACAAAAAAAGCTACGTACCGAGTTGAGTGTGCATACAAAAATGGCGAAGAGCCAGCGAATCAGCTACTTCCATTGGTCGAGTGGTTAGAGACCCTAACTGCGGAGCCAATGGTTGCGGGTTCAATTCCCGCCAGATACAACAAATATTTGTGTGCATGAACCTATTTGTTCCGTGTCTGGGCGTAAAATATCTATATAATATTATAAAGAATATTTAAGTATGTATATCGGTTATCTGGTACCCATAATACAAGCTTTGCTTAGTTTTTGACTAGATGGCGCTGTGTGGGATGTCCCAGGTATTATTATTTTTATTAATGCATGATCATATTTGATTATGATCATTTTTGGTCACAATGCCTGCTGGAAATTTTTTACACATAGTTTTCAAATAATTTTCCGAAAATATCTACATGGAAGGTAAGGGTCAACCACAGACCAGTCAACCTATATACCACGCTTTAATAAACGTCAGTACGAAAACGAAATCGCCAAAAAGTGGCGGGGTGCGGGGAGAGGTCGGCTAGTTTTCATTGGCTCGTTCAAAATTGACAATTTAATGGCTTCCGACGTGCTTCCAACTGACGGCTCACTAGTGACGTAGTTATGTAGTGTCACTACATAGCCTTGGCGAATGCTACTCCCTGTCAAAGCGTGGTCTATAAGGTTGACTTGTCTGTGGGGTCAACGAACAAACAGAAATAGGGGGGATCATTAAGGCGTTTAACAGCTTGGTGATTAAGGTACGCTCAGGGGAGGAGTGTCACCTTAGGTGTGGTAGCGGAGGAATATTATTCGAACATCTACCATAGCACCCGTAGCAGTCCAACTAAGATGGACTTCTCCTCATTCGCCACTACACCTTAGGCAAGTGGGCGGCATAACATGCCTAAACCCTTCAACAAAATATGGAAAGCCATAGAAAGTTGAAGAAGGCCTACACCAAAATGTTTGAAAACGGCTGAAGAGGAAAGTCCACCGACCCGTACTGGAACAGCGTGGTGGATTAAAATAAGACCCCTCACCCTAAAGGGAGGCCTAAGCCCCTGAAGTGAGGCAAAAATATGCTGATGGCATGGAATAGAATGGAAGAGGAAAGCCGGATTTTAGAAATGTTTAAGTTTGTTTACCATATCCATATATATGGTACATGCAGGCACAGGCGGTCGTTAGAAATTAACGATAATGAATTTATATAACGACTGACTGGTTGGTCGAGTGGTTAGCGATCCTAACTGCGGAGCCAATACTGCGTACAAATATTTGTGTGCATGAATATGTTTGTTTGTTATGTGTCTGGGTGTAAAAAGTATCTATATACGTATATATAATGAAAATAATATTTAAGTATGTATACCAGTTGTTTACTACCGTACTGTACCGTACCGTACCGTACCGTACCGACGACCGCTTAGCCTAGTGGGTAGCGACCCTGCCTACGAAGCTGGAGGTCCCGGGTTCGAATCCCAGGTCGGGTCAGTATTAATATGATGAATATAGATACTGGTACCGGGTCTTGGTTGTTATATGTGTGTGGCGTCTTTGCAAAAATATTTATATATGTATATATTATAAAGAATATTTAAGTATGTATATCAGTTGTCTAGTAACCCATAACACAAGCATAATACTTGCTTACTTTGGGACTAGATGACGCTGTGTGGGAAGTCCCATGTATTATTATTATTATTATTACTACCTCATAATATTCGTATAAAACTTGCTTACTTTGGGACTAGATGGCGCTGTGTTGGATGTCCCATGTATTATTGTTATATTAATTTGTGGTCTCCCACAAAATGCAAAGTTTATTCTAAGTTTATACCCCAACATTTAGTCAAAGAAAGTTCATATTAGAAGACACCGTAAGCCGCCCCTGGGGTGGCATGGCGTATGGTAAACAGAGAGAGATTCCTTCTGCCGCGCTTGACATTAAAGCCTATTCCTTCAAACTTATATATGACGACCGCTTAGCCTAGTGGGTAGCGATCCTGCCTACGAAGGTGGAGGTCCCGGGTTCGATACCCAGGTCGCGTCAGTATTTATATGATGAATATTGATACTGGTACCGGGTCTTGGTTGTTATATGCATGTGGTGTCTTCGCTTGGTACCCGAAACACAAGCTAATGCTTAGTTTGGGGCCTAGACGTTGTTGTGATGTATACGTTATTATTATTATAGGTTTTAAAGCAAGTGCGATGTCATTTTCGAATAACTTGAGGGTGTCAAATTCATTTCCATACAAAGAAATATAAATATTTGACAAAACTCACAAAAACTCAATTTTTTAAAATGAAATGTCGTTTAATTTTAAGCTACTAAAGATAAACTTATGTAAAAAAAAGTATCTAAATGTAGGAGACCAGTAATTTTTTGCGCCGTTTGGGGTTGAAACCCTGGGGCCGCGGGGTCCAGAGGCTCAGCAGCTCGCCAGGGAAGTGTCTGTGCGTTTGGTCGAGGTGTCCGGCGACCAGAAGGCTGGCAGCTATTTCCGTCAACCTATAAGCCTGGCTGTACAAAGAGGTAAAGCTGCCAGTCTTCTGGGGTACCGTGACACCAGATAATTCTTTAAATTATATATTTTATTTGTAAATATGTTATTATTATTTTTTTTTTCTATATCATTAGTTGCATTACTTGTATATATTAATTAGGAAATAAATTAAACATGGACGACCGCTTATCCTAGTGGGTAGGGACCCTGCCTACGAAGCTGAAGGTCCCGGGTTCGAATCCCAGGTCGGGTCAGTATTTATACGATGAATATTGATACTGGTACCGGGTCTTGGTTGTTATATGTATGTGGTGTCTTTGCTTAGTACCCAAAACACAAGCTAATGCTTAGTTTGGGGCCTACACGTTGTTGTCGTGTGTACGTTATTATTATTATTAATACTGAAAAAAGAAGTATGTTCTGAAAGTTAAATTTCTCAAATGAACAGATACACCAAGTCAGTTTTATCGCCCAAATTGTTTCTAAGCTTTAGGTAGCATCTAAAAACCGCATTTTGAAAAAAAAAACACATTAAATTTTTTCACATTAAAATATTTTTCTCGATCGAATCATCGATACAGCGTGGTTAGGTTACTAAGTTAAATGTGAAGAAAGGTGCAATCGCGGGTTAAAGAGGAGAAAAGTATTCCGCCGGCGGCCGCTGATCGACACAATTATCTATTACCCGCGCATCTAAACGGTAATCCGACAAAATTGTCGCGCTATATGTAAATATTTTTGTACTTAGTGACACTTAAACTTAACATACTTAATTTAAACACTTAGTGGCAAATTTAAAAGATTTCATTTTTGGTGTTAATAAAATTATCAATGTCCTCCGATAGTTGCGAGAAGCCTGACATCTGTAGATTTTTCATCATCATCATCATCAGCCCATTTTTAGCCCACTGCAGGGGCTTAGGCCTCCCCCAGGGTGAGGAGGGGGGCTTGGAGCTTAAGTCCACCACGCTGCTCCACTGCGGGTTGGGAACTGTAACGACCGCCATCTATTGACAGCACAGCGTCCGGGACCGACTGCTTAACGTGCCCTCCGAAGCACGGTGTCAGTGATATTGTGTACTTAAGTCAGAAAAACTCATTGGTTCACGCCCGGATTCGAACCATGGCCCTATGGGGCCTTATAAATTTAAGACAGGTTCGTTGTGCTCTGGGCTATCACGACACGACACTGTAGATTTTTGCTTTAAATTATTTGAAAAAAGTTATGGAACGATTACCATACGATGCCCCGCGACCTCTTACTTCTTTTGACACTACTACTGCCTTTCGTCTGCCTTTATAACTTTTTGAAATACAGCCGAATCTCACTCTCCATGGCAACTGATCTGATAATCATTCAATGGAAAGGGCACCTGCCCCAGCCTACAGTTTTCAAATGATTCCAAAATGTCTTTTCGGAAATGGGAGACAATCTATCTGCCTCAGGATTTTTTTTAAATTTTTTTTAATATTGGCAATCAACTTTTTATCCGGAAAATCGGGGAATTTCATCTTTTTCTCACCATTTTCGATTTTCCAAATAAATATACGTATCCATTTTAGGAAATTTGGAATCACACGATGCCCCACAAGCTCTTGTATCTTTTAATACTACCGCGACACTACCATTATAAACCTTTCATCATTATCATCATCAGCCCATTTTTCACCCCACTGCAGGGGTTTAGGCCTCCCCCAAGGTGAGGAAGGGGGGCTTGGAGCTTAAGTCTACCACGCTGCTCCACTGCGGGTTGGGAACTGTGACGACCGCCATCTATTGACAGCGTCCGGGACCGACTGCTCAACGTGCCCTCCGAAGCACGGTGTCAGTGATATTGTGTACTTAAGTCAGAAAAACTCATTGGTACACGCCCGGATTTGAACCATGGCCCTATGGGGCCTTCTTTGAGACAGGTTCATTGCGCTCTGGGCTATCACGACATTATAAACCTTTGGTCTACCATTATAAATTTCGTAAATACAGCCGAATTACACTCCCCCAAGAAAACAATCTAATAACCATTTACAGTGTTAAAACTCGTTTTTCATTATTTTCAGTAAAGATCTTAATATTAAAATTTGGATGTTGAAAAATTTCAGCCTGTATACTTTTTATTGGGATGCATTGCTTGACAAAAAGTGAGTAAAAAAATCATTGAACGGCGCGATGTATATTGTATTTGGAGGCGAAAATCGATGCGTCATACATTTTCAATCGTACGTGCTTTCATTTCACAGATCATCGATTCTAAACTGTAGTAATTCGTGTTCATGTCAAGAGTATATTTCGCTTACCGCCGATATTACAATGCGTCAAAATAAGTTAATTAATCACGTACGACTTTCACGGCTTTGAATGCACGTCGCGTCGCGTCGTGCGTGTCGTGTCGTGTCGTGCGTGTTGCGTGTCGCGGAAAGCTGTAACCTTGGTGCGTGGATGATCTAAACAACAGTTTTGGCCTAACTGAGTTGAATGCACAAACAGAACCAGAAAAAAATTGCTCCGTATAGTAGTGAAACGAGCCATCACCAACTGTGAAAAGAGTTTAAATCATAGAGAATAGAGTGGGTAAATAATTACCGTTTTGTCGCCAAATTTTCACTTACGTATGTTAGAAAACTCTAAAAAAAAAAACGATACGTTTGTGTATATATGCAATAAATTATTTGTTTCCCAATTTAAAAATTTTAATTACATATTTTTTAAAGAAGGCGACATATTTATATTGAAAACTAGCGGCCCGTCCCGGCTTCGCACGGGTAGTATTCGTTTCTCATAAGAATCACTTTTTTTATCTCAGTCTTGTCTCATTCCCGTTCTTCCTTTCATTTTTTCGTTCCCATCGCAAAAGTACTTTATTATTTCTGTTCTTGGCCCTAGTGTAGCTTCGTTTTCGTTTCCATTCTCATCAAAAATAACTTTTTTATCTCCGTCTTAACTCATTCCCGTTCTTCCCTTTCCCGTTTTTGTTCCCATCGCATAAATATTTTATCGTTTCCGTTCCTGGCCCTGGTCTCATTTCCTTTTTGTTTCCATTCTCATCAAGTACAACTTTTTTATTTCAGTCTTAACTCTTTCCCGTTCTTCCCTTTCCCGTTTTCGTTCCCGTAACACAAATATTTATCGTTTCAACAATTTCTGTCAGTCTTAATTAAATAAATTACACTTTTGCGAAATAATATTTAGTTATGCAATTATTAAATTACTAAAATGGCTATTAAAAAATAAGGGTTGATCGTAGAAAAGTGAAAATTGAGGATTGTATGTATTTTTGTATGTTGTATCATATAAAAATAGAAATTAAAAATTTTTTCTAAAAAAAAAAAAATTTAGGGGTGGACTACCCCTAACATTTAGGGGGATGAAAAATAGATGTTGGCCGATTCTCATAGATACCGGATAAGCACAAAAAATTTCATCGAAATCGGTCAAGCCGTTTCGGAGGAGTATGGCAACGAAAACTGTGATTACTAAAATGGCTATTAAAAAATAGGGGTTGGTGATAGAAAAGTGAAAATTTAGGGTTGTATGTATTTTTGTATGTTGTATCATAAAAAAATAGAAATTAAAAATTTTGTCTAAAAAAAAAAAAATTTAGGGGTGGACTACCCCTAACATTTAGGGGGATGAAAAATAGATGTTGGCCGATTCTCATAGATACCGGATAAGCACAAAAAATTTCATCGAAATCGGTCAAGCCGTTTCGGAGGAGTATGGCAACGAAAACTATGATTACTAAAATGGCTATTAAAAAATAGGGGTTGGTGATAGAATAGTGAAAATTTAGGGTTGTATGTATTTTTGTATGTTGTATCATAAAAAAATAGAAATTAAAAATTTTGTCTAAAAAATAAAAATAAAAATTTAGGGGTGGACTACCCCTAACATTTAGGGGGATGAAAAATAGATGTTGGCCGATTCTCATAGATACCGGATAAGCACAAAAATTTTCATCGAAATCGGTCAAGCCGTTTCGGAGGAGTATGGCAACGAAAACTGTGACACGAGAATTTTATATATTAGATAATTCTGTTTGTAGAAACAAAATAATGCTATTATTAGAATCTAAAACACTTTTATAATTAATAATAATATTATAATTTGATAAACGAATTCTAAATTAAAATCTAATTCAAAAACTAAAAATACAAATTAAAAATACTACCTAAATAATAACACGAGAAAATTTTAAAGAGACGACGGGTCCAGGGTGCCAAGGATCCTGATCCTCTGACCAAGGTATTTCTTGCTCAAAGGATAACCTGACAATAAACGCAGCACGACACCTAAATCCTTAACAAGTAATTTGGGTAATCCTTGGAACAGGGACTCATCGTCTCGACAGCGAAAGGATTGACACTGATACTCTGAACAAGGTAGATATTCCTTGCTCAAAGGGTCCCGTCAATAAACGCACTGCGAACTCCTTAACAAGTAATTTGGCATCCTTGGAACAGGGACTCATCGTCTCGACAGAGAAAGGAATGACACTGATCCTCTGAACAAGGTATTCCTTGCTCAAAGGATCCCCAGTCAATTAACGCAGCGCGAACTCCTTAACAAGTAATTTGACATTCTTGGACGGACTGACATCCAAAATAGCGGTGCGGTAAGTACCTACCCTTGACACGTGTACTAGGTTCACCCTAGACCGGTTTTTCATGTGAAAATTTAATCTATTGAATAAATAAACACTAAATGTTATTCAAGATAAAGCTCAATATTTTAGGCAATGACAAAAATTGTTTTTTTTCTTTTCATTCCATTACATATTTATCGCGTCTTCCAATTGTATACAACATTGTGGTGTATAGAATAGTAAACTATATAACATATAGTAAAATCGCAGACTTTCCGAGTTAGAACATTAAAGGTTTTTGCAAAAAAATAACTGGAACACGCGAGGAATAAGTAATAAAATGAATAAATAAAATTATTTTCGAAATTTTTATCGTTTGTCGGTTTGTCTATTTGTTTGTAACGCGCATCGCGCAAAATCAATTCATTGAAGTCTTAGTAATTGTAAAATATGGAGCTTAAAGCGTATATATGTACGACGTGGGGCGCCGCTTCTATCGTTTAGGTCCTGTTTCACTGTGGGGACACTACTCCACGTGTCAGTTAATACTCACGGTAGGGTGCAGGGCTCGGATGAGTATGAGACAGATATCTCAAGGGGCAAAAGGAAAACGTTTAACAGTTCACCCAAAACACTTTTATTATCCTTGACACAGTATATAAAATATAGACAAGTTAGAAATACGTCAATAATTCGAAAGGAACCCGCGGGAAGCAAGAAGGCGCGAGGAGCCTCAACGGTTTTTTTACTGTCGGAGGGCTCTATGTCTAATTACGATAAACGCGACTCACTAACTAACTGCAACTAACTGACTAATTCACTTCACGTAGACTAATTGAATATTTGAATCTCGTGGCGGGGCGGCGGCGCGCGGGTTGACTGTTGGTTGTAAAAACTCCTCTCGCGCATGCGGAGGGGATCGCTCCGTCTTGCTTTAATTCGTATAACGTACGGGAAGCCACGGGAAGTCCTACCCGGCAATTGACCGGAAGATGGCGTACTCGCTACAAGCTTTATTTGGAGTATAGTTCCAATCAAACTTTATGGCGGATTGGAATACAACGCTATAAGCGTGCTTTCGCAGGTCCAGTCATATGCCCCTCGCTCCACTGCGTCCCGCTACACCTAAAACTGCTTACTGCGACGCGACTTGTACCTATGTTCACATCCGCCATAAACTTTGATTGGAACTGTAACATGTAGTGTAGTAGTAGTTAGATTTCAAAATCGAGCCGGAGATTCAAAAGATATAAAATTTTTAAATATAGACCTGGTTTAAACGCCGCGTCACGCGTACCCGGTGGCATAATTCGAAAACATTGTCGAATACAGATACAGACGGTTCTGAAATGCTCAATGTTTTCATGGCAAATGATCGAAATCCATTGAGCGTTTTAGAGCTCTGCAGTGCACGGTGTTTTCGATGTCAAATCGGTAATAACATCCTTCAAATTGATTGTACAACACAAACAATCGCAATACATAATAGTACAGACGCCTGCGCTCGCACCCTAAACACTTTGTATTTTGGGCACTTTCAAATAACAGCTAAAATCGTGAAGAAAAGACATTAAAGGCGCGTGCGGGCCCTTACAGTAAGGTGAGGACTCGGTCTATCTGATCTGCTGCAACCACTGAACTATATACCTACCCACTAGTAAAACAGACGGCACGAACAAAATCTGTGCGCGCGGCACTTATCAGATAAGTGCCGCGCGCACAGATTTTGTTCGTGCCGTCTGTTTTACTAGTGGGTATATAGTTCAGTGGTTGGTCAATGTGGTAGAAACAATTCTACCACATTGATTTTCTACCAAGTATAATACATCGTATTATACGTGTCTTATACATGTACTTGGTGCGCTTCTACTAGAATACACAGTACTGCAAGTATTATACAAGTCTTTAGTACGTATTATACGTGTCTTGACATTACTTGTTAAAACAAGTATGGCGGCAAGTATGGCAGCAACGTTAGAAATTAATGTAAGTACAAAAATTAATTTTGGATGGTTTTAGTTTTGTTTTTATTAATTATCGACGATAAGTTATGCCACTATCTTTGTTCTTCGCAGTTAATTGATTTTTATACGTTTTTAACACCCACTACGGCATTTTTAAATTGTTGTTTAATCACGTTTTTGGTAGTACGCTGTCGCGATAAGCATAGGCGAGTGACTGAATGAGTTGTTGCCGGTCGGCAACAACGCTTGGCGCAAACATTTGGTTCGCGGTGTCGTTTCTATACGCTAGTAGGTAATATTAGATCGATGGCTGCAACTAAGGTGAAGGGCGAGAATTGTAGAGTCTGATAGACTTGTGAGGCACTTTTCGCCCGTTGACCGTTTTGGATGGTGTTCAGATATGAGAGCAGGCGTCTGTACCACGAGAGCCCGACCTCTCAGAACGACTCAGAAAACGCCGTGTGCTGCAGAGTTCTGATGCTCTGAAACACTCAATGGATTTGGATGTGTCATAAACATTGAGCGTTTTAACAGTCTCTGTCTGTATTCACTAAATGTGTTGCGGGGCGTGAGTCGCGGGGCGGGGGGGGGGGGGGGGTGCCTAAGTGTGCGATCTTACGTAGGCTATTATCGAATCAAGCTTATCATCTGCTTAATTAACGAACCACAAAATAATCGTGTGAACTGTTTAATCATACTAACGTACAGACAGTCAAGTTGTGTTTCTTAACGACTGAGATTGGTTCACGCAGGCGAAGTCGCAGGCACAGATAGTAGATAGTATAAACTCTGTACTGCGCAAAAAGAAGGCTCGATTGATATTAGCACAATAAACTAGGTCGAACGAGGTCAACGACTGCATCGACCTACATTATTGTACTAGGTAGCCTGACGTTGGCGTTCGCTCTCATACACGGACCATATTTAATAATAATTATAGCTAGTATACATTTATATGTCGTGATGTCGTGATAGCCCAGAGCGCAACGGACCTGTCTCAAATTTATAAGGCCCCATAGGGCCATGGTTCGAATCCGGGCGTGTACCAATGAGTTTTTCTGACTTAAGTACACTATATCACTGACACCGTGCTTCGGTGGGCACGTTAAGCAGTCGGTCCCGAACGCATTCAATAGATGGCGGTCGTTACAGTTCCCAACCCGCAGAGGAGCAGCGTGGTGGACTTAAGCTCCAAGCCCCCCTCCTCACCCTGGGGGAGGCCTAAGCCCCTAAAGTGGGGTAAAAATGGGCTGATGATGATGATACATTTATATCAATGCTAGTATAGTAGGCATTTTGAAGAAATTTTGTTTGGATTATTTTTAAAGTTTTTAAATTTACCTAATATTGCTGTGAACGAATGTACCCTCAATCTGTCGGTTATATAACAGCAATTAGTGAGATTTGGAGTCGAATACCATCACGACCTCTACGTTTATGAGGTAAATAGAGATGCTATGTTAACTTAAAATTGTTACTTGTATTCCCTTCAAGGAACACCCAAAAAAAGCTATAAGGCAAATTGATAGACATATTTTAGTAGTTTACTTTGAACCAGAACTCTGAATTTTACTTTATTTGGCATTAGAATCATAAAATGTCACTTCACAGTATCGAAGTGACATTACGCAATTTCGCTGAGTTGAAGACCGGCGCGCGGGGATTTGACGGGGGGTGAAGACCGACGTGTGGGAACTTCGCGCACTATAACTCGGGACTGAAACTCGCCATCTTACACCAGTTAGCTAGAGTATTAGTGGTTAGACGGTAAACACAGAAAAGGGCTTCTTTTTTTTTGAACGTTTATTGACAAAAAAATTAAAACTAATACATTGTTACAAAAAGGGGTCATGGAAACCTTATTAGGTTTTAACATGAAGCCTGAGCCGCTATAAATAACTCAATTTTAACAGTATGTAGGTATATATTGTAGTCAAATAGTACTTTTATGTTATTTGGAGTCATTAATACGTAGTAAATGTAAATATCTGTCGGACGCTGTCAATAGATGGCGGTCGTTAGAGTTCCCAACCCGCAGTGGAGCAGCGTGGTGGACTTAAGCTCCAAGCCCCCCTCCTCACCCTGGGGGAGGCCTAAGCCCCTGCAGTGGGGTAAAAATGGGTTGATGATGATGATGATGAAATGTAAATATATTTTTAAAATAAGATAATTGGGGAAAATAGTCATTTGGGAATCGCTTGACCAAAGCTCGAGCAACAAACAAACACATAGATATTTTGTCATACCCAATCGTCCTTGGTCCATAGCTTTAGCTAGCAAAATAATCAAAATCTAACAATGTTATATGAAACAGTTTGTTATATTACACTTGAAATCTGATTTCAGAATCTTTATTTCGTTTTGTAGTACGAATTTGACTGACTGACCGGCCGGCAAGAGGTTAGAGACCCTAACTGCGGAGCCGAGGGTCACGGGTTCGATTCCCGTCCGAGACAAATATTTGTGTGCATGATCATGTCTATTTGTTTCGAGTCTGGATGTAAAAGTATCTATATATGTATACTATATTATAAAAAAAAAGATTATTAAAGTATGTATATCAGTTGTCTAGTACCCCATAATACTTGCTTACTTTGGGACTAGATGGCGCTGTGTGGGATGTCCCAGATATTATTATTATTTTACATGTGGGTCGCACAAAATTTCACTTCACAGCGAATATTTCAAAACATCAACTGGTATATATTTTGTTTTTGGGTCACAACGCGGTATCTCTATTCTCTATAAACATCCATGTTCATACTCTAAGTGAAAATTGTCAAAAGTATAAAAGTGCGTGCGTTTACCGTCTAACCACTCATGCTCTAGCTAACTGGTGCAAAATCGCGAGTTTCAGTCCGCGAGATGCCGCATGCCGGTCTTCACCTCGCGAAATTCCCGCACACTGTTCTTTACCCCCACGAAATTTCGTTTGACATTTTCGATACTGTGAAGTGACATTTCTGACACTATTAAAACCGTGACACCGCTGTCAAATTTATTTACTCTATGGTTAAAAGTATAAATTTGTAACAGTTGTAATCATCTAGCCTTTAAAGTAAATTTAATAAAATAAATTAAATTTACGAGGACAATCATTATATAGAAAAAAGGATTTTAAAAAAGCACAATTTTTTTAACGGTTATAATGAAAATAAATTATAGGTTAGACATTTTTATTTACCTGTCAACAGACACGCACGTGATAGCCCAAAGCGAACGACGAACCTGGCTCAAATTTATAAGGCCCCATAGGGCCATGGTTCGAATCCGGGCGTGTACCAATGAGTTTTCTGACTTAAGTACACAATATCACTGACACCATCCTTCGGAGGGCACGTTAAGCAGTCGGTCCCAGACGCTGTCAATTGATGCCGGTCGTTACAGTCCCCAACCCGCAGTGGAGCAGCGTGGTGGATTTAAGCTCCAAGCCCCTCCTCACCCTGGGGGAGACCTAAGCCCTTGCAGTGGGGTAAAAAATGGGCTGATGAAGGTAAACAAATTGGATGGAATCGATATAGCAACGAGTTAGAAGTAAAAAGAAGAATCCAACACACATGGGCTAAATACTAGAGCTTTGGGGAAGTATTTAAAAGCGATATGCCTCTATAAAGCTAAAAAAGAAAGTTATGGACTCGTGTCTTATCCCATGTTTGACATATGCGTGCCAAACCTGGAAGTTCACTAACACAATAAAAAATTAAATTACCACATGTCAGAGGGCAATGGAACGAAGTATGTTGAATATCAAAAAGGTACAAAAAATAAGGCACATAAACGTAAGATCTAAAACAAAAGCAATTGATCCCGGACGCTGTCAATAGATGGCGGTCGTTACAGTCCCCAACCCGCAGTGGAGCAGCGCGGTGGATTTAAGCTCCAAGCCCCCCTCCTCGCCCTGGGGGAGGCCTAAGCCCCTGCAGCGGGGTAAAAATGGGCTGATGATGATGATGATGATGAGACACGCAGCAGCGCGACACCCAAATCGTGAGCAAATAATATTTATTTTTTTACAGTGTACTTATCTGGCACAGAAATATAGAATAAAACTAAAACACAAAAATAAAGATTATATCAGTAGAACAAGATCCCGACCTATCTTGTGAACCCTTCTTTTCCCAAGCGAAATATTGTTTATATACTATAAAATAAATATATTAATAAACTTTACTAATGAGGCTGGCACCATAAATTAAGTCCAGGCTATTTTTTAATTAAAATTTGTTTTTATTTTCAAAAATTATAACAACTATATTCCTTTAAATTTTTGTATCAAAAGTTATTATACTGCAAAACGCGTAACTTCCAAAGCATATTCTGACACCAAAAAAGTTTTAATTATTGTTATTGTTCTAATGGGAAACAAAGTTTGATTTTCACCAGAACTCTATATTTTTTTTAAATAAAATTTTAAGAAAATCGATTTTTTTACTCTTAATTTTTTAATAACTTTTATTTTGATATTAAAATGTTCAAATTAATTTAACGATTTTAATTGAAAAATAACCTGGACCGAATTTAGGGTGTCAGCTTTCCTTAGTAAATTTTTTTTATATATGTTAAAGTACAGTATAAACAATATTTCGCCTGTAAAAAGAATGAGGTGTTTACAGGAGAGATCTTTATAGACTATGTGATTTTAACCAGTTTTGTTGTTATTTTAATAATTACTAAATGTTTTTTTAAATTAAAACAAACATTAAATCAATTGCTTATACGGACCAATGTTTTTTTTTAGATCCCTAAATCAAATTATTAATATGTTACATATGAGTAAAAGTATTAATTTTTACATTTTACAAATGAGACCCTATATAACTGCGGAGCCAAGGGTCGCAGGTTCGATTCTCGGCCGGAAGAAATATTTGTGAGCGTGAACATGTTTATTTGTTCCGTGCTGGGTGTAAAAATAGTACCTATTTATTATATGTATATATTATAAAAAAGAATCTCTAAGTATGTATACTAGTTGTCTAGTACCCTATAATACAAGCTTAATACATGTTACTTTGGCAATAGATGATGCTGCGTGGGATGTTCCAACTATTATAATTATTATAAATAAAAAATGTCTCAATTTTTACATAAAAATATCAGTTTGCGTATTCAAATTACCTAATTTAGCGAATCGACAAATAAATATATTAACCATTGAGATATGTTAACTAAAAATAAGTACTTATAATAGTTAAAAAAGTCGTTAATTTTTTAACAACAAAAACTAGGTCACTTAAAACCCTGTATATGCCCTTTAAAACAATATTTAAATTAAATTAAAAAAAATCGAAACAATACAACTCACATTAACTTTTGTTAAAAATATATTGATATATATTTTTTTTTAGTAATGAAAACAACGAGTGAAAGGGCCTCAATGGACTGTCAAAATTCTTTAATTAAAACAACAACTTACATGAACTGAAGTTAAAAAATCTAATAATTTCACCTAACTCACCATTAAAAGCTTTCGATTCCACTATAACACCCTTATCACTATTTTTTAAATTCACTTTCGTTGATAAAAACCTCATAGAACCGACAGAGGCGTGTCCCAGATGTTGTTACATAAGTTATTACATTACATAAAAAAATAACGCTTCGAGCGGCGTCGTTGTTATGCAAAAGATTTTTAAAAACCCGGTTTTTCTTGAGGCGCGCGCGCAGGTAGAAAGTTGGACTAGCTATGCTTCGGTTAGAGTGAAGGGACAGCGTTGTGAAGTCGCACAGCTTGTGGAATAAGAATGGCAAGGAGCGGCGGCTTATTATATAGTTTTACCGTCGAACGAGCGTGAGGCAACTCATTGTGAGGCTAAGGGTGCGATACATTTATAAATTATATACGTTTATAAAAAAAAAATACAGGACGAGATTTTAGTAGGTAACCGGCCAAAATTTTTCTAGATGTTACGAGTAGGTATCACCAATAGACCTCATTACGTAAATAAAAATACAGGTGAAATATTCATAATCAATAATTATATCCTAAATATTTTTTAGCAAAATTTGGCTACCTTCTACTTACATAGAGCGAAAGGGCGGGGCATGGGGCACGTGGGCGGGGCGCGTGCACGTGCACTGACGCCCTCGTGAATGGTGACTAGTATATTGGTAGTTTTGAGAAAGGTTCACGTAGTCTTAATTGAATATTTTCCTATTGAACGATACTAAAAAGGAACAAAACGGCCAACGGATTTTTATCAAAAGTTATTATAATAAAATTTGGCTGCTCATTAAAACCTCACTTGTATATCACTACAGATTAGTGTCATGTTAAAGTGCCATAGAATAGAAGAATAGTGCCATAGAGGAGTGCCGTCGATGTATACGTATATACGCGTGAGGCAACTCATTGCGAGGCCAGCTTAATAAATACTTGTAAAATGATAATATAATGGTAACACAAAGGCTGCAGTGAATAATACAGTGTGTTTAACTGCGGAGCCAAGGGTCGCAGGTTCGATTCCCGCCCGGGACAAATATTTGTGTGATGAACATGTTTTTTTCGTTCCGGGTCTGGGTGTAAAAAATTTATGTATGTATATATTATAAAAAATAATAAAAATATATTTAAGTATATATATCGGTTGTTATAAGATTGTGTCGTCACAAGCGCTACTAAGTTCACGTTGGTATAAAATTTATCTTCGGGGCTGTTTATTCTGGCCCGTAACGCGTAGTACGCCCTTTGTGTAGAAATCTGTGACTCCACGGTTTTCTATATTCCAACCGAGATCGTTGGCCGTGTCCATTCAATGTTGTGGTCGTACAATATCTTTCGCTTATTGTTCCACATACGAATATACCGGGTTCAACTCCCTGAAAAAAGTAGGTCAGCTCTTGGCCTACAATTTCAGACGTAATAGTCCGAGACCTCGTAACAGATACCCTACCTCGTAAAACACTCTTAATTTTAGTTACTTTATTAACCTTAATTAAAAGTGGAAGTACTTATAGAATCGAACAATAGTTTCTAATTTTTCATCAAATGAACTGAGAGTGTGTTTTTGATCTAAATATTAGGGGGTTCGACTCCCGGAAAAAAGTAGGTCAAATCTGCAATAATTTAAAAAAAAGTTACGCTGTACAATCACTACAGAATTTCTATTATCCAGATGGCGCTAGTTTCTTTAGTAAAGCGAACAATTGTAGCAAACCTTCTGAATGGGTAAATTTTTATACTTTTTACCCGACTGACCCAGAAAGAGGGTTATATTTTTCTAGCGTATGTGTATTTCTACGGAACGCGCTAAGGCAGGTTACAACCTAAACGACTTGATGGATTTCAATGATATCTAAATAGGGTATCCGCGAATCAAAAATCAACGGATGTCTTGCTTTCGCACGAACTTCTTACGACATAGGAAATGAACCTAACGGAATAAAGTAAACACACATATTTTGGATAATATTTTTCGAAATAATATTTTTCGACAAAAAAAATTACACAACTGTATCTGAATAAGCTTAGAACTTCGAAATATAACATTCTATACGACATTTCGATCGAACAAACCGAATTAGTACGAAATGTAACACCGACGCATATCCGACTTCCAACTAAGGACATCCTTAACCACTACTTCAGGTTGTCCGCTTCTAACAATTTTAGTCTCAATCGATTATCCATCTAACCACCCCGAGACGTTTTTTTATTTTTTTCTTATTCGAACCTAGTTCTCAAGATTTTTTTTTTCGTTTTTTGCCGATAATTTTTTTGTTTTTGAACTTTTTCCAAATTGTCTTTTGCCATCTTGTATAGCTCGCCGAGCTGCGTCTTTTGACACCACGTTCATCCCGATATCTTGAAAACTCTTTGTGCAATCTGCCTGTCTCACAAAACTCCCAAATGACATCCTATACTCCAACGAAATGAAAGTCATTTCCAATGACAACATTTCCAATGACAAAAGAATTTTGAAGTACCTATGATATACTCTATTTTTACGATTATGTTGTCTAAACTTGAATGGTATAAAGTATTGTAGGTGGAAGGGCAAACAAGAATTACAAAACATATTTATTGTAAAAACTTTAATAGATTTTCATTTAAAAACTGTTAAGCAACAAACCAGGTAGCTAAAATATTTTGGTTATTGGTACGAATTGACTAGAAGTCCTTTTTTGCGCTTACCGTCTAACCACTCATACTCTAGCTAGCTGGTGTGTACCCTTCGCGAGATGGCTAGTTTCAGTCCCAGTTTAGTTCGCGAGGTTCGCCGGCCTTCACCTCCTCAAAATTGCATTTCACATGTTCGATATTGTGAAGATATCGATGTTGTGGAGTGACATTTCTGGCTCTAATAAAATCATTATTAAAACCCATATAGGTTAAAACCCTCAGTTAAAACCAAATGCTGCTGTCAAAATTTACTCTATGGCTTGTCCACAACATGTCCACAACAACCAAATTACTATACGCGCCACCTATCTAAAAGGCCGCTTGAAGTTGGCTACGCTTGTAGTCGCGCAGGTACAGTCAAACGTATTAATTAAATAAAACAAACATAATATTGATTACGATGCGATCCGTACACTTTTCTAGTTTTGAAAGTGTATTTAGATATGGTCTGGAAGTATGGGGCAACTGTATAGATATTGAACGTATTTTAATTCTGCAGAAAAAAGCTGTAAGAATTTTAGACGGAGCTCCACCACTTGCTCCTTGTAAAGGTTTATTTATAAAACACAAAGTGCTGACGGTGATGTCCCTATACATACTTTTAGTAGCAACATATATATATAAGACTAAAAATAACTTTATAACAGTTGGACAAAAGCAAAATTATTTTAAACCTAGTCACAACCGCTAGTTGACGACCGCTTAGCCTACTGGGCAGCGACCCTGCCTGCGAAGCTGGAGGTCCCGGGTTCGAATCCCAGGTCGGGTCAATATTTATATCATCATCAGCCCATTTTTACCCCACTGCAGGGGCTTAGGCCTCCCCCAGGGTGAGGGAGGGTTTGGAGCTTAAATCCACCACGCTACTCCACTGCGGGTTGGGGACTGTAACGACCGCCATCTATTGACAGCGTTCGGGACCGACTGCTTAACGTGCCCTCCGAAGCACGGTGTCAGTGATATTGTGCACTTAAGTCAGAAAACTCATTGGTACACGCCCGGATTCGAACCATGGTCCTGTGGGGCCTTATGAATTTGAGACAGGTTCGTTGCGCTCTGGGCTATCACGACACTAGTATTTATATGATGAACATTAATACTGGCACCGGGTCTTGGTTGTTATATGCATGCGGTGTCTTCGCTTGGTACCCAAAATACAAGCTAATGCTTAGTTTGGGACCTAGACGTTGTTGTGATTGTGTGTGTCATTATTATTATTATTATTATTATTATTATTATTATTATTATTATTACAACCATTATTACAAGTTATGTATACATGAGCTTGAAAGTTTATAATATAATGATTTCCCTACTTATGTAAGTAGGGAAATCACTGAGGGTAATAATATAAATACATTTCAAAGGAAACTAAAAGAGTATTTACTGAGTAATCCTTATTATTCAATCAGAGAACTTTTTGACATATAATATTGTAAATAATTTTATCGTGAATAATTTTATTGTATTGGATTGTGTTCTGTGACTATTTCAATTTTGTATACCTAAATGGTGTTATTGAGAAAATAAATTATTATTATTATTTAATTATTTTGAATTTCAGACATCGTTTAACTTAATAAACATATGTCGTCAATCTTAACTGCTCATAATAAGTTTAATAAATAGAAATACAAGATATTACAAAAAAATTTAGATAAATTAACGAATAAAATGTAGGCCGTGCGCTAGCTGCACAGACGTGTTCATTTAGCGCTATTAGTAAATACCAGTAAACAGTGACGACCGCTTAGCCTAGTGGGCAGCGACCCTGCCTGCGAAGCTGGAGGTCCCGGGTTCAAATCCCAGGTCGGGTCAGTATTTATATGATGAATAGCGATACTGGTACCGGGTCTTGGTTGTTATATGCATGCGGTGTCTTCGCTTGGTACCCAAAATACAAGCTAATGCTTAGTTTGGGACCTAGACGTTGTTGTGATTGTGTGTGTTATTATTATTATTTAAATAAGTGTGTTGAAGTATTTAGCTGTTACAAGGATACATTAATCTGTGTAATGTTTTGAACATTATAGTTATTAGTAATTTATTTGTTAAATTTCCGTGAAGTTTAATTAAGTGTGACACCAGTGGAAATTGAGCTGGAGGGACGGCTGGAGTTCTGGAACTGCATTTCGTATGTAATTTAGCCGGATATTCTGGATTTATTATAAGGGATTTTTGGGAAGACAATAATCTGCAAATTTAAATAAATTGGTGATTTGTTGTTAAAAAAATTTTTGACATTTTATTTTTCTACCCACATAACGCAGTTATTCGTACTGTTATCTATAAGATTTCATTTCCCCTTCAATATTTGGACTATTTATCTGCTAATACAAATTGTAGCGCCATACCGGGGGTAGTTGGATGCGAAAGGCGGAGGACCGTGTGTGGTGGCGAGCCTTGGGAGAGGCCTATATCCTGCAGTGGAGAGACACGGGCTGATGATGATGATGATGAATGCAAATTGTGAATGTTAAGAAATGGTAGTACTATGATCGATCGATCGATCGAATGCAATATTCATAACTGTATAAAATTCTATCATTTGCACTGCGTGGCATCTAGTAAGATTACTTCATCTGAGCGATCTGGCTGGGTGTGCCCTAGGTGTTTCGCCGGTCAACCAAAAGGCGATGACAACTCGGATATTCCAACCTGCAGCAGTCAATCTAGCTCCAGCCCAACCACAGTAAACAGTTCATTCGCCACCGACAAGACAGCGCCGTTAATCTTATACTGAGCGAAATCCGGGCCTTTAGAGATGATGTCAATAAGAGGTTTGCAGCACAAGAAGAACGCTTGGACCAGTTCAAAGATACATTAAAGAAACTTAATGGAAATATTATTGATCAGGATAAAAAGTGTACATCCCTCCGTATTGATGTCGACGAAGTGGTTAAATCAATCGATTTTTTGTCTGGGGAGCTTGACCACTTAAAAGTATCTGGACCTTCTAAACAAGCAAAAGATATTGAAAAATTTGTTTGCAACAATCAAACTCTGCATAAAGAAATCAGTGACTTCAGGAATCGTCTTGAATTAGTTGAGAAACATGCTCGGGAGGCCAATATTGAAATACATGGAATTCCGGATCGCAACAAAGCTGAAGACCTAAAGGCTATTGTGCTCAAATTAAGCAGGTCTGTCGCATTTTCACTTGACGATTCTGACATACTATCATGCACTAGAGTGGCTAAGTTGAACGGAGGCCGCGCACCATAGTCGTAAAACTCCGCAGCGCACTGTGCCACGACAATTTGCTTGCGGCAGTGCAGAGGTTTAATAAATCAAATCCCAAAAATAGACTCAATTGTGGAGTATTGGGCATCAGCAACACCAACTCGCCAATATTTGTTTCCGAACACCTATCCCCGTCGAATTAGGCCCTACATGCAGCTACCAGAATGAAAGCCAAGGAGAAAGGATATATAAAATTCATCTATACTAATATTATAAAGCTGACGAGTTTGTTTGTTTGTTTGTTTGTTTGTTTGTTTGTTTGAACGCGCAAATCTCAGGAACTACTGGTTCGAATTGAAAAATTATTTTTTTGTTGGATAGTCCATTTATCGACGAAGGTTATAGGCTATACTACATCACGCTACAACCAATAGGAGTAGAGCATCAATGAAAAATGTTGCAAAAACGGGAAAAAATATTCCTTTTGAGAGCTTCCGTCGCGCGCGCTGCGTAAACGGTTGATGTTAAGCAAAAATCATGTACTACGGAATTGTACCTCTTTAAAAGTTCTAACCAAAAGTCCGCGACAGCATATGTGTATCTTTTAAGGTTAACTTACTATGACCTTTTTTATGACAATCAAATTTGTTCAACATAATGTACTATTTGCGAAGATGTTTTTTAAACGTGATATTAATCCTTATCAAATTAAATACGTTAGTTGTCTTAAGCATTTCATGCATATTATATATGCCCTTTATATCATACAATTTAAATTAATATCTTAACAGTTTTTATTGAAATTTAAAAACTATAGCGAGAGAAAATAAATTCGCTGTCAGCCTCTGTTCGTTAACTTTTTACTTCCAAACCAATAGACTTTGATACAGTTTTTAGTAATATCTTATTTTTTATTATCTTATAATCTATTAATCTATATAATAGAAATACTTATTATAAAGCTGAAGAGTTTGTTTGTTTGTTTGATAGATTGATTGATTGTTTGATTGATTGATTGATTGATTGATTGATTGATTGATTGATTGATTGATTGATTGTTGGTTGGTTGGTTGGTTGGTTGGTTGGTTGGTTTGTTCGTTCGTTCGTTCGTTTGTTTGTTTAAACGCGCAAATCTCAGGAACTACTGGTTCAAATTGAAAAATTATTTTTGTGTTGGATAGTCCATTTATCGAGGAAGGCTATAGGCTATACTACATCACGCTACGACCAATAGGAGTGGAGCATCAATGAAAAATGTTGCAAAACGGGAAAAATTATTCCTTTTGAGAGCTTCCGTCGCGCGCGCTGATGGATTGATTGAATGATTGATTGATTGTTTGTTTGTTTGTTGGTTGGTTCGTTCGTTCGTTTGTTTGTTTGTTTGAATTTGTTAATCTCTGAAACTACCAGTCGGATTTGAAAAATTCTTTTTGCCTTTGATAGCCTGATTCTAGCGGAGAGTTATAGGCTATATACATGAAAACGAACTGTCTGTCTATTCGAGCAAATCGGCTTCGGCCAAAACGGCTTAACCGATTTTGATGAAACTTTACACATATAACAGAATGTAATCTTTTGACTACACCCTTTCCATATGTGACATACAGAACTTTTTGTATGTCTGTCTGTACGTCTATATGTCTAAACCTATTTAAATGAAACATCAATGAATATGAAAAGAAGGTCGTTAAAACTAACAAATGTTGCTTTTTGTCCGTCTGTCTGTCTGTACGTGTATCTGTCTATTTGAGCTAATCTCCAAAACGGCTAAACAGATTTTAAGGAAACTTTGCAGACGGAAAAGAAGGTTGTCAAGATATTTGACATTAGCTTCTTTTTGTCCGTCTGTTTGTGTGTACGCCTATTCAATTCAATTTTATCTATTCGAGCTAATTTCCAATACGGCTGAACAGATTTTAATGAAACTTTGCAGACGTGAAAGAAGGTTGTCAAGAGTGTCATAAGCTACTTTTTGTGTTTGTCTGTCTGTCTATCTGTCTGTCGTTTGTCCTCACTGATCTAGCAACGTACAACCGAAAGTACTAAGTCTAGGAAGCTTAAATTTGGAACATAAGTTTATTTTATAACGTGAGCATTATAAAGTTAAGAAAGGCTTTTTTAGAAATTTCAAACTTAAGGATGGGAATGGAGGGACTTAAATAATGTCGTGTTTCAGGGTTTTTAGATTTTCACATTTTAAAAGTGGGAAACGGGAGATGAAATATTGTATCGGTTTTTTAAAGGGTGGAAGGGGAATGAAGATTGAAAGTTTGAATGGGTGTGACCAAAATTGGTTCCAGCAAAAAGTACGTATAAACCATCTCGAACGTTAAAAGTACCTATAACAGGAATTTGTAGTCTACGCAAGCGAAGCTGCGGGCGGTCGCTAGTTTCATATAAAACCGACAACGTACCTTTGTTTGGACCCGACTATTATTCTTAATTGCATGTTATTTAAAAGAATAAACATTCTATTCGGTATAATTAATCTCTCATATTACTCATATCCTGTTTTGAATTGTGTTTTTACCTGCTTAAAGTATTCTGCATATGTTTGTGTATTATTGCGCCTGAAACTTTTAATATATCAATATTTAACATATCGTTATTTCTGTGCTACTCTTTTGTTTCTTAATGTGCATTGTGAAATAGTCTGTTGAATAACCATTGACCCACCGTCTTTTTCAAATTATCAAATCATTCAATCATCAATTTGTAATTATAAAGTTCAAATTATACTCACACTCAATAATTACCTAAATATATATACAATATATTAAAAGTCAATAGTTACCTTATTTTTTTTGTATACTGAAATTATCGATCATCGGTACGAACTTTTTAGAGTGGATCGTAACTTGAAATCTTGTAAGAAGAAATGGGGGGGGGGGCGGCGTGTTGATTGCTGCCAAGCGTGAACTAGAGGCGACAATTAGACCGGAGTGGTGTTGTGCCGCCGCGGGCATGGACGTGTCTGGATAAGTGTGCCATCGCGTGTACTGGGCACACAGACCAGTCAACCTATAGACCACGCTTTAATAAACGTCAGTATGAAAACGGAATCGGCAAAAAGTGGCGGGGTGCGGGGGGAAGTCGGCTAGTTTTCATTGGCTCGTTCAAAATTGACAATTTAATGGCTTCCGACGTGCTTCCAACTGACGGCTCACTAGTGACGTAGTTATGTAGTGTCACTACATAGCCTTGGTGAATGCTACTCCCTGTCAAAGCGTGGTCTATAATGTTGACTTGTCTGTGACTGGGCGCCACTGGCCGCGACCTGCATGTGGCAGTGGCTTATGTGCTTAGGGCGCGGGTAGTGCCGACCTACAATCGCAGTCGCGGCAACTCATTGGGCTCGCTGGTTCCGTTTCCGCGGTGGCGGCGGCCTACCCTAAAGATTTCATTCTCCTGGCAGGTGACTTTAACCTTCCTAATATAGAATGGACGTCATCTGGACCTATACATCACAAATCAGGCACAGTAGAGATTCAGAACGCTGGCATCGGTTTCGTTGACAACTTGTACCAATTAGAATTAATTCAACAAAATATACATCGGAACTGTGCTAATAATACCATTGACTTAATATTTTGTAATGCGTCATTGACTATAACGAAATCAAATTTTCCCCTTATTGATGAAGATAAATATCATCCGTCACTTGAGATTGACGCTTCCGACATAACGTTAACCCCCCTACGTGAAATTCCAATTTTAAAACAACGTTTCCATAAAGCTAATTATCATGCAATTAAGGAATGTGTCGGAAATGTTGACTGGTGTTATTTGTTTTTACAGAAGAATGTAGATAATTGTGTAGAAATTTTTTACAATGTGTTATATGATATAATAAAAGAACATGTGCTTACTATTAATTCAAGAAGAAATAGGTATCCTGCTTGGTTTAATTATGGTCTGTTACGTTTAATCAAAGAAAAGAATAAAGCACATACAAAATGGGAAAGGCATAAAAATCCCCGTGACTACGATGAATTTTCATTACTCAGAAGAAGAGTTAAAAAATTGCAAAAGGAATGTTTACATTCGTACGTAACTCGAATAGAAAAAGATGTTGCTAGATCCCCTAAGCAATTCTGGTCATACATTAAAACGATGCGAGATAAAGACCATTCATATCCGCAGAGAGTAAAGCATGGTAATAAAATATATAAAGGTGGATCTGAAGTCTGTTGCGGCTTTAATGAATTTTTTAAAAGTGTGTTTACCTTGCCTGCCTCTTCATACACGGATTTAGGTCTACCAGTTGTTGATGATATGGGTTATATACATAGTATCGACATATCCGAGAGTGGGGTCGTCTGCGGGCTCTGGACTGTGCTACGGGCTCCGGCAGTGATGGGATCCCAGCAGTATTTATTGTCGAATGTGCTGAAGTACTTATAACTCCTCTAAAACATGTTTATTCTAAATCCCTGAAAGAAGGAATTTTTCCATCCAAATGGAAAGATGCACTTATTCTTCCCATACATAAAAAGGGTCCAAATCCTTAATAGAAAACTACAGGCCCATTTCTAAACTAAATATCTTTGGAAAAATACTGGGAAAAAATAGCATACGATAATATTTATCCCTCCATTTCTCGTGCAGTCCCGTCTTTTCAACATGGTTTTCTGAAACGTCGACCCACCGTCACTAATTTGGCCACCTTTACAAATAAAGTATTGAACTCTATGGAGCAGGGAATGTAGGTTGATGTGATCTACACAGATATAGAAAAAGCATTCGATCGCGTTGACCACGTGGTTCTGCTTCGTAAACTCAACGTGCTCGGAATTCATGGCGATTTGTATCGGTGGACTAAGTCGTATATTGAGAACAGAAGGCAAGCTGTGGCGAAAGGTGGACACTGCTCTAATTATGTTTTCGTCACATCCGGTGTACCGCAGGGCTCACATTTAGGGCCTCTTTTCTATAATGTATATTTGTTTGACATTCATACCTGTGTGGAGCAGACGGGTGCTTTGCTTTATGCTGATGACACAAAACTTTATCATAGGGTGAAATCTGCCGGTGATTGCTTGGTTCTATAAAGATGTCTGAATAACTTAGCCTTATATTATCACACAAATAAAATTACTGTTAATATTAAAAAATGCGCTCAAATCACTTATTCCCGTAAAAGTACACCTATTGTTTTCCAATATACTCTTAACGGTCAACCCATTTCAAAAACTGAGACAATCAAAGACTTAGGTCTAACTTTCGATAGTAAACTTGTAATGGCTGATCACATCAATATAATTACATCCAAAGCATATAGAAATTTAGGATTCATATTGAGGACCTGTAAACATTTCAAATCCATTGAAACTTTAAAAAAGCTTTATTACGTCTATGTGCGAAATGTTTTAGAACATGGCTCCCCCATATGGTCCCCACAGTACAATATCTATAAAGATCGAATCGAAAGTATCCAAAAAAAGTTTATAAGACATCTCGACTACCGCACACGCTTTAGTTCCGATTCATACGACTCCGCCTGTAAGAAATATAATTTATTAACCCTTGAACAACGACGTGTCGTTTTAGATATGACCTTTCTATACGACGTTTGCTCTGGCTGTTTAGACTGTCCGGAGCTTTTGGCTGGGCTAGGTCTCCGGGTGCCTCAGCGGCCCGCTCATGACGCCAGACGTCCGCAAACTAAATTATTTAATGTTCCTATATGTAAAACTAACTACTTACAAAATTCTATTCTAATCAGACTGCCTAGAACTTATAATGAATTATTTTCGGAAATCGACATGTTCTCGACTTCGAGATGCACATTCAGAAGCAAAGTAATTCAATTAACAGAATCTAAAGCGCGAATTACTGACTAAACGTAATGGGTAGGTACCACAGGTGGATACACAACTACATTTTATATCGCACACACACCCTCATACACTCACACACACCCTCACATACCCTCGCAAACTACACACTCCTCTATAAAACACATCTGTAAATTTGAGTCATGGTCGGGCCCGTTTATATATTCTTATTAACTGTTTTGTAGTTTAAGTCAAAATACGAGTATAATAAAACGCTAAAGAAAATGGAGTACATCGAATATACATTAATCAATTTCTCTTGTCATATATCTACCTACATATTTATAGTGGTTATAAAAAATGTACATTATCTCATGTAAGTCATGATTATTTAGTAACATTTAAAATGAACACACGAATTGCACACTCAACAAATATTACAGAAATATTTAAAGATAATACAATTAACATAATTTCTATATATACAAGTTAAAAGCTAAAATTAACCAGTGCCTGGCGAACCTGATGCAAAGGTACCCATAACGCTCGCGGCATTACCGCGCTGGATCGCTATTGCGAGCCTCTGCATCAGAAACGACCCCGAGCGAGGGTCACACCCCCTCTCCTTAAGTCGGCGAAATTGTGTTAATTCGTAATTGGTACAACATTATAATAATGTAAAATTATGTAACTGTAATAAGTTAATAATATGTGTATGTACTGTGAATTATCCACTAAAAAAAAAAACAAAAATATTTTGACTTTCTGCACTTCTCCAACATATAAACTTTAACTATGCCAAACCTCACTCTTCTCCTGCGTGCGATATGCTTAAAAGGGGTACAAAACTTTCTCTTCACGTATTAATATATAGATTAGTTTAGTTACCTACTCCACGTGTCGGTATATTTTTCTTTCAGACAACGGTGATCCTATTCAAGTGACGGCTATATGCCGAGTGTGGATAGGCGATTCGGCCGGCCGTCTCTCAGTCTATTCGTGAGTATAGATCCATTCAAACTTTATAGCGGATAGGAATACAACGTTTTATGCATGCTTGCGAAGCTTCAGTTATATGCGCGCCTATACTTGTGCTTAGACTTGTGCCTATATTCACATCCGCCATAAAGGTTGATTGGAACTATACCTACAATAAATTATGTATGATTCTCTAGCCTTTGTAAGTTAAAAATCCTACCAAAAATATTTCTGAAGTCATTGATCTATATCAGCCACGGCGATGTGAGTTTCATTACCAAGTTTACCTTTATAAGGGCAGCGCGGCGCGATTGTGCAACATTGTCCGAGTGGTTACAGGCCCTAACTACGGAGGCAAGGATCGCGGGTTTGATTCCCGCCCGGAACAAATATTTGTGTGTATGATCATATCAATTTGTTCCGTGTCTGGGTGTAGTAATATCTATATGTATATATTACAGAGAATTTTCAGTACGTATATCAGTTGTCTAGTAATCCATAATACAAGCATATTACTTAGGTACTTTAGGACTAGACGGCGCTTTGTGGGATGTATAGTTCGCCTCAGACATTATGGCGGATCGGAATACAACGCTATAAGCGTGCTTGCGCAGGTACAGTCATATACCCCTCGCTCCACTGCGTCCCGATACACCTAAAACTGGTTACTGCGACGCGACTTGTGCCTATATTCACATCCGCCATAAAGTTTGATTGGAACTGTACCAATTATTATTATTTCAATCTTGGTGGTGGATTTCAATCAATTTTGGTGTCATACGCCGCGTTTAGAACTCCGCACAGTAAGTGACGTAACTCTCTGGCGGCACAACGCCACAGACCGTTTAATAGTAAACGCCGACGTACACAGCCGATGAGCGTAAACAAGTCATGTAATTTTGGTACGTTCGATAATCTAACTTCAACTATCTACTACATAAGCAAGGCTCGAGAACTGATCACGCGAAACTACGTCATAAAATTTGAATTTGTTTTATTTGGGTATTTGGTGCACTATAGAGTTGATGAACAATTGTTATTCATTTGTTATTATTATATTTTGGTCCTCCAAGCGCAACGAATCTGTCTAAAATTTACAAGGCCCCGTAGGGTCATGGTTCGAATCCGGGCGTGTACCAATGAGTTTTTCTGACTTAAGTACACAATATCACTGACACCGTGCTTCGGAGGGCACGTTAAGCAGTCGGTCCCGGACGCTGTCAATAGATGGCGGTCGTTACAGTTCCTAACCCGCAGTGGAGCAGCGTGGTGGACTTAAGCTCCAAGCCCCCCTCCTCACCCTGGGGGAGGCCTAAGCCCCTGCAGTGGGGTAAAAATGGGCTGATGATGATGATGATGACTTTAATTTGACGACCGCTTAGCCTAGTGGGTAGCGACCCTGCCTGCGAAGCTGGAGGTCCGGGTTCGAATCCCAGGTCGGGTCAGTATTTATTTGATGAATATTAATACTGGCACCGCGGGTCTTGGTTGTTATATGTATGTGGTGTCTTCGCTTGGTACCCAAAATACAAGCTTATGCTTAGTTTGGGACCTAGACGTTGTTGTGATTGTGTGTGTTATTATTATTATTAATCGCACACGTAATTTAACCACGAATATTGGTGATATTACTTTATAATCTATTTACGCGTTAAATTTGATAAATTAATTCTTTTTCAATCCGTATTTAGGTAAAAATTTGTCAATATCTATATAGATAATAATAATACCTGGGACATGCCACACAGTAAGGAAATATAATGGTTATATTATGGGCACTAAACAACTGATAACTTAAATAATCTTTAAAATATATACATATACGCGCTGTTCGGCTGAACGTAGTCTAAACTTCGAACAAATCCAAACGCCGAAAGCGTGTAGAGCTCACCGAACTAAACTAAAAATAAAAAAAAATTAGATAGTAATAAAAAAATGAGACTTTAAACATGTTTTTCTCGGTAAACGTTAGTTTGCGCCATGTGCTCAGTTGACACTTTTTGTTTAGTTTGGCAAACTCTACATGCTCTATTAGTTTGGACTACGTTCACCAGAATAGCCCGAGCGTAGTGAACCTGTTTCAAATTTATAAAGCTGTGAGGCCGTGGTTCGAATGCGGGCGTATACCGATGAGTTTTTTCTGACTTGAGTACATTAACTATCACTGACTCCGTGCCTCGGAGAGCACGTTAAGCAGTCGGTGCCAGTCGCTCCAAGCTCCAAGCCCCCTCATCTTGAGGGGAGCCCTAAGCCTCTGCAGTGGGGTATAAAAAAGGGCTAATGGAATTGAATGGGTTGGAATAGGCGAATGAATTATGGAGTAAGAAGAATGGGGCAGGGGCGGGAATACTGCGTTTGCGAAGCCTCACCCAGGTCGATGTATCTACGTACGATTAGCCTTCTTCGGGCTGGCTCGGGATCGTTGAATGAAGAGCACTGCCCCAAGGTATACGCGCTAAGTAGATTTACATGTTGTCTTTATAGCCAAGCTCCGATATGTATAGTTCGACCATCAAGAAAGGAAATATTAGTGTTCATGAAGTCATAGGAAACGCATGAGCAACTCAATACAGATAAATGAAGCCCAACAAGTCGTGTAAATAATATTACTGGGCATCGTGCCCGCTGTTGAAAAGTTGAATCGCAATTCAATCAATTTTGCTATGATAAGCATCTTGTAATTCTATGTCACCGGTACAGCTTCCACCAACTCCAAGAAGTGCTTGAAGATAAATTTAACAGGAGGTTCATGTATGCGATAGCTTTATAACTAAATAATTTAATTAGTCATACTCTACGCTTTAGGATTCCGTAGTTCATTAGGAAAAAAGGAACCTTTTTACGATTACTTCGTCGTTTGTCTGTCTATCTGTCTTCGTCAATATCTGTTTTCTCAGGAACGCTTGTAGGTATCAAGTTGAACTTATTATCAAACACTCAGGAAAAACAAGATTCATCAAAAAACACAGTCAATCAAGCCGCATATTTTGCCACTCGCAGACAAACAACTCAGATGCAAATTTACAATGGGGTCGTCATGTAATGAGAGTGGCTGGTAAATATTTTGCAGAAAAGGCCCATTCAAGCTGTATATAAATTAAAATCTAGAGATAGTGTGAAGGCTCACTTTAAAGAAAGCAACATTTTGACAGTCCCTTGTCAGTACATTTATGAAAATATAATTTATGTACATAAAAATTTAAAAGCTTTCTCTAGGGTGGTTGATGGCCACAACTTAAATACAAGACATAAGTATATGTTATCGGTTCCCAGGTTCAGGCTCTCAAAGGTTAATAATTCTTTCATGGAAAATTGTATTTGTTTTTATGATAAAATTCCTAAAGAAATGTTGAACTTAAATTCAAATCAATTTACAAAGCAAGTTAAAGTCCAACTCATAAAAAAAGCTTACTATTGTATTAGCAAGTATTTAAATGATAAGTACGCATGGACATCACTGTAATAGTTGTAAGCATATTTAAAAAAAACAACTAAGAAAAACATATATTTAAATAAAATAAACAGGGAGGATTTTCTTGCCGGTTTTTCTCCTTCTAGTTTTGGAACCGGTACCTAATCACCTAATCAATTCATCTTGACTTTCAATAAGTGGGTGTAAACATCTTATATTGAATAAAAACTTTTGATTTTGATTTGGAATTATGAATTTTGTCAAGAAGCAAGATCTATAGCACAAGTAAAGAAAAAAAAATACGGAAATCGTTATAATATATTCTTTTCAGTGTTATTTGGTATTTGTAAATGTGCATGCGTTGTCGTGCCATAGAGAGGCGTGTAGCGATAAATATGTAATAATAATAATATCTGGGACATCCCACATAACGCTATCTAGTCCTAAAGTAAGAAAGTATTATGCTTGTGTTATGGGGTACCAGACAACTGATATACATACTTTAATAATCTTTTTTTTAATAATATATACATATATAGATACTTTCACACCCAGACACGGAACAAATAGACATGTTCATGAACACAAATATTTGTCTAGGGCGGGAATCGAACCCACGACCCTCGGCTCCGCAGTTAGGGTCTCTAACCACTCGGCCAACCTGTCAGTCAAATATATACCAGCACGGAACTTATACGGCGAGTCGCACTTGATCCGTTTTTAAGTAAATAGTGTAACCAATTGATCATGATACTTAAAGTCTATAAAAAGCATTCTTTATATGTACATACCGGGTATTCAGCTGAACGTAGTTCAAACTTTCAGGGCGTGTAGAGCTCACCAAACTAAACAAAAACTTTCAAGTAAGCAGATTGCACAAACTAACGGTTACCTAAAAAAACATTTTGAAAGTTTCATTTTCTTTGTTTAAACTTTTTATTGAGGTAGGTACGCTCTACTACGTTCAACCCGTTCAGCCGAACACTAAGTATATATATTTATTGTATTAATGAAGATGACTTATCAGACAGGCTGTTTTTGGTGGCGTTGTCGCGCCCCGCCGTGGAAGGCAGCTTCGTGTTGAGCGAGCTCGGCGCCGCCAGCGAGCTACGGTGCCTAGCCGCTGTGCCAAGACCGCCCGACGACATAAAAACAATCTTGATCTATTGATGTCAATGATATTTTGTGTACTAAAGGAGGTGGATGGCATAATCGCATCGAAACTGAGGAACTTTCTTTTATCTATATTTATTATTATAAAAAAATTATTATTAAAAAATTCCTAACAAAATATGTCCTATCCGTTAGCTACAGTTAAAATGTTGTCACAAAAGGAAAGTGTGCAGCCTTTGACGTGAAGGCTTTTGTAATAATATAAATCTAACCCTATGAAAATTAAGATCTATAAAATAAAAACGAATTAAAAACTAAAAGTATTTACAAATTAAAAAAATACTATGTAAATTATGATAAATGACAAAATTTTAAAGAGACGATGGGTTCAGGGTACCAAGGATGCTTGCCGCGTTGCCGCGCTGTATTGCGACACTGATCCTCTGAACAAAGTATTCCTTGCACATAGGCGATGCGTAAGGAGGCCGGGTCAAGCAACGAATGCCAGGAGCTAAATTATTAAAGGACTCGAAAACGCTGTTATCTGTATTTGAAAGAAAGTATAGTTCACACTTGTTGGTATTAATTTCGAGGCCTAAGTGTTTTGAAAAAGAAATTAATTTATAAAGATCAGCTAATACAGAATCGGGTTCACCCCCAATAGTATCATCGTCTAAGTACCAAACATTAAGCTCAGATGAAAGTTGAGTAATTAATGGATTGATAGTAAGTGAGAAGGCGGCTGGACCCATGGGATCACCTTGTTGACAACCTACAGTAGAATTAATTATTTGATCTACAAATATCAATGAAAATGAGGAGTAGTAACTTTGCCACATATATGGAAAAATACTTGGACAATTGGATTTAATTTCAGAAAGCAAAATGTCTCTTTCGATACAGTTGAAGTAGTTTTTATAATCTATTTATTATTATTTATTTATGCGGGTGGGATGCGCGCAAATTACGCTAAACATTAAGTCTTGAACAGAATAGTAAACAAATATGATAGGAAATTCAGCGATTTGGACATTTTTTGTCTCAATCGAGGCATATTTGTAAAATTATTATCAAGAACAGATCAGCTGCCTTCGCAGATGACACTATTGGAAATATTAACAGAACAATTTCACACGCATACTCAACACACATACATACACGCACCCATACATCGACCCCTACACACATATATTTATTATTATTGTTTGTTTGTTATGCTTTTTATTAACATTAATTAAGTATATAATTTTATAGAAAATTTAATTTAGGTAGGCTTGGCTTGACATGCAAGATCTACCCCTTAACAAGTTTAAAACTACAATAAAACGAAAGCTTTATGCAAAAGCTTATTATAAAGTATCAGACTACTTAGATGATAAAAATCCATGGGTGTAAGCCGCTCGCCTATCAGTTTGTTTCAATAATATTATTCTTTAAGCAATTATTGTTAAATTTTTTTTTTAATAATTTTGTTAAAAAGAGCGTCCCTCAGTTTCTTGCGTATTCTTCTGGGAGGAACCAGCATTTTTGAATGCGCCTTTGTGGTGACGTTCTTTCACAAAGTAATAAAATAAGATTATGTTACATAACTACGAAATAAATATAATTTGATTTGATTTCAAAATTAAAATGAATTCAATTCATTAAGAAACAAATATGGTCATGAGTCAACACCGGGAATGCGAAAGTCATTCAATCTTACTCAAAATAAGTCTGCTCGCGCCTGATTGGTTACTTAGTCCACGTGATTATCTGTGTTCTGTGTTGTGATTGGCAGTTCACAAGTAAATTTAAAAAAAAAATTATTTATTTATAAACACATTAGATATACTGACTAGCTTGTCGTTGTTAAATGAATGAAATGGCAAAGGTTGTTGTAATATTAATATTAAAAAAAAACTGTTCGAAACTGTGTTCAACCAAGTGCGATAGGATTCCGGAGATTTAGCGAAATAAAATAAATTAGATTATTTATACTTACGTATAATATTTCTTTAAATATAGTGTAAAATTAACACTATATTGAAAGAAATATTATATCATGTATTTCATAGTGTTTTTTCATTGCTTTGTAACCGAAGGGAGGGGCGGGCACGTGAAAAGTTGCTTCGGAGCTGAATATTTCAAATAACTCGGAGCAAATAGTTGAACCATTCGCTCCATTTGCGAGTCATTATGTTCCCGCGGGCTTGACAAACTTGGCACAAGAATTCCCTTTAACCTCTAGTTTTGCAATCACCAATTTGATGGCCCCATGACAATAAAACCAGCGGTACTTGCCAAATTCTTATGTTTGTCTTACCATACCTAACCACCAGCCCATTAATGCCTCATTGCAGAGGCTTAGGCCTCCCCTCGGGATGAGGAGGCTTAGAGCTTAATCCACCACGCTGCTCCAGTGCGGATCAGCGGATTTTAACGACTGCCAACTGTTGATGGCAAGCGGTGCCCACGGTTGAACATACTCTCCGAGGCGCAGTCAGTGACAGTTATGTACATAAGTTAGAAAAAAGTCATTGGTACATGCCCTGGGTTCCCGACCACGGCTTTCGTCTGCTACTCACTTGGATATATTTAAAGGGCTCGGGGCCTTTCGAGAATCCTCAATAAGCACACTTCCGTGCGACCCCTCTCACGTAGCCTACGTCGAAAACGACGTACGCAATCACGCGGCCCGTCCGCCCTCAGCGGACCTTCCCCCAGTCACTTGTGAGGAAATTAGTAAACATATTAAGGAGCTTAAAAACAAAAAAGCTCCGGGTCTCGATGGCATCAATAACAAAGCACTCAAATGCTTTTCTTTTCCATTAGTCGCCCTTCTACCTGTGATTCTGTCTGTAAGCCGTCCTAGAATGCGTGTTCTATGAAAGATTTATTGCAGCACATATTTAAGTTATATACATAAAATACAGATGAATACGTTGACGCCTCAGAAGTTAATTACCTAATTCGATTCCCCATGGAATCTCAATTCCACGGATTCACAATTACAACAATGCGACTTCGCTTCTTTCGTTTAGGGGCAATTCATATCCCTAAACCATAGACAAGTCAACCTTATAGACCACGCTTTGACAGGGAATAGCATTCGCCAAGGCTATGTAGTGACACTACATAACTACGTCTCTTGTGAGCGGTCAGTTGGAAGCACGTCGGAAGCCATTAAATTGTCAATTTTGAACGAGCCAATGAAAACTAACCGACCTCTCCCCGCACCCCGCCACTTTTTGGCGATTTCGTTTTCGTACTGACGTTTATTAAAGCGTGGTCTATAGGTTGACTGGTCTGTGGCTATTAATACAGTCTTTATGACATCGAAACTTGTACCTTTATGTTGTATTTTACAGTACTAGGCTTTTTTACTTTACACCAATTACAAACGAGCATTCTTTTTGTTACGAATGCGTTACACACGCGCTCTTAGCTCCCGCCATTATTACATTTGAAGTATTTACGTATTTTTAATCGCAAACGTATTGAAAAACGTCCACACCGATTTTCGCTAAAATACGTTGAAACTCTTCCAACCTCAATAGCTAACATGTTCCATGCTTTAGCCACTGTCATTAGCAACAATTGTTATAATTTGGGGTTCGGGAATCCGATGCGCCTGATCAACGGCGTTCAAGTAGGTATAAATGTTATGAAATATCATTTAACGTTTACAAATTTAAGATGACATATCGTCCCCGTATTTAGAAAACCCAATATTATTCTGCCCATGATAAAGGTGAAATATAAAAAAGAAATTATCTACACTAGCAACCAGAACCTTTAAGTTTTGGAGAAAAATGATAAAAAATAAGATTTTGTTTATTGAATTTCAGAAATATGAACTTCATCATCATCATCATCATCAGCCCATTTTTACCCCACTGCAGGGGCTTAGGCCTCCCCCAGGGTGAGGAGGGGGGCTTGGAGCTGAAGTCCACCACGCTGCTCCACTGCGGGTTGGGAACTGTAACGACCGCCATCTATTGACAGCGTCCGGGACCGACTGCTTAACGTGCCCACCGAAGCACGGTGTCAGTGATATAGTGTACTTAAGTCAGAAAAACTCATTGGTACACGCCCGGATTCGAACCATGGCCTTATGGGGCCTTATGAATTTGAAACAGGTTCGTTGCGCTCTGGGCTATTACGACATGACTTTATAGCTTTAGCGCGTAAAAATGTTATGAACAACGCATTTGTATTATAAGATATTTCTAAATGGAATAAATGTATTTTAGCACGTTTTATATGTTTCATTTGTCTAATCGACTGACCTGACAAAGATGTACGTACGTGAACGTAGTCCAAATTTATAGAGCACTAGAGAACTTATAGATATAAAGTAAAAGAATAAAAAAAAAAGAAATTTCAAACATGTTATTCTCGACAACTCTTAGTTTGCGCTATCTGCTCACTTGAAACTTTTTGTCTACTCCGGTAAGATCTGCGTGCTCTATATGTTTGGAGTATGTTCAGCGGAACACTTGTTATAGGTTTTTTTTTCAATCAAAAATGTATATACATTTAATTAAAGAATATCATTTTTGAAGGTCCTATTTATAAAAAAAACCAGTACTGTTATACAAATTTTCACCCTCATTTACTGCATTTTTCCTTCAGCCCTTTTTATAACCCACTGCAGGGACTTAGCCCTTCCTTCGGGTTGAGGGGGCTTAGAGCTTAAATTCACTACGCTGCTCCAATGTAGGTTGGCGGATTGTAACGACTACCGCCTATTGACAGTAATCGGGACCGACTGCTTAACGTACACTCCGAAGCACGGAGTCAGTGAAAGTTATGTACTTAAGTCCAAAAAACGTCCGGATTCAAAACACGGCCACATGGCCTTGTAAATTTGAAACAGGTTCGTGGCGCTCGGGCTATCACGACACTCAGATGTATATATGAGAATGTAATGAGTGTAGTATACGAGATACATATTCGTACATACACATTAAATGCAGAAAGCTAAAATCTATGTACAGGTGAGTTTTTGAGTTGGGACTGTATGGCCAAATCCTAAACTATGAGAAATAGCAAAAAGTGTTCAAAGGCACATTTTTGAAAAATCTGTTACTTCAAAATGAAATCAAACCACTTGATTTGATAATTATATATTATAAATGTTATATATAATGTTACATATTTTGTACATTTTAAGTAATCCATTAGGCCTATTCTCGGGATCAGAGTGCTTGGAGCTTAATCCACCACGCTGCACTATGGGAAATACGGGTACATGTCGTCTTAAAAATCTGTAACTTTTTTATTTTTTAAGTAAATGATTTGAAAATGTTTACACATGAACTACAATACACTATTCATTAATAAATGTAAAAAAAAAAAAACGGGATCGGGTCGACAACGTGAACTCTCTAGGTTTTTATAGGAGATATTTAAAATTTTACATACATATATACATATACAAACACATACATACTATGTACAGGTTATCAAATGACCAAAAAATTAATTTTAATGTATTTATTACAGATAAAAAAAAAAAACAATTAAAAATTGATTACGTCTTACAATCTAAAAATAATATTTCATTGTTTTTAAAAATATACCAGAATTATTTAAGTAAACAATACAATTTAAAAAAATATAGTAAACCTTTAATCAATTCAATTAATATCAAGGAGTTCTTGAGCTTCACTTAATAGTTCTTTTGGAGTGCTTTTAGGGGTTTTCTTAAGCTTGATATATAAGGGTCTGAAGTACATAATAAGGTATGGAACACGTCTTCCATAGTAGCTGCCTTTGAACATTTTCTAGCATTATGGAGCCTGAATTTTTTATAATCCTTATTCCTAGCTTCTTGTGTATTTTCTGAGAATTGTCCTAAAGGCAAAACCGCATATTACTCAATGATGTTCTCCATGAATCAGTATTTTGTGAATTGATGAAGGCGTATAATAACAACTATCACTGACTCCGTGCCTCGGAGAGCACGTTAAGCAGTCGGTCTCGGACGCTGTCAATAGATGGCGGTCGTTACAATCCCCAACCCGCAGTGGAGTAGCGTGGTGGATTTAAGCTCCAAACCCCCTCCTTACCCTGGGGGAGGCCTAAGCCCCTGCAGTGGGGTAACATGGGCTGATGATGATGATGACTGTTTCCACTGCTTTGACGTGGTTCATCGACATGTAATCGAAGTTCTTCCCGAAAACGTTTCTGCACAAGTGTTTTCTTTTCTTGTTTACTGTTTTTATTATCAGGTGTTTTAGCTGCCCAATTTTGAAAAGATAAGTTATATGAAATATGTAAAATCATCTCCAAACTCCTAATCCACGCATGTAAAGTAAACAGTCCGTATTGAAATGAACTTTCGTTAACCCTTTTTGTTTTTACTTTTTCTAGATTATTCATTTCCTTAGGTAGGCAATGTAACACAAGCTTGTGTTACATTGCCATTAACCATAGTCAAAAATAAACTGTGGCTGACTTGGACCCCCGCATCATTTTTGTTAATTCATCATCAGCCCATTTTTACCCCACTGCAGAGGCTTAGGTCTCCCCCAGGGTGAGGAGGGGGGGCTTTGAGCTTAAGTCCACCACGCTGCTCCACTGCGAGTTGGGAACTGTAACGACCGCCATCTATTGAAAGCGTCCGGGACCGACTGCTTAACGTGCCCTCCGAAGCACGGTGTCAGTGATATTGTGTACTTAAGTCAGAAAAACTCATTGGTACACGCCCGGATTCTAATCATGGCCCTGTGGGGCCTTATAAATTTAAGACAGGTTCGTTGTGCTCTGGGTTGATGATGAAGACAGGCAGGCTGATGATGAAGACGTTGACAGTGTTGCCCTTGGTTCAGTTTTCAGTTACAATACGGACATTATACGGTAAAGAAAACCAATGTATTCTGATTGACCAAAATAATTTATCAATTTATTACGCAAACTCAATGATATGTCAATAAAGGGTCATAAATTTTTACTATCAGCCTATAGACTGCCAGGTCGAGGGTTCTGAATTCCATCATGGTATCAAGCATCCAGCATCCAGTGTTGTGATAGCCCAGAGCTCAACGAACCTCTCTCAAAAATTTATAAGGCCCCATAGGGCCATGGTTCGAATCTGGGCGTGTACCAATGAGTTTTTTTGACTTAAGTACACAATATCACTGACACCGTGCTTCGGAGGGCACGTTAAGCAGTCGGTCCCGGACGCTGTAAATAGATGGGGGTCGTTACAGTTCCCAACCCGTAGTGGAGCAGCGTGGTGGACTTAAGCTCCAAGCCCCCCTCCTCACCCTGGGGGAGGCCTAAGCCCCTGCAGTGGGGTAAAAATGGGCTGGTGATGATGATGATGAATTACTGTTTATGGTGGAAATGTAAAGTTTTCTTTATAAATAAATAATTTCGATCGTTGATCGTTGAGTTGCCATGACCACCATGCGTCGCATCAAACATGATTAAACGATAAATTGTGGCCGGCAATTACTTTAAGTAGCACATTTCATTTAATCGAAAATATACATTAACTTTTATTTTATTCTTGGTTAAGTTGCCTGCACGAAATGGAGTATTAATCGAAGTTGCTTCAAACATATTAACAAAATGTTTTCCCCAACTAAACCATCGCAAAAACGAGAAAAAGATGACTGTAAACAAGAAAGTTTCACACGACTTTCGCAAACTTTAGGTCCAGCTATGCACGTGGAAAAGCTCGTGGGTATATTCAGATACGAATTGCAAGAAGGAGGGGATATAATGCCTCCTAGTACAACATCAAAAGTGTACGCGATATTAATATCTACATCAATTGTGGGAGCATATATTTTATTCCGAATAGTATATCCTACAGCGGTCATAGGAGCTTCGAACGGATTTTACTCTTTGAATGATACCCCAGTTATTGCTATTTTCATCGAATATTGGATTAGTGCTTTAATTATCACATACTTTTATAGTGAGTCTAACATCAAGCTTTTAACGAATTTTCGTCATCTAGACGCAGTTTTGCGCGTTAACGTAACAAACGATTTCTACAATGAAGCTCGTAAAGAAACTAATATATGTATGATAGTTTTATTCCTCGCACACTTAATATTTAACGTTTGGGATGTTCTCAGTGACAAAATATTGACCGCCGGCGGTGTCGTGTTGCTAATAGTTTTTTTTGTGCAAGATATGGAAGTGGCAGTTTTCTTTAATTTTATGTCCATGCTGAACGCAAGATTAACAGTTTTAAACGGCCATATGAAAAATATCCGAGACAAAACCGGGAAAGATAATGCAATGTACACATTTAAAACGCGCAATAATAACAAAATTGATTTTTTAGCTAATCATATTCCAATGAAATTAAACGATATGGCATCAGCGTATGATAAAATGGGCGAAATCTGTCGCTTGGTCAACGACATGTTTAATTTTCAAATATTTATGACTCTAGTTGCGACGTTCATTTATATAATCGTCGCAATTTTTTTGATGTTACATAACTTTCACAAGAAAAACGAAATAAATATATACAGCCCGACAAGGGTCACGATTTGGTCTTTCAGAGGCGTCTGCACTGTTTTAGTTTTAAGTTTCACTTGTGAAAGGTTGCTCTCGGTGCGCAACAGAACTAAAGTATTGGTGAACGATATCATCATGGACTATGAGCGGCCCCCCCAGACAAGGCTCCAAGCGAAAGCATTTATGGAACTGATCGAAGCCTGGACTTTAAAGATTTCTGTTTACGACATGTTCTTTGTAGACATATCACTTATATTCAAATTTATAAGTGTAGCTACTACATATTTAATTTTTATTGTACAAATTTCACATTTTGTGGTACCAGTATAAAGATATGGTTGTGATTGCTTTTTGCACGTTATAATGAAAAAAAATCTTACTACATCATATTTACTAATGTCTTCTATATTGTTTTTTAAATAAACGGGTGAATTTATATTTGGATTAGTCATTTATGACAATTACCGAAACAAGTGTCGTGATAGCCCAGAGCGCAACGAACCTGTCTCAAATTTATAAGGCCATAGGGCCATGGTTCGAATCCGGGCGTGTACCAATGAGTTTTTCTGACTTATGTACACAATATCACTCACACCGTGCTTCGGAGGGTACGTTAAGCAGTCGGTCCCGGACGCTGTCAATAGATGGCGGTCGTTACAGTTCCCAACCCGTAGTGGAGTAGCGTGGTGGATTTAAGCTCCAAACCCCCTCCTTAGCCTGGGGGAGACCTGGGTTCGAATCCCAGGTCGGCTCAGTATTTATATGATGAACATTGATACTGGTAGTTACTGAATAGTTTGGGGCCAAGACGTTGTTGTCATCTATACATTATTATTATAATTATTAATTTTGTTCGAATCGCCGAAGCGATGCCAAAAATCTCGCATGTGCATCGAACTTGGCACGTTTTTATTGAATTTTTGTTTTTAAAATTTTTGCAAAACTACATTCCCTTTTTTTAATTAATATATTATTGCTTGTAAGTTTTACTTGAAAGAACAGTGTGATCCCATAATTTACTGTTTTCTGACTTTATCCTTAGTAACTTTCATACCCAGAAATAACAATTAACCCATAATTTGCAGGTTTCTGTTTTTTTTTTCTTTTGTACATGCGCAATGCCATACCTGCGTGAAGAATATCATGTTCCTAAGTCATCTAGAGTGGTCTAAGATTTTGATGAGTGAATGATAGATAAAATGGCACTTATCAGGTTTTAATTAGAAGTGCTATCTATGTTTACTCATGACATTCATTATTTTATTATTAGTTTTTTTATTTTATTTTATTTTAAGGGGAAGTTGTAATTTGGTCTATATTTTCAGAAAAAAAATATGACAACTATGTGTTAAAAGGGTCTGGCGTTTGCGAATCAAAAAAGAGAGAAGTATAAAAAAAATAATTTATTATTACAGCAATAAAGGTATGAAATTAAAGCTAGTAAATGGCCCATTCCAAATAAATAAATATATATTACAATATTTTTATATTGCCGTTTTGACATAAACTAAAAAAAGTATGTTTAACGCAAAGACAATACATGGGATTATAACTAAAATCAATGAAACTAAAAAGTTTGAAATAATCTAAAATATTTAAAAAAAATCGGTTGACTCTGCAGGCCATCCCTGAAACTTGCCGCTATTTTCGAGTTAAAAGCGCTAGAAAATTAGAAAGCTATTTAGCTTTTCGAACTCAAAATATCGATTTTCGTGGTTTTAAGCTCTTCGAGCCCATAATATTCATTTTCCGAGCTCTGGAAGCCCAAAACAGAATTTCTATACATTTAGAGTTCTTCAAACTCAGAAACCTGGGACATATCAAAGAAAATGTTATTTTGGAAGTATTTGAACTAATTTGAATATTTGAATTTTAATGCAGGTTACAGCAGTCTATGCAATTTTGTAAGCACAAAACTTTTGTGTAAAGTCAAAAATCTATTAGTCGTAAAATCTCAGTTATGGTAAAAAAACACTTTTTCGGAAATTTGTGAACTGTGATATCTTATGAACGCGTCGTTTGATTTTGATATTTTTGGCGGCATTCGCGGCAGTTTTTATGTACAAAAAACGTATTTAAGGTTTCAAGTAAATCGGCTGGAAAATCTCAAAGTTATATAAAAAACCTTTAAAAAAATTTTTTTTTGAGGTTCATTTTTTGAATATTTTCAAACTCTTATCTTCAAAACTTCTATGACTTCAAAATGTAATCAGATCTAAGTCTTGATGAACCCTTTCAAACGCCGTATCGCAAGTCTTAATCGGCCAACCCGTTCTCAACATATCGTACGACAAAAAAAAGTTACACACACAAACATACGGACGTCTAGCCGAAAATGGTCAGAATAGCTTTCCAGGACCTCAAAACGTAGAGATCTGATGAAAACTTGATTTTCGATAATCGGACTCAAATCAATAACTTCTCTTGGATAGCGGGAAGTTAAAAAACAATAAACCCGAGTGCAAAAGCACTTAATTGAAAAAAAAAAAAAACTGAAATAAGCTGTTTGATTTGACCATTGTAGAGTGCACCATGCAATGTTTTTTTTGTACGAAATTTTACTTAAGTAGATCATCATTATTTATTATTATTATTATTATCATCAGCCCATTTTTACCCCACTGCAGGGGCTTAGGCCTCCCCCAGGGCGAGGAGGGGCGCTTGGAACTTAAGTCCACCACGCTGCTCCACTGCGGGTTGGGAACTGTAACGACCGCCATCTATTGACAGCGTCCGGGACCAACTGCTTAACGTGCCCTCCGAAGCACGGAGTCAGTGATAGTTGTGTACTTAGTCAGAAAAACTCATTGGTACACGCCCGGATTCGAACCATGGCCCTATGGGGCCTTATAAATTTGAGACAGGTTCGTTGCGCTCTGGGCTATCACGACTTAAGTGGATATTAAAATATAATATCAAATAAATATTACTTGAATAGTATAACACTGCAATATACCATAAGTAGTTATCAGGCAAAATAACATTGCGTGATGCATTCTACTTTGTTTAAACCGAATTCTATAGAACATAAGCTTGTTTTCATCTTTTTAGAATAATACATGGGACTTCCCACACAGCGTCATCTAGTCCCACACAACTGATATACATACTTAAATATTCTTTATAATATATACGAGGCTGTTGGAGCCTCGAGGCCATAAATTTAATTAAGAGCATCGGTCGCCGACTTCAGGAGAGGGGGTGTGACCCTCGCTCGGGGTCGTTTCTGATGCAGAGGCTCGCCATAGCGATCCAGCGCGGTAATGCCGCGAGCGTTATGGGTACCTTTGCATCAGGTTCAGCAGGAACTGGTTACTTTTAGCTTTTTACATTGTATATATAGAAATTATGTTAATTGTATTATAAAGTGGATTCTTTTACTTCAAAAAATATATACATATATAAATATTTTTGCAAAGACGCCACACACATATAACAACCAAGATCCGGTACCAGTATCAATATTCATCATATTAATACTGACCCGACCTGGGATTCGAACCCGGGACCTCCAGCTTCGTAGGCAGGGTCGCTACTCACTAGGCTAAGCGGTCGTCAAATTATAGTCAAGTCAAGTATAATTAATCATTTCAATCAATTTTATTATTTTATCATTAAAACGTTACAAGGTTACTTCAATAAAATTACGCCTTCTTCATAAGTAAATTTATTAATTTGTCAAATGCTTGTTTTCATTTTGCTGCTGTAGTATCAAGCATAATCGATTTGACTTCAAGTAGTGTAAGACCTAAACTAAATAAAAAGATTCACATTTTTATTAAGAATAATGTCTTCAGAACCGAAGCCATCTGCAATACTACGTATCATAATCTTTATTGCATGTCACAATGCATGTAGGTATAGTTCCAATCAAGCTTTATGGTGGATGTGAACATAGGCACAAGTCGCGTCGCAGTAACCAGTTTTAGGTGTAGCGGGACGCAGTAGAGCGAGGGGCATATGACTGAACCTGCGCAAGCGTGCTTAAAGCGTTGTATTCCGATCCGCTATAAAGTTTGAATGGAACTATACTACGAATGTTACAGTTTGAACCACAGGTTTGAACAATTCTGTAGGTACACAATATGTGACGTCCTGCAAGGGCGTAGCAATTTCAACATGTTTTTTTTTCTATATATATATATCGGTCAATGATTTTCAAAATTATTAGTATACACTTAAATTAAACTATTAAATATTAAGTTAAACAAAACTGAATTATTAGAGTTCTTAAATAATAATAAAAAATTTATTCATTGTCACATTGAGTCAAAGTTAATTTAATTTATATTACATTTATTCATATAGGTGAGTACATTTATTTATATGATATTTATTAGGATGTAATAATTATTTTATTTTATCTTCCAAAAATTCACATATACGATAATAACTTTTTTCAACAAGAAACTCTTTGAGTCTTTTTTAACAAGTCGCAGTTTTTATAATATTTTTTATATGATTTGGCAAACGATTATATATTTTGATCACCATGGAATGAGGAGCGGATGTATGTAGTTTTAATTTCGAGAATGGGTTGCTAAGTTTGTTCAAATTACGATTATTACGTCTTATAGTTTTAACTGGTGAGTATAGGTGTGTGTGTTTTTTTAGTTTACAGGAGTCTGTCTGGTCAATGTTCATGAGTATTCTTATAATTTTTTTTTGGAGGACGAAAATATCTTGGATGTCATAGCAATTTCCCCATAAAATAATGCAGTTTTGTCTAAAACTGCGTCTATTTTATCTTTTAATTCAATTGTGTCAGTACAAGAAACAATAACAGAAAGGTCATCCGCAAACAGACACAGGAAATATTGTCTTGCTCTAACAACTGGGGAAGGTCATTTATGTAGATCAGGAAGAAAATACATCCCAAGACACTTCCTTGTGGAATCGAGCCCGAGACAGAGTCTTCTTCCAAACGTATATGTTCAATTTCTCCGGTAAGAAAGTTTGTGTTTTGTATTTCTACATATTGACAACGATTTTCAAAGTAAGATTTGATCCACTCTAAGGCTATCCCTCTGATGCCCAATCCGTAAAGCTTGCTTAATAATATTTTATAATCTACTCTATCATACGTATCAACAACGATAAAGAAGAACGACTCGTCAAACTTCTTAAAACATTTGAGCCTGGATTTATTATGGAGAAACTATTTTGCGTGTACAGGTTCCAAATTAAAGATAACAAAACGCAGGCCATCGAATTGAAATTGAAGTTGACCACTTTACTGAGAATAACTGTTGTTTTGACTGTGTATTCAGTATTTCTAAAATATCCAACGGCTTTGTTAAGAAAAGCCAGAGATTTCCATTTGTATGCAGCAGCACAAGACCTGGTGATATTGTACCAGTTTGTGGCATCTGGTATCGCAACATCTTTTCTGTGTTCTGATTTGAATATTAAAATTATTAAGGCATTTTATAAATTGGACCAAGTTTTGCCCGTGAACGTAACAGATGAATTCTATATGAAAGCTCAAAGGGAAAGCTTTGTTGTGTTTGGGCTTTTGATTTTAGAACAGCCTCTATTTATCATTACGGATGTTTGCAGTAAATATACAATGACCATAGACGATTTGTTCGCTTTAAGAAATTACTTTTTTTGAAGATTTGGAGATTCTTATATTTTACAAACTGATTTCAATGTTGAAGTCAAGGCTCGCGATTTTTAATTGCTACTTCAAAAAACACATCGGTGTCAAAGATAACAAAGATGCTAACAGAACAAATACTTCTGGATTCATGAATAGTTTTTAGATTCATTGTAGTTTAATCCTATGCCGATAAAAGATTTGGCAGCATTATACGACATGATGGGAGAGACTTGTTCTTGGATCAATGATAGTTTTAATTTTCAAGTATTTTTGACCTTGGTCTCTACATTATTTTATATCGTCGTCACTATTTGGTCATCCATATATTATTTCCGTAAATCCAAGGATGAGATAGAGAACCCGGTCAGAATGGCGTTGGCGCCGACGATAGCGGGTGTTGCAAATGCGATAGGAAGTTTGATCCTCGAGGCGAGGGGCCTGCTCGAGGGCCTGAGAAACATCAGCAAGGACGTAAAGGAGGAGGTCCTTGCTAGATTGGGACAGGTCAACGAGCTGGTCCTTCGCCTCGATGAGTCCCGGGCTCGCAACGCCTTGGAATTAGAGAGGGAGAAGGCGAGGCGGGCGCGGGACAGTGAGTTGGGCGAGAAGCGACACACCAAGGTTCTTGAACAGACTCTGAGTCGCTGTCTCGCCCTAGAGGAGAAGGTGGATCCCGTGGTGCGGGAGACAAAAGGGACCCGCGACCTGTTGGGGTATTATGACGTCCCTCACAAAATCGAGGAGGTCAAGAAGCTGATTGAGAGCAGGCCGGTCTCGCTATCATATGCAGAGGTGGCGGCGAAACCGGTGGCCGCTTCCCAAGCGGCGGCGGCCACCGGAGTCGCTTCTGGGCCTAACGGGGGGGCGGCGCATGCCCTCATCATCTCTTCTGTAGACGGGAGGCACACTGCGGACCAGGTAACGGACCAGGTCCGCAGTGTGGTTAACGCGAGGGAGATGGGGGTGTGCGTCGATAGGCTCCGAAGGGCCCGTAACCAAAAGGTCGTCCTCAGCTGCTCCTCTAAAAGTGACAGTAGTCGCATAGAGGAGCGGCTGAGGGAGGCCGGCACGGGGCTGCGGATAGTGAGACCGGAGTGCAGGAATCCTCTTGTCATTGTGAGGGACGTCCTAAAATCCAATTCTGACGAGGACATCTTGGCGTCGCTCCGGACCCAAAATCGGCACTGTACCGGCGGTCTTGATTGGAGTAAAACCGAGGCGAACGTCCGCTATCGTAGGCCGGCGCGGAATAGCCTCGAGTGCCACCCGGTAATCGAGGTGTCGCCCGAGCTATGGCGTCGTCTGACTGGGGCGGGCTACATCTATGTGGGCCTCCAACGCCGTCCTGTACGGGACCATTCACCCCTCGTCCAGTGCTCGCGCTGCCTGGGCTTCGGCCACACTAAGCGCTTCTGCAAAGATGTGGCCGACAAATGTTGCTTCTGCGGCGGCGGGCACTTGAGTGTGGGGTGCCCGGTCAGGAGGGCGGGGGGCGCGCCGACGTGCCCAAACTGTAAGACGGCCGGCAATGACGACGTCGCACATACGGCTTTTAGCGAAGAGTGCGGCGTCAGAGCCAAGTGGGACGCTATAGCTCGGTCCCGCGTGGCCTATTGTTAGCGGCGGGCGCCACGGGGAACCCTACCAGCGTACGACTCGGCGCAACCTCATCCCGGGTAAAGTTAGCCGACACGACATCGCTCCGTTTCGTCCAAGCCAACCTGCAACGTTCGAAGCTGGCAACAGCGGAGATGCTGGTTGGTGCGGAAAGGCGAAAAATCACGGTAGCCATGGTCCAGGAACCCTATGTGGGTACTGATGGCGAGCTTCGTCGGTTTTCCGGTTGTAGGATCATCCAAAAGTTGGCCCCGCGCCGGAAGCCCGTCAAAGCAGCCATCGTAGTCCTGGGCAGCGGCGTCAAGGTGATCGAGGATCCGAGCCTCAGCACCGAGAACGTCGCAGCTGCCGTGATCGAAGCCGGTCGGGACAGGATAGGTGTCGTTTCGGTGTACTTCGAAGGGAGTGAGCCGGTCGGGGAATACCTCGACTGGGTGAGACATGTCTGCTCGGAGCTCGGAACAGACCGAATCATACTTGGCGGCAATGTCAATGCCTGGAATCTGTGGTGGGGCAGCGAACGCAACGACGCGCGTGGTGTGGAGGTCTGCGATTTCTTTGATGAGATGGGGCTGAACATCTTAAACGAGGGAAATATTCCCACGTTTGAGGTGTATAGGGGGGGCCGCCTCTTCAAGAGTGCGGTGGATGTGACGGCGTGCACCTCCGCTCTACTTAGTAGGGTGGAAAGGTGGACCGTGGATCGTAACTTCGTTACGTCCGACCACAACGCCGTCACATTCACCGTCGGTTTGGGGAGACGACTCGAACCTCAGCCTCATACCGGCACGCGACTGTACAATACGAGGAGGGCCGACTGGTCGGGGTTTGGCAGGGTCTTGGATGAAGCAATTCAGGGCTCTGCCATGACCGAGGAGTCGGTGGAGGCGGTGCAGTCGCGTGACGAACTCGAGGGGATTGCGGAGCTGTACACCGGGTGCGTCCGACAGGCATGCGAAGCTGCCATACCCGCGCCGGGCAGTGGGCGTCGTGTCAAGTTGCCATGGTGGAGTTCCGAGCTCGAGGGTCTGCAAAAGGATGTGCAAAGGAAGAGGAGGCGCATCCGAAATGCGGCCCCTAGCAGGCGTGCTTACGTTGTGGCTGAGTATGTCGAGGCTAAGGAGGTTTACGCGCGGGCTGCAGCGGAGGCACAGACCAGCAGCTGGAAAAACTTTTGTAGTGCGCAGGATCGAGGGAGTATGTGGGACGGTATCTACAGGGTCATTCGGAACACGGCAAAACGCCAGGAGGATGTCCTCTTAAAGGACAGCGCGGGGAACATCCTCAATGCGAGAGACTCCGCGCAACTCCTGGCTGAGACGTTCTTTCCGGATGATCGTGTGGATACGGACAACGCTTTCCATAGCGAGGTCAGAAGGCGGACGGAAGGGGGGGATGCTTCCTCCCGGGCATGCGGGTTATTGTCGGGCGCGGATCCGTCATTCACCGAGGCTGAAGTGCAACAAGCTTTGGTTGATTTTAATCCCAAAAAAGCCCCGGGGATTGACGGATTCACCGCCGACATATGCCGAGCTGCTGTTTTCCGAAACTTGGGATTGTTTAGGGCCATAGCTAATAGATGCTTGGCCCTAGGATGCTTTCCCAGGGTTTGGAAAATAGCGGTGATAAAGGTCATACCGAAGTCCGGAAGGGAGCATTACTCCCAGCCGAGATCCCGACGACCCATAGGACTACTCTCGGTCCTGGGCAAAACATTGGAAAGGTTGCTGGTCAAACGCCTTCAGTGGCATTTGCTGCCGAAGCTGCAGGCGACACAGTATGGCTTCATGCCACAGCGCGGGACCGAGGACTCCCTCTATGACCTGATGGCTCACCTCAGACATCAACTTAAATCCAAGTTGATTGTCTTGATGGTGTCCTTGGACATAGAGGGGGCCTTCGATAACGCCTGGTGGCCAGCTCTGAAGGACCAGCTGATCACCAAAGCCTGCCCCGTGAACCTCTACGGCATGGTGGTGGACTACCTGCGAGATCGTCGGGTGCTGGTTAAATACGCTGGAGAGGAGTTCAGTAAGGGGACTTCAGGGGGTTGTATACAAGGCTCTATTGCCGGTCCAACCTTCTGGAATCTGATACTGGACTCCTTACTTCGAGAACTCGGGGAACTCGGCGTGCATGTGCAGGCATTCGCGGATGATGTGGTCCTCATGTTCTCTGGACGGTCGGGTCCTGAACTAGAGGTGCAGGCCAACCAGGCCTTAGCCACGGTGTATGAGTGGGGCGTCAAAAACAAGTTGAAGTTTGCACCATCCAAAACCAAGGCGATGGTGCTCACTAAAAAACTGAAATTTGACGTCCCAGTCATACACATGAATGGCGAACAGATAGGCCTGGTCGATGACATTTGTCTCCTGGGCCTCACCATAGACAGGAAACTGACGTTCACTCCCCACGTGACTAAGGTGTGCGCAAAAGCTGCTGGCATTTACAAGCAGCTAGCTCGCGCTGCCAAGGTCACGTGGGGACTGAACCCGGAGGTCGTGAGGGCCATATACATTTCCGTAGTTGAGCCTATCGTCCTGTACGCTGCGTGCGCTTGGGCACCGGCGGCTGAGAGGCTCGGCATGCGTAAGATGCTTGATGCTCTGCAACGGAGCATGGCATTGAAGGCATGTCGGGCTTACCGGACCGTCTCGCTCCACTCCGCGCTGATCCTCTCTGGATTTTTGCCGCTTGACCTACGTGTGGGTGAGGCGGCAAAACTCTACGAGGTGAGGCGGGGAAGGGAGTTGGATGGTATTGCAGCCGACCGGATGTTTGAGAGTCCCGTCCCCTTTGACGAGGCGCTGCACCCCGCGCACCAGCCGATGATCGGGTACGAGAGCGTCGGGTGCATGGATTCCGCAACGTTAGACGAGTTATCCATCGTCGGGCCGCACATCTATACTGACGGCAGTCGTATAGACAACAAAGTAGGTGCGGCCATGACGGTGTGGCGGGACGGTGCGGAGTCCGTGCACTCGGCCTTTCGACTCGAGCCCTTCTGCACTGTTTTTCAGGCCGAGATGTACGCGCTGCACAGGGCGGTCCGGTGGGTGGTACGTAGTCGCGAACCGCTGGTCAACATATTCAGCGACTCTAAGTCCTCGCTGGAACTGTTGACCAGCGCGCGAACCTTCCACCCGCTGGCCTTCGCTGTGCGGCGCGATATCTCGGATCTGCGTGCGGAGGGCCGGCAGGTGCGCCTATTCTGGGTTAGAGCGCACGTCGGAGTGGCCAGAAACGAGCGTGCGGACGAGCTCGCCAGGAACGCCGCTCTGACCAAACGGACGGCGGCGGATTATGACCGATATCCGCTGTCGTACGCTAAACGTGTGATCAGAGCGGCGACCCTGGAAAAGTGGCAGCACAGGTACGCTGAGGGAAGCACGGCGTCGGTCACGAAGTGCTTCTTTCCCCGGGTGGAAGAAGCGTATAGGGTCCTGAGGGGAGTCAAGATGTCGCAGCAATTGGCACAGGCGCTGACGGGGCACGGCGGGTTCGCACAATATCTTCACAGATTTAAGTTGAAGGACTCGCCGTGCTGCGTCTGCGACCCCACCCGTGAGCAAACGATTCTCCACCTTATATTGGACTGTCCTGTTTTTTAAAAGAAAGAACGGAATTAGAGATTAAAATTGGAGACAGGATAGAGAGAGAAAGTCTTGGGGGGATTTTAGGGGATAAAGAAAAAGGCAAGTGTCTAACGGAATATATGATTGATTTGGTAAAAAGAATAAATGTACTTAATAAGAACTGAACAGATAAAGAAAACAGACAATAAATATGTATACAACTTATTGTAAGACTGGAGAGATTTCTAGTAGGCGAAAAATGTAATAATTGTTTTGTAATATGTAATAATATTGAAGTTGTAAATTTTAAAACTATAATAGTATAATTGTGTTATTGTAATTAGTAATAGTAAGAATTTTAAAAAGCGAAAAAATTGTAAAGAATTTTAATAGACATAAGTTGTATAAGATTGTTAATGTAAGATGTATGAGAAAAAGCTAATAAACGAAGCCATTGAATATTTATTACCCTATAGATTTAAGTCGTAGGGCAATTTGACGAAAATAAGCGTGATGGTATGAAAAGGGATTGATGCATGCCAAAGGGCCCGGCCAGTGAAAAGCCGGGGGGTTTATTTAAAAAAAAAAAAAAAAAAACCCGGTCAGAATTGCCATTTGGTGTGTCAGATGTATATTCACAGTCACAATATTATGCTACTCTTGCGAAACGATACTTTCAGTGCGGATGAAGACTAGGATTTTGATGAACGATATCATCACGACCAGCCTCCTCAGACCAGGCTCCAAGCAAAGGCTTTTATAGAATTGATTGAAGCCTGGCCCCTGAAAATTTCTGTTTATGACATGTTCTTTGTGGATATAACTCTTATACTGAAATTCATAAGTGTAGCTACTACTTATTTAATTGTTATTATAAAAATTTCCCACGCAACGAACCTGTCTCAAATTTATAAGGCCCCATAGGGCCATGGTTCAAATCCGGGGGTGTACCAATGAGTTTTTCTGACTTAAGTACACAATATCACTGACACCGTGTTTCGGAGGGCACGTTAAGCAGTCGGTCCCGGACGCTGTCAATAGATGGCGCTCGTTACAGTTACCAACCCGCAGTGGAGCAGCGTGGTGGACTTAAGCTCCAAGCCCCCCTCCTCACCCTGGGGGAGGCCTAAGCCCCTGCAGTGGGGTAAAAATGGGCTGATGATGATGATACAAATTTCACATTTCATATAGATATAAAGGTTGAAAAACTTTTCAATCTAAAACTTCTCATAAAATTTTCCAATTATATTCTTAATACTATAGAATCACTTCAATACTATTTAATTATAGATCTTATTGCATTGAGGTATTCAGGACAAGAATATATTTCACACTTAGAGCTTAGCTAACCAGATAAGCCAAGATGTCTGTCAAAGAAAAACGCACTTAGTTTAAAATTCTATATTTCGGTGCATAATTTATATCCATTTAATAACAAGTTAAAACTTCGCACTTTATTATTGTCTTTTGATGTTGATATTTTATGTAAAATAAAATTTAAAATGTGCTTTGAGCACATTTCTATTCTTGCTTGTGAAATTTACCTGTTGCAATATGGAAGTTATAGGTACTTTCACTAAAGTGGGTCGTTCTCCTTACGACTTACAGGTATACAGACTAACTTTGCTCTTCCCTGATGTAGTCTTCTTCATACAAACTTTAACACCCCATTTTTCTTCGTTACTTCGGCTGTTTGTGATTTAGCAATTTCGTGCTTGCTGTTTATGTTCGCCTAGGGTGAACCCAGCACAACTGTACCTTGAACTTATTTTCTAGAAAAATTTTGAGCGGTTACGAAAATCTCACTTTGTTTGAATTTTTTTCTTCCAGGCATCCGCGTCGAACACATACAGTGGGATGTAGTCTGCTATGGAAAGTAGACCGATGGCTGCCCGACTAAATAGGATTTTTGGCGGGAAAATAACTACAATGGAAGTAAACATGATGAAGAGTATATAGAGTGGCTGTCCGATTTTGTTACTGTACTGTATATTATGGTCACCCTCTCTAATTGATTTGTATGCAGTGCTGGATTTGACGACCGCTTAGCCTAGTTGGTAGCGACCCTGCCTACGAAGCTGGAGGTCCCGGGTTCGAATCCCAGGTCGGGTCAATATTTATATGATTAATATCGATACTGGTACCGGGTCTTGGTTGTTATATATATATGTTGTCTTCGCTTGATACCCAAAACACAAGCTAATGCTTAGTTTGGGGCCTTGACGTTGTTGTGATGTATACGTTATTATTATTATTTCCACATTTGCTGTCGCCAAGGTTTACTTTTGAATTTTTTTCTCGAATTTCAGAAATATGAACTTGTACACAAACACTGTCAACTATTGTGTTATATTCATACCTACGTTTATATTGTTGTGAATAAAAATTTAAAAATTAAATCATAATTTCACTTTTCAGTTTGAAATATAAAATAAGTTATTTTTGTTGTTGGATTTTCACAATGAAGGCAATAATAATGCATTGTTGAACGATCTCTCGAAATATGACTTCATAGCTTTAGCATGTAAAAATGTTATGAACAACGCCTTTGTATTATAGTTAATTAATAAATTGTGATTAAGGATTTGATTATTTGTAAGTGGAATAAATGTATTTTAGCACCTTTTATGTGTTTCATTTGTCTATTCGACTGACCCGAACCAAAGATAGTGGGTTCGATTCCCGCCCGGGACAAATATTTGTTTATACTTATTGAACATGGCTGAGTGTCTTATCTGAGTGTAAAACATCTATATACTATAAATATATATGACGATCATTGATCATCATCAATGACGACCACTTAGCCTAGTGGGCAGCAACCCTGCCTGCAAAGCTGTAGGTCCCGGGTTCGAATCCCAGGTCGGGTCAGTATTTATATGATGAATATTGATACTGGTACCGGGTCTTGATTGTTATATGTATGTGTTGTCTTCGCTTGGTACCCAAAATACAAGCTAATGCTTAGTTTGGGACCTAGACGTTGTTGTGATTGTGTGTGTTATTATTATTATTATATATGTACTAGCGACCCGCCCGTAGCTCCGCTCGCGTGGTGTTCTTTGGTATTAACTTTTTTATTTCAATTTTACACCCGCTCCCATACTTTCCCGTTCTTGACCTCGCTCCCGTCCCGTTTTCGGTTCCATTCTCATCAAGCAAAGTTAGCGGGGTTGAGGGCAGGGGGAATTCTATGATGTTCATATATCAAATAAGACACATATTCAAGAATATCCTATTATATTCAGCAAATATTACAAAACCTACAATTACACGCACGAATCTGGATGCAAAAGCGAGTGTATTATAAATTTTAACATTCCGGGAGAAATTCCTTAAATGACTAAAAACTGTATCAAAATCCGTTGCATGGTTTAAAAGTAGGCGGAGAAACAGAAGAAAAAAATCCCGTAGGTAGCGTTGTCTACTCGCGCCCAGGTTATGTATCAGCTGCAGCAGCGCAGCGCCAAGGCGGTGACGACTCGACGGCGAATGATGCGAGAAGAGCGCCCCGTCATTTTTTTTTAATTTATTTATTTATTTATGAAAAACCTACAGCTAAGACAGAAAGAATTACTTAAAAATATTACATTACATGTATAGCCAATTACAGGTTTTTCCGGAATTAAGACAACTTAAATTAAAGCTAAACCTAATTTAATACATTTTTTTTTCTCATTGCACAATACAATCATTATAAGCATAAATACACATACCAGACATAATTTAATAAGACATAAGTATCCTATACATACAAATACATACATACACATACATACCACATACATGCATACATACATATACACAAACAATATATACATATACAATACATGACTACTAGGAATTGAAGCATCAAATAGATAAATCACAAAATTAAATAAATACAAAAAACAATACTACATACAAAAATGAATAGTTAAAGTAATCAAACATGAACAATCAGTAGCGCAACACTATAATACAGAAGGACGCACCGTCAGCAATGCATTTTTAAGATCGGTCTTATAGGCTTGTTTTGTCTTTTGAAAGGGATCTAAATATGGAACAAGTCTATTATAATCATTACAAATCCGGTTTAGGGTTGAATTGCCGGCGTATAAAGTTTTGGTGTGAGGCACATAGAATAGATGGGTGTGGCGAGTGCGCCGAAGTGGAGTATTATAAGTTATCCACCAACCAACGATGGACAATCAACGCGAGCATTGCAGAGATCATATAAGAAAAGCATGTCCATGAAATGTCGTCTCTGATCGAGGGAAAAAATTTTATAATAGTGACAGGCACACCCATTAAAATATTTTTTCATTCTATAATTTAAATGTTTTATAAACACGCTTTGGATTTTTTCCAGTTTGTTTCTGTGTATAATGTAATTAGGTGACCAAACAGGACTGGCATATTCTAATGTACTTCGTACATATGCATAATAAAGTGTCTTAAGGCATGAAATGTCGGTGAAGGGTTCAGACACACGTAAAACAAACCCCAAATTTTTGTATGCTTTGTTGGTAATGGTGTCAATATGGTCGGTCATAGTTTTGAGTCTAAAACTACACCTAAGTCACGTATAGTGGTGCTTATACTAATTGGGGTTTCACTTAAAGTGTACACATATGTGATGGGTTTCATTTTACGAGTAAAAGTAATCTGAGTACATTTATTAATGTTTATGTTGACCTGGTGTTCGACTGAACGTAGTCCCAATATACAGAGCTTTAGAGAACTTATTGAACTAAACCAAAAGAATAAAAAAAATGAAATTTTAAATATGTTTTTCTCGACAACCGTTAGTTTTCGCCATCTGCTCACTTGAAACTTTTGTTTAGTCCAGTAAGATCTGCGTGCTCTATGTGTTTGGACTATGTTCAGCTGAACACTTGTTATAGGTTTTTTCTTCAATCAAAATTGTATATATATTTAATTAAGAAATATCATTTTTGAAGGTCCTATTTATAAAAAAAACCAGTACTGTACAAATTTTCACCCTCATTTACTACATTTTTCCTTCACCCCTTTTCATACCCCACTGCAGGAACTTAGGCCTCCCTTCAGGTTGAGGGGCCTTGAAGCTTGAATTCACCACGCTGCTCCAATGCAGGTTGGTGGATTATAACGACCACCATTTATTGACAGCATGCGGGACCGACTGCTTAACGTGCTCTCCGAGGCACGGAGTCAGTGATAGTTAAGGTACTTAAGTCAGAAAAAACTCATTGGTACACGCTCGGATTCGAACCAATGTAACTAACTACAACAATATATACATTTGGCCCAAAAAATCAACATTTGATTATTTAAAATTAGAAACTATTCGAAAATGGCGACTGTTCCCTCGCACTCGCACGTATAACGGTGGAACGGGAGGAAAATAGTCCTCTTCCCACTTTTAAATCGTTTCTTTATTGCGAAGGTTATACCGTTCGGATTGCGTTACCATAAATTATCATATTGAAGTCATATTTGTGGCACGAAACTTAAAATACACACGATAACGATAACGATGACAGCAATCAGGCCCGACTGCTTAACGTACACTCCGAAGCACGGAGTCAGTGAAAGTAATGTACTTAAGTCAGAAAAACGCCCGGATTCAAACCACGGCCCCGTGGCCTTGTAAATTAGCTGCGCTCGGGCTATCACGACACTCAGATCTATAAATGGGAATGTAATGAGTATAGTATATGAGATACATATTCATGCATACACATTAAGGCGATGTTAGAAGCTGAGGACGGCATTTTCAAACAACGATATCGCTTAAAGTATTTCATCTATCTTAATGTCTTTAAAATATATTAAATCACTCTCATCGTTTTATACGACGTTCGTTTTGGAATTATTATTTAATAAGTTTTACAGATTAAAAATAAATCGTAAAAATACCTCTTAAAAATCCATTTATCAATCATTGAGTAAGAAATTTGTTATAGTTGAAAAAAATATATTATATAGATTTCAAAATACTGTATTCGATGCTCGTTTTGTACTTTTCAATAGGCGTTTCGATTAAAAGAAATTAAATTTTAATAATTTTGCACTTACGCCCTTTAATTTCAAGCGGTGTGCTATTGTGCATCTCGCTTGTGTAAAGCACAAACTCGTATAACAAGGTATGTCGCCTTTGGGGCCAATGGGCGGCGACATTCTGAATTTTCGTTGGCTTATGACGTTCTCTTAAGTGCAGAAAGCTAAAATCTATAGGTATAGACAGGTGAGTTTTTGAGATGGGACTGTATGGTAAAAATCGTAAAACTATGAGAAATAGCAAAAAGTGTTCAAAGGCACATTTTTGAAAAATCTGTTACTTCAAAATGAAATCAAACCACTTGATTTGATAAATATATATTATAAATGTTATATGTAACATTTTACATATTTTGTACATTTTAAGTAATCCATTAGGCCTATCCTCGGGATCAGAGTGCTTGGATCTTAATCCACCACGCTGCATGCAAGTTGGTGGATTTTAACGACTGCCGTTTGATGATGGTATGGTATTTGATGAAGTAACCGGGACCGAAAACTTAACGTGCTCTCTGAGGCACGGACTCAGTGATAACTATGTACTCAAGTCAGAAAAAACTCATTGGTACAAGCCTTGGGATTCAAACTACGACTTTCTAAATAAGAAGCGGTCTCGCAACCACTTCCTTTAAGTTAAAACTTTACGAATTGCTGGATTCATTATTTATATCGAAAAAAATCATTCGATATTAATATAATGAGTAGAGTCAAACATTACGAGAAGGGGTATCCAACAGACGGCCCCCGACTGTGCCCGTCGTCGGCGGGATATCCCTTTCCACAACACCCGAGGCCGCACCTTTTTCATATGTTTGCGTTATGTATGTTACTATTTGCATAAGACCAAACTGATGTGAAAACGGCATGTAAATGTAATTATAATAATAATAATAAATAATAATATTAGGGACACCCCACACAGCGCCATCTAGTCCCAAAGTAAGCAAGTATTATGCTTGTGTTATGGGTTACTAGACAACTGATATACATACATAAATACTTTTTTTTTTTATAATATATACATAGATAAATATTATACACCCAGACCCGGAACGAAATAAACATGTTCATGCACGCAAATATTTGTCCCGGGCGGGAATCGAACCCGCGACCCTTGGCTTCGCAATTAGGGTGTCTAACCACTCGGCCAATCGGTCGTCGATTATATATAATTGTAATTAAATTCACACGTAAGGATGTCGTCGCCGGGCTTTTTTTTTATAACAACGTCTTGGCCCCAAACTAAGCATTAGCTTGTGTTTTGGGTACCAAGCGAAGACACCACATACATATAACAACCAAGACCCGGTACTAGTAGGTATCAAATTCATCATATTAATACTGACCCGACCTGGGATTCGAACCTGGAACCTCCAGCTTCGTAGGCAGGGTCGCTACCCACTAGGCTAAACGGTCGTCAGGCAACTGCGTTTATAGGTATTACGGGCACTCGTGATTAAGTTTTCGTACGATGGTATATTTTTGTTCACATTTTGCGTCAGTTCGGAGGGACTTGCTTGTGTTTGTAGAAACACTATTTAAAAGCTTCGCAATTTGAAAATAACAGCCGAATAGACCTCGTTGTACTATTGTTTTTATTTTATATTTTATAGAATAATAGTGACCACATAAAAACTGCTTTTGTCATTGATAATGACTATCATATCCATTTCACGGGAGACGCATTTTTGGCCATAACTCCAAGGGTATGGGGTCTAGCCAAGATTTTAAGATTTTAAAAGATTAAGAATTTAGTTGTGCATTGTACGACATCAAAATTTTGGAAATAAATTAAGTAGTTTTTGAAAAAAATTGGAAAATGTAAAAAAATCGGGATTTTTTCGGATATTTTTTTTACTAAATCCAAAATATTTCGAGAACGGGGACCGAAATCGAAAATAAAAAAAAATAGTATCTTGGCCATTAACGTAGCTACGGTTTGAGACCAAGTTTTTGGAAATCGGTTGATAATTGTAAGAGAAATTATTTCCGAAAGATGAGATTTTTTGGTCGATCGTTGGGTTTTGCGGATATAAGTTACTATATTTCAGAGGGTATTCGTCGGATCGCTTCAAAGTGTTACACAAAAGATTAGAGGGTGTTAGTAGCTACAGTTTGAGGCCAAAATTTTGGAAATCGGTTGAAAATCGAACAAGAAATTTGACATCACATGTTAGATTTTATGGACGATCGGGAACTTGTCAACATTACGGTCATCGCCGATCGGCCTGTATTCGTTCGAACGCTTCATTATCGAGTTCAAAACGTTTAAGGATATCAGAGGCTGCAGTTTAAATCTTGGCAATGCCACAATTTCGTAAAAAAAAAAATAGTCTGTGAAAATCGGATTTGAGTAGTTTCATTTTCAATTAAACCGATGGTTGCGGGGACTGCAAGATCTGTGGATTTTATAGATTTGTTTTGAAAAATTCTACTTAACAATAGACCGCTGCTCGACAGCAGAATTTCATTGAAAAGCAGTGGAATAGAATCTTAATGTATGGGAGTATATTTCGGTTAGTTATGCTTTATTGTATCCTCATTAAAAGTTCTAGATGGATATATGGATACATTAGCTTATTAAAAGGTGTGCATTCGTCGTTTCAGTGGTTTGATCGAAATTCGGTAGCAGAAAACTTTTTAAAGTGGTATTGCAGCTTAAAGTATTTGTTCAAAAGAAATGCCTCATACGCCATTTTTTCTCATTCCAGAGCCTTTCGTTATTTTTAATAACTAATTTGATAGTTTGTGAAAAAATGTGCCACCGCGAAATGACGAAAAAATCATACTTCAAAAAATTTACGCTCATATGACATAAGATGATAAAATTATGTTTTGTGTTTTAATTTAAGCATTTCTATTCTTTTAACTAAAACTATAATCATATTATATGGGCTGCTGTTTATGAATCCGGAACTGGCCAATTACAAAAAAAAAAATTGGAATCTTTTTCTGTTGAAAACAATTTTTTTGCACAAATCGACACGAGCCTTTTTCGATCAATTGTCAAGTTGTGTGAAATCCAAGGGAACAAATTTTTTTTCTTCTTGAAGTATCATAAGTATTCTCTTCATACTTATGTCCAGGGACGCCTCTATCTCACGATATGTAACGTAACGATCTTGCATTACGCTTGCTTAGACGACCGCGCTTAGCCTGCTAGGCAGCGACCCTGCCTGCGAAGCTGGAGGTCCCGGGTTCGAATCCCAGGTCGGGTCAGTATTTATATGATGAATATTAATACTGGCACCGGGTCTTGGTTGTTATATGTATATGGTGTCTTCGCTTGGTACCCAAAATACAAGCTAATGCTTAGTTTGGGACCTAGACGTTGTTGTGATTGTGTGTATTATTATTATTATTAGTTTCCGCACAACATCGATATTTATATCGCCGATTACCGCCTACAATTAAACTCACTGGACCAGTGATACACTGATCGAGGCACTGTTTTTGAGTTAGACTTTGTCGAAAATCGTACGAAAACATTCACGAGTCAAATCCATGGCGATGAAGACACGCAATTTCGAAAATGACGCCACAATGGAAAACCAAATGGCGGTTATACGAAACAAACAGTATTCTACAGCAAAAGAGTTGATTACTTTTGGACATTTTTCGGAAATGACCAGTTCCGAATTCATAAATGCAGCCCTTATAGAATCGAAACATTCATTCACATACATACAGAGCATATAGTTTTGAAAATGGTTTAATCACACTAAAGGATTTTTTGAAATTTCACCCCTAAGTCACCCCTAAAATACAAGGGGTAAGTTTGTATGTAAATCTATAATTTTTGAAGTCAAATGCCAGAAAAATCGGTATTTAACCTCAGTGTTTAAAATGTTTTAGGAAAATTATAACTTATTAAGAGAGCATGTCAACTTACATTTCCGTTAATTTTCAATTGGTATTGGAATTTCGGGTCGTCGCCGAGTTGAGATCAGCGACCGCTGATCGCTGCTTTCGCGTTCAACTCCAAGGATATGATTGACTGACTGGTCCTATATTGACCGATTGACCGACGACCGCTTAGCCTAGTGGGTAGCGACCCTGCCTGCGAAGTTGGAGGTCCCGGGTTCGAATCCCAGGTCGGGTCAGTATTTATATGATGAATATTAATACTGGCACCGGGTCTTGGTTGTTATATGTATATGGTGTCTTCGCTTGGTATCCAAAATACAAGCTAATGCTTAGTTTGGGACCTAGACGTTGTTGTTATTGTGTGTGTTATTATTATTTTTATTATTATTATATTTCTTGCTTACGTAAAACTAGCCAAAAAAAATTCATAGATCTCGTGCCTTACACGACCTTCGGGGTACATTGGAAATGAATTTAGCCAAACCAATACTTTCAGAATAATATTTATTTAAAAAAAAATTGTACGAGAAACATCTTGATATTACAATGGATACGAATATAGATCATATAACTCAAAATGACACAGTTAAATTGTTAAAACATAATATTCTCATCGTTACGAACGCAAATCAGCAATTACACAGAGAAAAAAATAAAGAAGAGAACATACATAATAAAAAAATTACATGTATAATTATAGCTCTACTGGCGTTAGCGTACAAAGCGACACTGGTGCACAAAAGCTTCAACCACGCAAAATTTGGTGTGGTCTAACTGACTTCAGTTTTTAAGCGACTTCAAAAAAGAAGGAGGTTACTCAATTCGACCGTAAATGTTTTTTTTTTATGTGTGTTCAGGGATAACTTCGTTGTTTATGAACCGAATTGGATGATTTTTTTTTTGTGAAAGGGAGATATCTCCGAAATGGTACCATGATAAGGAAACCAAGATCTGATGATGGCATCCCAAAGAAATCGAGGGCAACCTTCGAAAATCGTAATTTAAAGTATCGTATTTTAAGTATTTTGATAAAGTACTACTACTAGTACTATTTAATGAAGGTCGGGAGTCGATCTGATGATGGAGCTGAAAGACAGTCGAGGGAACTCCTCAACGACTTACAGCAATTACCTGGTGTTTGGACTTGATTTATTTCTGTTGATGAGATCTTTGCACCCATATGGATTATAAGTGCCATTACAGGTCTGATGATGGAGACCATACACAATCGAGGGAACTCCTCAACGATTTACAGCAATTACCTGGTGTTTGGACTTAATTCATATCTATTAATAAGAACTTTGCACCCATAAAGGTTATAAGTACCATTACAGGTCTGATGATGGAGACCATACACAGTCGAAGGAACTCCTTAACGATTTATAGGAATTACCTGGTGTTTGGTCTTAATTCATTTCTATTGATGAGATCTTTGCACCCATAAAGGTTATAAGTACCATTACAGGTCTGATGATGGAGACCATACACAGTCGAAGGAACTCCTTAACGATTTATAGCAATTACCTGGTGTTTGGACTTGATTCATTTCTATTGATGAGATCTTTGCACCCATATGGATTATAAGTGCCATTACAGGTCTGATGATAGAGACCATCCACAATCGAGGGAACTCCTCAACCATTTACAGCAATTACCTGGTGTTTGGACTTAATTCATTTCTATTAATGAGAACTTTGCACCCATATGGGTTATAAGTACCATTACAGATCTGATGATGGAGACCATACACAATCGAGGGAACTCCTTAACGATTTACAGCAATTACCTGGTGTTTGGACTTAATTCATTTCTATTGAAGAGAACTTTGCACTCATATGGGTTATAAGTGCCATTACAGGTCTGATGATGAAGAACATAAACAGTCGAGGAAATTCCTCAACGATTTACAGCAGTTACTTTTTGTTGGGCTTCCTTCATACGGTTGAATGTGCCAAAATGTTCAGTTCACACAAAAATAATAATTACGATTGAAGTTTTACATAGGAATACCACTACCTACTAGGCATGCTGATGCGTCAATTTGACACTGAATTTACGTTGCGTAATCGTGGTTCTGTCTCATTAGAGTAGCGCGTTTAGTAGCCCCATTTATACTCAATACAAATAAGTTACAGATGCCTTCAACTAAAAATTGAAAAATAAAATAATTTAAAAAAAAAAATAAAAACCGACTTCAAAAACATAAACTAAAAAGTTAAAAATAAAATTTTAACTTTATAGAAAGGAGCATTAACAGGCGGCATATAGTTAATGAAGTCGGTGCCGATTCAGACACTTTAAATGGGTACTTACCAGGTAATAACAATTACAACAATGATACCTATATTTATAACTATAACAAAAATAGAACACAATTCAAAGTGTCTTAATGAGTAGGCACCGACTTCATTAACTATATGCCGCCTGTTAATGCTCCTTTCTATAAAGTTAAAATTTTATTTTTAACTTTTGTCATTTAGATGTGGCATCTATAACGAGGGCACCGCGCGTCGTCTAATAATTAATCTATGAATACAACTCATACCACATAGCCTACCATGTCGGTCTGCGCGCTAAACAAGATCGCCACAGAAAAGGCGCTACTAAAACCTAAACTATAAAAGATAATTTAATTCTATTTTTTGCAAATTGTAGCCTATTTAATCTTCTTGAAACCTATTTTGAATTAAGACTATAGCTCTATTAGTTTCCGAGAAATCGACAAAACAAGACGGCAAGTCGACCGAAAATCGCAACATTTTAATCATTTTTTTTCGATTTTTATAAAAACCATCAAAAATTTTAAATTTTTTTTTATCTCGTATTGTAGATCTTGTCAATACGCATCTTTTGATGCCTTATTCGTTTACGTAGCTTTAGAATTAATTGCCCATCATGACTCATCGGTCTCAGCGCTAAACAAGATGGCCACGGAAAGGGCGCTACTAAAACCTAAACTATAAAAGATAATTTATATATATTTTTTGCAAATTGTACACTAATCAATCCCCTCGGAACGTATTTTGAATTGAGACTCTAACTCTGTTAGTTTCCGAGAAATCGACAAAACAAGACGGCAAGTCGACCGAAAATCCCAACATTTTTATTATTTTTTGCGATTTTTTTAAAAACTTTCATAAAATTTAAAAAAATTTGAACCCCATATTCTAGATCTTGTCGATACGCATCTTTTGATATCCTATCTGTTTTCGTAGCTTAAGAATTGATTGCCCATCATGACTCATCGTTCTACGCCCTAAACAAGATGGACACGGAAAGGGCGCTACTAAAACCTAAACTATAAAAGATACTTTAATTCTATTTTTGCAAATTGTACCCTAATCAATCCTCTCGGAACTTATTTTGAATTAAGACTCTAGCTCTATTAGTTTCCGAGAAATCGACAAAACAAGACGGCAAGTCGACCGGAAATCACAACATTTTTATCATTTTTTTGAGATTTTTTCAAAAACCTTCAAAAATTTTCAAATTTTTTTTATCCCATATTGTAGATCTTGTCGATACGCATCTTTTAATGCTCTACTCGTTTACATAGCTTTAGAATTGATTGCCCATCATGACTCATCTGTATGTGCGCTAAACAAGATCGCCAACGAAAAGGCGCTACTAAAACCTAAACTATAAAAGATACTTTAATTCCATTTTTGCAAATTGTACCCTAATCAATCCTCTCGGAATGTATTTTGAATTAAGACTCTAGCTTTATTAGTTTTCGAGAAATCGACAAAACAAGACGGCAAGTCGACCGAAAATCACAATATTTTTATCATTTATTGCGATTTTTTTAAAACTTTCAAAAATTTTCAAATTTTTTTTACCTCCTATTTTAGATCTCGTCAATACGCATCTTTTGATGCCCTACTCGTTTACGTAGCTTTAGAATTGACGACACCAGAGTAGAATTTCACTATCGCTGAAAATGTTCCCCTACTAAACGATCGAAAAAACATTTCCAATGTTAAAATATGTTTCGAGAGTTTGAATTTTCATATAACCGTAGACGAACCGCGCCCTAACACATCAGCAAATACGTGAATGAATACTGTGTAATGTTTTGTTTTTAGAAGGGATCTCCGGTATTCGGTTATGAGTTGAGATCATCTGAGCTCTAGTTGATAGTATAGTCTTATTAATTCGGATGCGTTTTAAATAATAAGTATAGTATAATAGATATCATTGTGATTAGAATGGGTCGTGGAAAAACATATTTTCGGCTTTTACTTTTCAGAGCTACGGCCTCAGTGTATACATTTAATTTACACCAAGCTCAATGTATATAGGGTCCATAGTAGCAACGAAAATAAAGTCACTACAATACTATCACCTGCCGAAAATTCTGATGTTTGTAACTCGTGACCGTATTGGGTCACAGACTCTAGGACTATCTTTAAAGACAGCCACTCTCCATAAGATTTCTAAATACTAAAAATCAATTCAACAAATCAACTACGAGCCCGTCTAAACACCGCAATTACACAATCTTGGATCGTTCCCTTTGCTGTAGAGACGACAGGCTGTTGGAGTTTCGAGGCCAAAAATTTGATTAGGAGCATCAATCGCCGATTTAGGGAGAGGGTTGTGACCTCCGCTCCGTGTCGTTCCTGGCACAGGAGCTCGCCATACCGATCCAACGCGGTAATGCCGTGACCGTTATGGGAACTTTTACGCCGGGTTCGAGGCAGGCAATGGTTATTTTTAGCTATTTAGATTGTATATATATTGTTTTAATATTACTATTGTCTTATATTTATTGTCTAGAATATCCGCTGAGATTTGTATTTATGAAAAGCTTTTAGCTTTTAGCAATGCATAACGGAGTTCACAATTTGAGGAGGATAGAGAAATAGATAATGACTTTAACTGTGACTTTAGTCGTGATAAACAAAAAGCTTTGAATTTAAGATATAATATGATTTGTGCTAAAGCCGAAATGCGCCTGTGAAGCCGCGGCGAGTCTGCATTTATTTTTCAATAAATTAAATATGCATCGAACGGATAAATTAAAAAGTTTATTTAAAATATAAAAGAAAAAAAATTAAAAAAAAAGAGAGATCAAGCGAGTGTAAAGTGACGTGAAAGGTAAACCAACGCAAAGCCTTTGTGTCTAAGGCACTACGATTATTACATATAATAATATGTTATCTGCACCCGCTTTGTGAACTCATTCTGTGACCGGTTTGACTCTGACGCTTTTTTGGAATTTGACCATTCTTAAAGTAGGCCTTGGTTACCTACTTTTATTTTTATGACGTTGACTGACTGACTAGTTTCTTGTCTCATAAGATTTCTATGTCGTGTTTGACTTGTAACTGCAGCCGTTGGGTTTTTCAGTTTGGATCCAAGTCTCCAGTTTATACGAATAATCTTAACCAATAGCTATTATAAAAGCGAATGTGAGTTTGTTTGTTTGTTACGCTTTCACGGCTAAATCGATTTTAATGAAATTCGGTACATATATAGATTATACATTGGAAAAGAACATACGTTGTCTCTGTTTGTTTGTATGTTTGTCCGTACGGACTGATCTCCGAAATGGCGGAATCGATTTCAATAAAACTCTGCAGACATAAAAACAAGGTTGTCAGGAGTGAGCTTTTTAACATTGAAAATGTTCATCGGATCGTTGTCGTGGGGGAGTGTAATTCGGCTATATTTACGAAATTTAAGATGGCAGACAAAAGACGGTGGTGTTAAAAGATGCAAGGGTTTGTGATGCATCGTATGATATAAAATTTTCTAAAATTGGTTTGTAACTTTTTTCGGAAAATCGAAAAAGGTGGAAAAAAATACGAAATTTTCTAATGTTTCGAACAAAAAGTTAATTAATATCTCAAAAACAAAAGCCAATATCAAATAAATGAAAAAGCTCCCGTTTGTATCAAATTTTTAAAGTTGGTCAAAAACTCTTTTCGAAAAAATGTAATAAAATTGTTTAACAAATCTGTAGATTTTTTATATGTATAGAAAGTTGTAGTATTTATCTGTTCCGGCTAATCTCCGAAACGAATAATCTCTACCATCAAAAAAATTTTATCAAAATCCATTGATTTTAAATATACGGACTGCGGATTTTCTATTTTCTACGAACAAGATAGATAACAGATAAAGGTAAAGGTAACATTAACAGATAAAGATTGATGAACAAGCAACCTACCAGAAGCCAGAGTGCTTGTCCACTGCCCGTTTAGTCTTTTGAAAAACATAATTTTTGACATCTGTGTAATAATTAGGAGCATCGGTCGCCGACTTAAGGAGAGGGGGTGTGACCCTCGCTCGGGGTCGTTTCTGATGCAGAGGCTCGCCATAGCGATCCAGCGCGGTAATGCCGCGAGCGTTATGGGTACCTTTGCATCGGGTTCGCCAGGGACTGGTTATTTTTAGCTTTTAACATTGTATATATAGACTTTATATTTTTAAGTTATTGATTTGTCCTAAAGGTATTTCGTGTTTTGACGTTTTTTTAGTATTTCTCGCATCACTTTCGTAATTATAGATGAAATAAATTGTCTATGTGTAATTACCTTCAAATACCTAGTAGGTAATGAAAATCGTAAGTTCGGTCTTCTCTCGGGAACTTGGTAGAAATTTGAAGAAATAACGTAGAGTAACATAGTTTAAATTTAATACTGTACCACCTTTTACTTGCGACTTTGTGTTATTTTCCTGATTTCAATTATTTAATTTAAACTGTATACAGCACCAAATATTTCTTTCGAAGAAAAAGCTTTTAATCTCTTTTGAACGCACGCGTAGTCCTCATAGTTACAGTTTATATGAAGTGAGAGTGCAGGAAGCTAAAATATATATGCAGGTTGAGTTTTTGAGGTGGAACTGTATGGCCAAATCCTATACTATGAAAAAAAGCGTAAAGTGTTCAAAGGAATCATGACCTTGATTTTTGAGAAAACAAAAACTGCATGAGTATTCACGTTTTAAAAAAATCTGTTACTTTAACAAGGGAATAAACCACTTGATTTGATAATCTTCTATATATTAAAACGTAAAGAGAAAACTTTGTACTCAAGCATTTTGCGGGTACATAATCTTCTATACATTAAAACGTAAAAAGAAAACTTTATACTCAAGCGGGTACGGAAATTTGGCGTAGTTAAATTTTGTATCGAAACGTAGGGCCGAAAGAATAAAATTTATATAATAAAATTATAAAATGTGTTACAGATACTGTTAACCATATATGGGTATAATAGTCTGCAGTTTGATGCAATTTGAATTGACATACTCTTCATAAACATACAAAGAAAATAATTAAGAATAGAAGAAATTTGGTTCAGGGTTGACTAGTTAGTCTATTAATAAATTAATTAATAAATTTTAATAAAATTAAATAATAATAGTTAATAAATTTTCCATCAATAGTTTCGGTGAAACGACACAGTGCTTCGTAGCACATCACGTATCACTTTATAGCTGATACTGAATTTAGGAAAATGAAATTAACGTTCACTTTTCAGACCCACATACAACAGGACTGTCCTTTCTATTCGCTCTTGTTTCCAAAGAATACCATTTTTTATTTCAGGAATTCGTGACATAAAACAAGAAAGTGACACAGTTTTAGTACTACATTTGTAAATGGATTAGCAAAAAATAGATATATAGTATGTCAACAGCATCTCGCCATTTTTTCCAGCGATATAACACTTTTACGAAAAACTTAATAGTAAAGAAAAAAATCCACAGATCTTGCAGTCCCCGCAACCATCGGTTTCATTGAAAATGAACCTACTCAAATCCGATTTTCACAGATTATTTTATTTTATTGCCACAAAATCGTGGCATCGCCACGATTCAAACTGCAGCCTCTGATATCCTTAAACGTTTTGAACTCGATAATGAAGCATTCGAACGAATACAGGCCGAAAGGCGATGACCGTAATGTTAACAAGTTCCCGATCGTCCATAAAATCTAACATGTGATGTCAAATTTCTTGTTCGATTTCCAACCGATATCCAAAATTTTGGTCTCAAACTGTAGCTACCGACGCCCTCTAACCTTTTGTATAACACTTTGAAGCGATCCGATAAGCGATACTCTGAAATATAGTAACTTATATCCACAAACACCAGCGATCGACCAAAAAATCTCACCTTTCGGAAATAATTTCTCTTGCAATTACCAACCGATTTCCCAAAACTTGGTCTCAAACCAAAGCTACGTTAATGGCCAGGATACAATTTTTTTTTTATTTTCGATATCGGTCCCCGTTCTCGAAATAATTTGGATTTAGTAAAAAAAAATCCGAAAAAATCCCCATTTTTTTTTACATTTTCCAATTTTTTTCGAATACTACAAAACTTATTTCCAAAATTTTGGTGTCATACGATGCGCAACTAAATTATTGATCTTTTAAGACTTTAAAATCTTAGCTAGACCCCATACCCTCGGAGTTATGGCTAAAAATGCGTCTCCCGTGAAATGGATTTGATAGTCATTTTCAATGACAAAAAACTCGACTGCATAACCACTTAAAAGAATAGGCATTAACTAAAAAGAGAAAAACAAGCGGTATTCAATGTATAGAATTTGATTTGAACAACGTAAAATGCACCATGGTATTGCAAGCGGGGACAAACAAGAATTACTAATCGTTAAGACGTAATCGTCATATTTCTAAACCACGGACGCATGACGTATACCATTTTGAAGAGTCAGTAAAACGAACTTCACGATGGTGGCTTTACTTTTCTACTATCAATTATAGTTTCCGAGAAATCGCCGTGTTTTTGTACTTACACAATTTTTATGTCGCTCGAATTTTTGGCGTGCATCCCCTTTCTGAAAAAGATGACAATAATGTATTCACGTCAAAAACTCGATACAAACCGTGGTTTGTTGTTGTTTTTTATAATGAAATAATAATTGAAATTGAAACATATTATTGTCAAATCCGAGGGTTGATACTTAAATGTATTAATTGTACAAAATTTTTAGATACGGAGTTCATCTCACTGCCAGAGTCTGCAGTGCGCTGCATAAGTGTTTTTACCGGCATTGTCTAAAACCTCTACTTGTACCGTTGGCAAACCGATTCTTTGGCTTTAAAAGTAAATTATTTCAGTTACTTATATTTAAAACTACTTTCTGGTAACTTTAGTCAAACAAGAATGGCAGTTTGATCCGTCCGTGTTACATTAACATTTCCGACAGTACTGATATTCGATTTTTTTTTTCATTACTGTAGATGTCATAATGAATCAAATGATCATGTTTTTTCGATCGTTTAAAACAACCTTTGTTTCTGCATAAACATGCCTCCTTGGTAGCATCTGCGGATAGCACGAGCGAGCGCCATCGTGCGCCACAGCCTGTGATAATCTGAATCGGGACATATCGATTCTCAAGCAGCATCGTATGTGTAAAAATTCATTTGAACCACTTGTGGTTTGCAAACTCTTATAGATTTCATTGCTTAAGCATCAGCTCGTAAAATGCCGAAATATCCTCAGACAGCTAACAATAGCTAAAAATATAGTTTAATCCAAGTGACAGAGAAATTAAAAAAAAATTTATTAATACGTACGGCTGTATATTTTCTATTACAAAAAAGAAAATTAATTTCTACTAAATTTACGTGGCAGTATAAATAGTTCCTATTATATTCCACTCTGTGGTATTAATCTATTAAACTAATAGAATATACTGAATGCATTTACTATTAAAATTCTACGATTTATATTATAATAAAATTAATTTCCTTGTCATGAATACATAAATATTTCATACATGTTTAATTTTTATTTTCGAACTATTTTTCGACGACTGTATAGGTACGTGAAAAATATTAGATTAACTCCTAATTCAATAATCGCTATATGCAAACATGAATTATAATTAGGACGTTTGTTCGCATAGCAATAGCAAGTACCAGTTAAACACATTCGTCAAGTTTTCTTACGACGTACACTTCTCGAGTATCTGACACTACAAAGATTTCACACGAGTATTTGGCGCCAAGGAAAAAATTAGTTTAGGGTACGCAAAAATCGATTTAACAATTCAACTACGAGTCCGCGGCCGTCTTAATACGGTCAATATACAATCTTGAAACAATCCTACATCTTCTTTCAATTTGCCGTGGAGACGGCAGGCTGTTGGAGTTTCGAAGCCAAAAATATGATTAGGAACATCGATCGCCGACTCAGATAGATGGGTGTGACTGCTTTGTGTCGTTTCTGGCACAGAGGCTCGCCATAGCGATCCAATACGGTAATACCACGAGCGTTAGGGAACCTTTGGAGATTTGGAGACCTAATCTCCTAGGAGAGATTAGCTCAAACAGACAGATAGACGTGTAGATAAACAGACACAATATGGTGTGTCATTTCTGACAACGTTCTTTTTATGTCTGAAAAGTTTCATTAAAACCTGATCCGCCGTTTCGGAGATTAGCTCAAGCAGACAGATAGACGTGCAGATAAACAGACACAATGTGGTGTGTCATTTCTGACAACGTTCTTTTTATGTCTGAAAAGTTTCATTAAAAGCTGATCCGCCGTTTCGGAGATTAGCTCAAACAGACAGATAGACGTGCAGATAAACAGACACAATATGGTGTGTCATTTCTGACAACGTTCTTTTTATGTCTGTAAAGTTTCAATAAAACCTGATCAGCCGTTTTGAAGATTGGCTCAAACAGACAGATAGACGTGCAGATAAACAGACACAATATGGTGTGTCATTTCTGACAACGTTCTTTTTATGTCTGAAAAGTTTTATTAAAATCTAATCAGCCGTTTCGGAGATTAGTTCGAATAGACAGATACACGTCTATAAAATATATAAGCTGTAGCTTTGTTGGCTCATCAAGTTTCCCAGCCCATTTCGCCCCGGGTGTTTGGAGCTTGTTCCATCACACTGCTCCAGTGCGGATTAGATTTAGCAGATTTGAACGACTGCTATTTCATAATTATAAATTAAAGTTTAACATATTTTTGTTGCAGTAAGTTCTGGTAGTTTGGTATAAAGGTTCCACTATGGCTATCCCAGTATCGTTTTAATCAATTTGACAGCAGCGTTTGGTATTAATAGTCATACATGTCCTTTGCACTGTTTAAGTGATATTACGCAATTTTGCAGGGTTGAAGACTGACGTGCGGGGATTTCGCAGAGGTGAAGACCGGCGTGCGTGGACTTCGCACGCCGGTCTACTGAAATTCGGACTGTTACTCGCCATCTTACATGAGCCAACTAGAGCATGAGTGGTTAGACGGTAAACGCAGAAGAGGGCTTCTAGTAATTTCGTACTTTTACGGTTTTAAGGCTGATTAATGATTCTTGAGGATTTAGGTTATAACATCAATAAAAAAAAATCACTTCTATTATTTACAATCAACTAACCCTATTATGATGAAATGTCAAAAATTTTACGAGACATCTTTAAATGCAAAACAATACATTTTATTGAACTCCCTGTAAAAAATTATATATTGCGAATAACTTTACCAGTAGAAAAACTTTAAATACTTAAATTTTAAAAATCGAGGAAAATAACGAATATTCAAATTCTGAATGAAAAAAACCACGAAGAAAATTCTAAAACATTTCAAAAAACTATCAACTAAACTAAACAAATGAAACTACAGATAAAAACAATTTTATTTTTATGAAGTCGAATAATTCACCGTATTTCGGAGATGTTCCTCCAAAGAATTATTAAATATTATTATCCTTGGTACCCTGAACCCATCGTCTCTTTAAAATTTTGTCATTTATCATAATTTACATAGTATTTTTTAATTTGTAAATACTTTTAGTTTTTAATTAGTTTTTATTTTATAGATCTTAATTATTCATAAAATAAATATCCCAAATAAATGCAATAATTAAAGAATTAGAATTAGATTTTTAATGAAATTTTTAAAAATGTTTTCAAAAAAATATTTGTTAAATATTTCTAGCCCGAACTCTCAGTGTTGCATTCTGGCACAGTGAATTTATCGAAAGTAATCCGCAATAATCCAACCCTTTTAATATCTGTGAAGTTTCATTCAAATCCGTTCAGCTGTTTCGGAGATTAGCTCGAAAAGACAGATAGACGTATAGATAAACAGGCACAAATTAGTGTGTCATTGCTAACCACCTCCTTTTCATACCTGTGAAGTTTAAAGTAATCTGCAATAAAATTTATATATATCAAAAATATATCAAAAGGTAGTTTCGATTTAGAAGTAAAATTACTGAATCAAATCATTTGTAATAGAAAACGCAATGTTATCGTTACGTGTTAAGGAAAAAACATCTCTATGTGTTAATAACATGGGTTCAATTGTTTTTAAATACGTAAAATACGCAAGTTAAAGGCAACAGGTTAATGCATTTCTATGCTCCCGGAAGTAACATCAGCTCAGCTTTCAGAAAATGAAACAATTCTGTGTGAAATAATTTTATATCGGAGTTATAGACCTCGAAAATACTAATAGAATCTATCCAGTATTTTCCATGGTCTCTGCGTACACGATATTCAATTAATTTTCAAGTTTCTAGACGATTTAAATTTTTTGTTGAAGTAAATAAACACTGGCCAGAATTTTCTGGTGTTGTAGTAGATTTTTCGTTTGCTATGTTTAATGCTGTTTGTAAATCTTTTGATAATTTTAGTTTGTTAGATTATTTGAATTTTTATTTTGATTACTGTATTCCCGTAACCAAGAATCGAATTTTTAGCGCCATAAAATACTTTTAAATTAATGTTCTGCTAATTTTGACTAAATAATATGTGAAGACATTAACCGAAATACGAATCTAGAACAAAATTTTAAAAGATTAAATTGTTGACTTACCGTTTTTATAATAAGAAAAAAATAATGATTTTGTTAAATACCTATACCTTTTATTAAAATCATCATTCATTGACCGTAAAGTAATTAATGCTTAAGAAACACTGAAAGCTTTGTCTAAAGGAAAAAATATTTATTCAAATGTCGATGACCAAAAATCGGAAAACATTCAAAATGATTCAAATTCTCCTATTTATAAATCGAATCTCTTTTACAAACATTTTGTGAAAATTGTTGCTAAAATAGATAAAGTCAAAGCCGGCGCGATAAAAAACCCATATTTTAAAGAAAGCCTTTTATCGGTATTTTTTTAAGAAATATTTTACCATACTCCGTTATAGACAAGTTTGACTAGGTAAGGTAGACTAAGCAAACGCAAACGTAGAAAATTATTTTGCACAATTGAAAAAAAAAAATGTTCTATCGGAACAAAGAAATTTGAAATGCACACAATTTCTAAGAAGACACTTTGGTTTTAACTTACGAAAATTTACTCAAAGTACGTACTAAAAACTTCTTACGGAAATGTTGAATAGAATTGAAAAAATAATAATGTGAAGTTTGAAATAGACGCCCGAAAGCGAAATTTTCACACTTTGATAGACGATATTTAATGGAAAAAAAATATTGATGTACAAAAATTATCCATTACAAATGTTTGTTGTCTTACAAAAAACTATAAAAAATTTTCAAAAAGAAAGTAAAATAAAACAAAGTGCCTGCGATTCGTGTTCAATGCATCACAATTATGCAAAAACTCAGTAAAACAATTTTGGTCCCTAGAGTTTAAAAACCAATTTCAAAATTTACAAAGTATGAATGTAAACAATACAAGGTGTTTTTCTATATCGATTTTATTTACTAATTTTTAATCAGAAATTTCAAAATTTTAGATTAGGTATTTAATTTTACCCGATGTAATGAAAATTTTGAAATATTCAAAAAAAAAAATTATACGAAACACAAAATATTTATTTAAGGCAGCGTATATGAAGGTTTTGTGTAAATGTTCATTATTTAAAGCCTCCTTTACCTACCGTTTTTCTAATTATCATGGCTTACTTTTCTTGACATTTTTTTATATTTGAAACGTCTTAAAAGTATCTTCATTTTAATAGCACAAAATTATTTACAGTGTCACTTAAAAGTTTTCCAATTGAACTTGCCTATAATGGCACATAGCAAATGTTTTTCAAAAAACAAAGCTTTTTACCCTTTGTAAAGAGACTTTCATAATCAAGGTCCTTTACGTAACAGACGTGGACGAGTTAGCGTTTACAGCACTTAAACTAAATTTTATATTATATATTCTTTAATAATTTTTCATCATTTATGATGCAAGTTCTCGAGAAAATGTTTTTCAGGAAGACATTTTCCATGTTATAGATAGGTACCCCAAAAAAACGTGGCTTTGGCAGCAATTAAATAAAAAACTTATTATATAATTTATAACTTTTTTATTATAATTTCTAAATGATCGAAACAATGTTTATCAGAAAGACCGTTTCCATGTTGTTCAAAATAGTTTTAGTATAATATAATAAATAATAGGTATAACTAATATAATATTTTTATTTTCGAGTTTTCAGTGTTATAATACTTAAACTTATCCGTATGTATGTGTTTAGATCACAGTGGTTGGTACCTTAGTGGTATGTTCGCTAACCATGGCTGTCCAGCTCCTCTGCACGTCCCCACCTAGAGCTTGGGTAGTTAATTACTCATGACATGGTTTTCCTCATGCCGTGCTTCTATCTTACTTAGCCTGGCCGAAGGCACCACGGTAGATTTACGAGAAGCCGTTGAAGGGTTCTGTTATCGATCTTCTAGCTCCATCGTCGGATCAGTTCGATGATACCATAATTATCGATTGTCATCTTAATTATACATATTTGTGAAATTCGAATTAGATTCGAATAACCGTTGAGAAGTTAACTATTTAAATTATAATAATAATAATAATAACACACAATCACAACAACATCTAGGTCCCAAACTAAGCATTTGCTTGTATTTTGGGTACCAAGCGAAGACACCACATACATATAACAACCAAGACCCGGTGCCAGTATTAATATTCATCATATAAATACTGACCCGACCTGGGATTCGAAACCGGGACCTCCAGCTTCGCAGACAGGGTCGCTGCCCACTAGGCTAAGCGGTCGTCAATTAAACTCATATACAAAGTTTCATGTCCGGCCTACTAACCGCTGAGGACTTCGCTCGTGCGAGCAAAACCTACGTGCATTATCAATTTATGGTGAAAATTATACTTACCCATTAGAACCATCTATCTAACTTATATACAAAATTTTGTGTTCGTGCTACTAACTGTTGAGGAGTGTCCCTCATGAGGAGACAATCTTGGCTGTAGCAAGAGGTCATGTTTATCATTTTAGTTTGTTGTTATGGAAGTTCATATTTTCAAAATTTCAGCTCGATGGCTTCAGTGGAAGTGGGTGAAATATTGATCGCCAAATTCCAGGACTTACAAGTAAAGTTAAATAAAAGTTTTTTAAAGTTATTACAAAATAAGTAATTTGTACTGGAGTTACTGTGAATTAGTAAAATAAATAAAAATTATTTGTTTTCAGTTACTTGCACCACCAGATTACGTTATTTGTATTATATTAGATTGGTAATTTTCATATATAAATGAGGTGGCGTAAATTAAAAGATGAAAATATAAAGTCTTCGGCCTTTTGGTAAATCGGTTGCGCCATATAATTTTTTTTTCTCATTGATATTTTCTAAATCCAGAGATTTTCAGTTCAGTCAAAAGTGATTTGATAATAAATTATATGAAATTATTATGCAGAAAAATGCATTTTCAAAATTCTCTCTCTAGTAGGTACAGTTCCAATCAACCTTTATGGGAGTAGTGGGAGGGGACGTCGCGCGCGCGAGCGAATAGTGTTCGCAATTGTCAAAACATAATATTCCCATCGTTACGAACGCAAATCAGCAATTACTATACGACCTCTCCTTCGTCTATATTTTACGCAACTGCGACGCTTTCTGTGAATAACTCCACAGCGGCAAAAGTTTATAAAGTCTGTCTGTCTGAACGCGATAAACTCAAAGATTTCTCCAATGGACGGAGTGATTCAAGAGAAAAGCTTTTGTGTAATTAATGTCTTGCGTAAATTGGTTTGTGAAAAAAAAAACAAACCAATTTGCGGTTGCGTGTCGTGATAGCCCAAAGCGCAACGAACCTTTCTCAATTTTATAAGGCCATAGGACCATGGTTCGAATCCGGGCGCGTATCAATTAATTTTTTCTGACTTAAGTACATAACTATCACTGACTCCGTGCCCGTTAAGCAGTCGGTCCCGGGCGCTGTCAATATATGGCGGTCGTTAGCAGCGTGGTGGATTTAAGCAGTGGGGTAAAAATGAGCTGATGAAGTGAAATAAATTGGTTGAAATATGACGTATCGTTGAAGATGTCGGAAAAAATCTAGCCGACTGGGAGCTTTCATCGAAAACGCTGCCTAACCCCTTTGAGGTATAACGAACCAATGTAGGAATATTTTCTCTATTACAGGTCTGAAGAAAAGTCCACATGGCATGTCTATCTTTAAGGGATAGCTTACTATACTCACTTTAATTAAAAATTCATAGATCTCGTGCCTTACACGACCTTCGGGGTACATTGGAAATGAATTTAGCCAAACCAATATTTTCAGAATATATTTATTTAAAAAAAAAAATTGTACGAGAAACATCAAACATTGATATTACAATGGATACGAATATAGATCATATAACTCAAAATGACACAGTTAAATTGTTAAAACATAATATTCTCATCGTTACGAACGCAAATCAGCAATTACACAGAGAAAAAAATTATATGTAAAATTATAGCTCTACTGGCGTTAGCGTACAAAGCGACACTGGTGCACAAAAGCTTCAACCACGCCGATTTTGGTGTGGTCTAACTGACTTCAGTTTTGTCATTTAGATATGGCATGTATGACGAGCGCGCCGCGCGCCGTCTAATAATTAATCTATGAATACAACTCATAGGAGTGCCCATCATGACCCATCGGTCTGCGCGCTAGACAAGATCGCCACCGAAAAGGCTCTACTAAAACCTAAACTATATAAGATAATTCAATTCTGTTTTTTACAAATTGTACCCTAATTAATGCCCTTGGAAGTTATTTTGAATTAAGACTACAGCTTTATTAGTTTCTGAGAAATCGACAAAACAATGCGGCAAGTCGACCGAAAATCGCAACATTTTTATAATTTTTTGCGATTTTTTCAAAAAGTTTCAAAATTTTTTAAATGTTTTTTACCCCATATTGTAGATCTTGTTGATACGCGGGTAGTTCTTCGACAAATCGTTCTTCGCGTAATTTCCATGTTTTATATTTTTTATGTTAATTGGTAAAAACTAAAATAATAGAGTAACAAAGGTGACAAAAACGAATTAAACTGTCGTAAAGGCATTCACTTTAGACTATTGATGAACCTGGAAAAAAATATTAAAAAATTTCTTTCCATGGAAATCACTAAACAGGGCATGAAAATTATTATGAATGTATATTTTATGCGTTTATGCTTTGATCATTACTGTAAAATATTAAAATGCTATAAAGTAAGTAAGCTACCACCCAGTAATCAAAAAGCATAAAAAATTTGTGGTATAAAAAGTGAAGTAGGACCTGTTATGGTGGTTATTCTACAGGTTGATTTTATCATTACCAATATTACTGTTTACGAAATAAATCTCTGCTGGAATATTGATCTACTTGACATTATCAAATCACTTGCTCACTATTGGTTTATTAATTAAGTACATTTATTTAAGTAAATCCGAAATCAGAGATCATCCGACTTTGAAACCAAATCAAGGCTATATAAGCCTAAGGGTGGATTATATTTGTCCATTTATGATTTCATAGATGGAACCGTATAGATAAATTGTGTGAGATTGTGTCATGCCTGGAAAGATATGTTCTAATTGGTATTTTTCTCTTCCATTCCATCTATGGAATGAAAAATGGGTAAAAGAGAATCCACCCTAAGCAATGAGACGCTTCATATTTTTAACTGACTACGTTATACCTAATCAAATTAAAGAAAAAAAAATAATCGAAAATTATATCCTTTATACAAATTTTCCAATATTTAACATTTAAATACGGGAACGCTAAAAACAAACCAGCTTTGTTTCAAACAGTTTCATATGTACGTTCATTAATTATTTTTTTTTTAATTTATTTACTGACAGTTTTCTTCTTGATTTAAAGTGGATAATATTATATTTTCGACCGCAGTTTATATTCTTGGAAATGAGATCGTTGTCCAGAAGCTGTCTTCAGGTGGTACAATTTCAGTTCCCGCAAAAATATGCGCTGATGATTCCTGTAGTTCTGCTTGCTGTAAACCTCTTTCATTTTCAATGTGAAACATTTCCAATTTGGACGTGGCATTGAACAGAGTTGTTAACACATTTATCGCATGCGTTCTTATTGCTTGATTGCCACAATACTTGGTGTATTTTCATAGTACTTTTAAAGCAAGCTAGACCTGCAGGGTTGAGAACATCTTTCTCGTGAATGCCGGATACATCAACTTCTCGGAGCACAACTCCTGGGACATTTGTTTTCAAATGAGTCATGAGCGATTGTAGATCTGGTATCTCTTTCCTAAGTGCAACTAACCTGTCGGTAGTTCTTTTAAGGACGGGACTTACACCATCGGAAGCTCCTTTCCCATGTGCAGATTCACTGTAGTTCCATGATACACATTTTAATTAATACTTCTGTCTTTCTCTGAATCTTTTTATGTTCATTCTGTTTCCTTTCTCTTGCATTTTTTTTCTGATGGGCTGTCATAGCTTTAATCGGCACTATTTTTTCTTATGACTCCTTCTTGTCGTACCTTTCTCTATTATTAGTTTTAAAGTTGCTGTATTCCGTTGGATTCCTTTTGATTTTAGCTCGTATTTGCTTTTCATCTATTTTTTTCTTCAGTAATTTTTTCTCGCGACTTATTTATGGTCTCCCCATGTTTGGTCTTTTACAGATTTAAACAAGAAAATTAATAAAATATAGTTACTATAAATAACCGGTAAAAACAATGTCATTAGTCAATTTAATTTGCAAAGAAAGAAACTACTCAATAATTTCTATGGCGTTTACGTAAGTTCCAAGGCATAAAACCTATGGAAATTACACCATGGAAATTACGTAAATTTAACAATGTTTTTATTATTTCCGAATTGAATAAGGATTTCATAATAATTGTTATTTTGTGATTTTCTCAAGGAAACAAGAAATTATATTTAAGGTAGATATGTTTAAAAAAATATTCGTTAATATAGCAAAACGTGCCACAGAAATTACCTTCCCTACTAAACCAAAATTTAAAATAATAAAGAACTCACGATATATACTTTGGCGCTCAAATAAATGACACAATGGTACCTCTGGTACATCCGGACACAACTACTGGTATTTTCAAATACTTCATAGAGTATTTGTCACATAACCAATAAATTAAAAACTGCAGTTTTCGCCGCTCGGCTTATATTTATCTCGTTGCGTTACAGTAGAACAAATGACTTCAGAATCTGTACCATACATTTAATTACATTAAAAAGTGCATTTTCTGGTAGATACACTCATATCCTATTTATTTTTGTATAAATTTGAGAAATAATAATTGTATAAATATCCTGTAAGTTATAGAAATTGTATACAATGATTCTACAAGCGGCGCGCGTGTTACGTGTAAGAAACATGCAAAATCACCCCGTTTTTCGGATTCAAACGTGGTTTTTATTAATTTGTTCGACTGTTGTTACGTTTTGTGAAAAATATCTAGATGTACTATTAACTTATGTAACTTTTGACGTTTGATTCAACATTGAAAATGTAAGTTTTATATAATTTATTGGGCTGTGACAGTAAAAAAAAGATGCCCCAGGAATCACCCACAAGAGCAAAATGGTAAATGTACTGAAAATCGCCTAGTAATCATTTGACGGAGTATCTAAAAAAGGACTCTACCAAATCTCTACCAACAAAAATTCGGCTCTACCAAAGATTCTAGGCTAAGGCTAATGATAAAAAAAAACAAAACCGGCTAAGTACGAGTTGGACTCGCGCACCGAGACTCTCTGAACTGAAGTCCTGAAGTATTTGATATGAATTTCAATCTAATAGCTCTACGCGTTCATGAGAAAAGGTATAGTAAGTTTAAAATTTTTAAAAATCTTTTTATTATATCATGTAACTAAAAATTTATGCTTTTCGCAATTTTTTCTTTATTTGTGCTATAAGATGTCGCTTTGTACCAAATTTCAAGATTCTGAGTTTACGGGAAGTAGATACCCTATAGGTTTTGATTCCCTTGCGAGTGCAGGAAATTTACAACATAAACGACTGTAGGTTTTGATTGCGTTGGCTTAGAAGTTTGATTTTTTCACAGCTCTAAGGGACAGTAGACAGTATTTGATATGAATTTCAGCTTGATACCTCTACGCGTTCCTAAGAAAAAGGGTCTTGACAGACAGGCAAACGGACAACAAAGTGATCCTATAGGGTTCCGTTTTTTTCCTTTCGAAGTTTAGAACCTTAATAACATTCATTACATGTCTTTAACACATGTACTTATAATAATGTTTTTATTATTCAACCTATAGAAATTTTGAAAACTTTGTCGTATAAATGACTTGAATTTATGAATACAAATAAACAACCAATTAAAGGTGAAATCTACTAAAAATCACCCTGATATTTATTTGACGGAGTATGTAAGAAACTACTCCACCAAAACCCTACAAACGCTAATCCGGAATTATAATGCTAACTCTTTTCAATATTCACAGTATAAAAAATTTATATTCATGGTACTTACAAAAGGCCCGATGGCATGAAGCTTGGCAGGCCGCTGGTGTGGGCAGGAGTGGGACGCTACCTGTTCTGATACGTTGGCTCCGTCTACATTCTGGTGACTTCTAAGCGTGCTGGCGCGGCTGCCGAATATTTAAATGAAGAAGTCGAGTACTTTTGCACCGTTTGGGTTTGAAACCATGGGATCTTGTGGTCCAGAGGCTCAGCGGCTCGCCAGGGAAGTAACTGCGCGTTCGGTCGCCACATCTGGCGACCAGAAGACCAGCAGCTATTTCCCTTGATTAACTTATAAGCCTTGCTGTACAATGAGGTAACGCTGCCAGTCTTCTAATTATCGTGAACCCAGAATTTTTTTTAAAATGATAAGATAAAACTTACGTCGCACAAAATATGTTTCTTGTATGGGAACCCCCTTTAATTTTCAACTTTATTTTATTATTATAATTTCAAGTTATAGAAATCATAGTGATACGTAATTTGTGTAAATTTCAACTTTCAGCGACGATCTCATAACCACCAGTCACCAAAAATGTCGCACAAAATACGTTTCTTGTATGGGGACCTCCTTCAATTTGGAACTTTATTTTATTATTATTATTTCAAGATATAGAAATCATAGTGATACGTAATTTGTGAAAATTTCAACTTTCAGCGACGATCTCATAACTACCAGTCACCAAAAATGTCGCACAAAATACGTTTCTTGTATGGGGACCTCCTTCAATTTGAAACTTTATTTTATTATTATTATTTCAAGATATAGAAATCATAATGATACGTAATTTGTGTAAATTTCAACTTTCAGCGACGATCTCATAACTACCAGTCACCAAAAATGTCGCACAAAATAAGTTTCTTGTATGGGGACCTCCTTCAATTTTAAACTTTATTGTATTATTATTCTTTCAAGTTATATAAACCATAATGATACGTAATTTGTGTAAATTTCAACTTTCAGCGACGATCTCATAACTACCAGTCACCAAAAATGTCGCACAAAATACGTTTCTTGTATGGGGACCTCCTTCGATTTTAAACTTTATTTTATTATTATTATTTTAAAGTATAGAAATCAATTTAGTTCGTAATTTGTGTAAATTTTAACTTTCAGCGACGATCTGATAACCACCAGTCACCAAAAATGTCGCACAAAATACGTTTCTTGTATGAAGACCTCCTTTAATTTTATACTTTATTATATTATTATTATTTCAAGTTTTAGAAATCATAATGATACGTAATTTGTGTAAATTTCAACTGTAAGCGTTGATGTGATAACCACCAGTCACCAAAAACGTCGCACAAAATACGTTTCTTGTATGGGGACCTCCTTTAATTTTAAACTTTATTGTATTATTATTATTTCAAGTTATATAAATCATAATGATACGTAATTTGTGTAAATTTCAACTTTCAGCGACGATCTCATAACTACCAGTCACCAAAAATGACGCACAAAATACGTTTCTTGTATGGGGACCTCCTTCGATTTTAAACTTTATTTTATTATTATTATTTCAAGTTATAGAAATCATAGTGATACATAATTTGTGTAAATTTCAACTGTAAGCGTTGATGTGATAACCACCAGTCACCAAAAACGTCGCACAAAATACGTTTCTTGTATGGGGACCTCCTTCGATTTTAAACTTTATTTTATTATTATTATTTCAAGTTATATAATTCATAATGATACGTAATTTGTGTAAATTTCAACTTTCAGCGACGATCTGATAACCACCAGTCACCAAAAATGTCGCACAAAATACGTTTCTTGTATGAAGACCTCCTTTAATTTTATACTTTATTATATTATTATTATTTCAAGTTTTAGAAATCATAATGATACGTAATTTGTGTAAATTTCAACTGTAAGCGTTGATGTGATAACCACCAGTCACCAAAAACGTCGCACAAAATACGTTTCTTGTATGGGGACCTCCTTTAATTTTAAACTTTATTGTATTATTATTATTTCAAGTTATATAAATCATAATGATACGTAATTTGTGTAAATTTCAACTTTCAGCGACGATCTCATAACCACCAGTCACCAAAAACGTCGCACAAAATACGTTTCTTGTATGGGGACCTCCTTCAATTTTAAACTTTATTTTATTATTATTATTGAAAAATATAGAAATCATAATAACACGTGATTTGTATAAATTTTAATTTTCAGCGACGATCTGATAACCACCAGTCACCAAAAACGTCGCTCAAAATACGTTTCTTGTATGGGGACCTCCTTCGATTTTAAACTTTATTGTATTATTATTCTTTCAAGTTATAGAAATCCTAGTGATACGTAATTTGTGTAAATTTCAACTTTCAGCGACGATCTAATAACCACCAGTCACCAAAAACGTCGCTCAAAATACGTTTCTTGTATGGGGACCTCCTTCAATTTTAAACTTTATTTTATTATTATTATTTTAAAGTATAGAAATCAATTTAGTTCGTAATTTGTGTAAATTTTACTTTCAGCGACGATCTGATAACCACCAGTCACCAAAAATGTCGCACAAAATACGTTTCTTGTATGAAGACCTCCTTTAATTTTATACTTTATTATATTATTATTATTTCAAGTTTTAGAAATCATAATGATACGTAATTTGTGTAAATTTCAACTGTAAGCGTTGATGTGATAACCACCAGTCACCAAAAACGTCGCTCAAAATACGTTTCTTGTATGGGGACCTCCTTCGATTTAAAACTTTATTTTATTATTATTATTTCAAGTTATAGAAATCATAGTGATACATAATTTGTGTAAATTTCAACTGTAAGCGTTGATGTGATAACCACCAGTCACCAAAAACGTCGCACAAAATACGTTTCTTGTATGGGGACCTCCTTTAATTTTAAACTTTATTTTATTATTATTATTTCAAGTTATATAATTCATAATGATACGTAATTTGTGTAAATTTTAACTTTCAGCGACGATCTGATAACCACCAGTCACCAAAAATGTCGCACAAAATACGTTTCTTGTATGAAGACCTCCTTTAATTTTATACTTTATTATATTATTATTATTTCAAGTTTTAGAAATCATAATGATACGTAATTTGTGTAAATTTCAACTGTAAGCGTTGATGTGATAACCACCAGTCACCAAAAACGTCGCACAAAATACGTTTCTTGTATGGGGACCTCCTTTAATTTTAAACTTTATTTTATTATTATTATTTCAAGTTATAGAAATCATAGTGATACATAACTTGTGTAAATTTCAACTGTAAGCGTTGATGTGATAACCACCAGTCACCAAAAACGTCGCACAAAATACGTTTCTTGTATGGGGACCTCCTTTAATTTTAAACTTTATTGTATTATTATTTTTTCAAGTTATACAAATCATAATGATACGTAATTTGTGTAAATTTCAACTTTCAGCGACGATCTCATAACCACCAGTCACCAAAAACGTCGCTCAAAATACGTTTCTTGTATGGGGACCTCCTTCGATTTAAAACTTTATTTTATTATTATTATTTCAAGTTATAGAAATCATAGTGATACATAATTTGTGTAAATTTCAACTGTAAGCGTTGATGTGATAACCACCAGTCACCAAAAACGTCGCACAAAATACGTTTCTTGTATGGGGACCTCCTTCGATTTTAAACTTTATTTTATTATTATTATTTCAAGTTATATAATTCATAATGATACGTAATTTGTGTAAATTTCAACTTTCAGCGACGATCTGATAACCACCAGTCACCAAAAATGTCGCACAAAATACGTTTCTTGTATGAAGACCTCCTTTAATTTTATACTTTATTATATTATTATTATTTCAAGTTTTAGAAATCATAATGATACGTAATTTGTGTAAATTTCAACTGTAAGCGTTGATGTGATAACCACCAGTCACCAAAAACGTCGCACAAAATACGTTTCTTGTATGGGGACCTCCTTTAATTTTAAACTTTATTGTATTATTATTATTTCAAGTTATATAAATCATAATGATACGTAATTTGTGTAAATTTCAACTTTCAGCGACGATCTCATAACTACCAGTCACCAAAAATGACGCACAAAATACGTTTCTTGTATGGGGACCTCCTTCGATTTTAAACTTTATTTTATTATTATTATTTCAAGTTATAGAAATCATAGTGATACATAATTTGTGTAAATTTCAACTGTAAGCGTTGATGTGATAACCACCAGTCACCAAAAACGTCGCACAAAATACGTTTCTTGTATGGGGACCTCCTTCGATTTTAAACTTTATTTTATTATTATTATTTCAAGTTATATAATTCATAATGATACGTAATTTGTGTAAATTTCAACTTTCAGCGACGATCTGATAACCACCAGTCACCAAAAATGTCGCACAAAATACGTTTCTTGTATGAAGACCTCCTTTAATTTTATACTTTATTATATTATTATTATTTCAAGTTTTAGAAATCATAATGATACGTAATTTGTGTAAATTTCAACTGTAAGCGTTGATGTGATAACCACCAGTCACCAAAAACGTCGCACAAAATACGTTTCTTGTATGGGGACCTCCTTTAATTTTAAACTTTATTGTATTATTATTATTTCAAGTTATATAAATCATAATGATACGTAATTTGTGTAAATTTCAACTTTCAGCGACGATCTCATAACCACCAGTCACCAAAAACGTCGCACAAAATACGTTTCTTGTATGGGGACCTCCTTCAATTTTAAACTTTATTTTATTATTATTATTGAAAAATATAGAAATCATAATAACACGTGATTTGTATAAATTTCAATTTTCAGCGACGATCTGATAACCACCAGTCACCAAAAACGTCGCTCAAAATACGTTTCTTGTATGGGGACCTCCTTCGATTTTAAACTTTATTGTATTATTATTCTTTCAAGTTATAGAAATCCTAGTGATACGTAATTTGTGTAAATTTCAACTTTCAGCGACGATCTAATAACCACCAGTCACCAAAAACGTCGCTCAAAATACGTTTCTTGTATGGGGACCTCCTTCAATTTTAAACTTTATTTTATTATTATTATTTTAAAGTATAGAAATCAATTTAGTTCGTAATTTGTGTAAATTTTACTTTCAGCGACGATCTGATAACCACCAGTCACCAAAAATGTCGCACAAAATACGTTTCTTGTATGAAGACCTCCTTTAATTTTATACTTTATTATATTATTATTATTTCAAGTTTTAGAAATCATAATGATACGTAATTTGTGTAAATTTCAACTGTAAGCGTTGATGTGATAACCACCAGTCACCAAAAACGTCGCTCAAAATACGTTTCTTGTATGGGGACCTCCTTCGATTTAAAACTTTATTTTATTATTATTATTTCAAGTTATAGAAATCATAGTGATACATAATTTGTGTAAATTTCAACTGTAAGCGTTGATGTGATAACCACCAGTCACCAAAAACGTCGCACAAAATACGTTTCTTGTATGGGGACCTCCTTTAATTTTAAACTTTATTTTATTATTATTATTTCAAGTTATATAATTCATAATGATACGTAATTTGTGTAAATTTTAACTTTCAGCGACGATCTGATAACCACCAGTCACCAAAAATGTCGCACAAAATACGTTTCTTGTATGAAGACCTCCTTTAATTTTATACTTTATTATATTATTATTATTTCAAGTTTTAGAAATCATAATGATACGTAATTTGTGTAAATTTCAACTGTAAGCGTTGATGTGATAACCACCAGTCACCAAAAACGTCGCACAAAATACGTTTCTTGTATGGGGACCTCCTTTAATTTTAAACTTTATTTTATTATTATTATTTCAAGTTATAGAAATCATAGTGATACATAACTTGTGTAAATTTCAACTGTAAGCGTTGATGTGATAACCACCAGTCACCAAAAACGTCGCACAAAATACGTTTCTTGTATGGGGACCTCCTTTAATTTTAAACTTTATTGTATTATTATTTTTTCAAGTTATACAAATCATAATGATACGTAATTTGTGTAAATTTCAACTTTCAGCGACGATCTCATAACCACCAGTCACCAAAAACGTCGCTCAAAATACGTTTCTTGTATGGGGACCTCCTTCGATTTAAAACTTTATTTTATTATTATTATTTCAAGTTATAGAAATCATAGTGATACATAATTTGTGTAAATTTCAACTGTAAGCGTTGATGTGATAACCACCAGTCACCAAAAACGTCGCACAAAATACGTTTCTTGTATGGGGACCTCCTTCGATTTTAAACTTTATTTTATTATTATTATTTCAAGTTATATAATTCATAATGATACGTAATTTGTGTAAATTTCAACTTTCAGCGACGATCTGATAACCACCAGTCACCAAAAATGTCGCACAAAATACGTTTCTTGTATGAAGACCTCCTTTAATTTTATACTTTATTATATTATTATTATTTCAAGTTTTAGAAATCATAATGATACGTAATTTGTGTAAATTTCAACTGTAAGCGTTGATGTGATAACCACCAGTCACCAAAAACGTCGCACAAAATACGTTTCTTGTATGGGGACCTCCTTTAATTTTAAACTTTATTTTATTATTATTATTTCAAGTTATAGAAATCATAGTGATACATAACTTGTGTAAATTTCAACTGTAAGCGTTGATGTGATAACCACCAGTCACCAAAAACGTCGCACAAAATACGTTTCTTGTATGGGGACCTCCTTTAATTTTAAACTTTATTGTATTATTATTTTTTCAAGTTATACAAATCATAATGATACGTAATTTGTGTAAATTTCAACTTTCAGCGACGATCTCATAACCACCAGTCACCAAAAACGTCGCACAAAATACGTTTCTTGTATGGGGACCTCCTTCAATTTTAAACTTTATTTTATTATTATTATTGAAAAATATAGAAATCATAATAACACGTGATTTGTATAAATTTCAATTTTCAGCGACGATCTGATAACCACCAGTCACCAAAAACGTCGCTCAAAATACGTTTCTTGTATGGGGACCTCCTTCGATTTTAAACTTTATTGTATTATTATTCTTTCAAGTTATAGAAATCCTAGTGATACGTAATTTGTGTAAATTTCAACTTTCAGCGACGATCTCATAACCACCAGTCACCAAAAACGTCGCACAAAATACGTTTCTTGTATGGGGACCTCCTTCGATTTTAAACTTTATTTTATTATTATTATTTCAAGTTATAGAAATCCTAGTGATACATAATTTGTGTAAATTTCAACTTTCAGCGACGATCTAATAACCACCAGTCACCAAAAACGTCGCTCAAAATACGTTTCTTGTATGGGGACCTCCTTCAATTTTAAACTTTATTTTATTATTATTATTTTAAAGTATAGAAATCAATTTAGTTCGTAATTTGTGTAAATTTTAACTTTCAGCGACGATCTGATAACCACCAGTCACCAAAAATGTCGCACAAAATACGTTTCTTGTATGAAGACCTCCTTTAATTTTATACTTTATTATATTATTATTATTTCAAGTTTTAGAAATCATAATGATACGTAATTTGTGTAAATTTCAACTGTAAGCGTTGATGTGATAACCACCAGTCACCAAAAACGTCGCACAAAATACGTTTCTTGTATGGGGACCTCCTTTAATTTTAAACTTTATTGTATTATTATTCTTTCAAGTTATATAAATCATAATTACACGTGATTTGTATAAATTTCAACTTTCAGCGACGATCTCATAACCACCAGTCACCAAAAACGTCGCACAAAATACGTTTCTTGTATGGGGACCTCCTTCGATTTTAAACTTTATTTTATTATTATTATTTCAAGTTATAGAAATCCTAGTGATACATAATTTGTGTAAATTTCAACTTTCAGCGACGATCTAATAACCACCAGTCACCAAAAACGTCGCTCAAAATACGTTTCTTGTATGGGGACCTCCTTCAATTTTAAACTTTATTTTATTATTATTATTTTAAAGTATAGAAATCAATTTAGTTCGTAATTTGTGTAAATTTTAACTTTCAGCGACGATCTGATAACCACCAGTCACCAAAAATGTCGCACAAAATACGTTTCTTGTATGAAGACCTCCTTTAATTTTATACTTTATTATATTATTATTATTTCAAGTTTTAGAAATCATAATGATACGTAATTTGTGTAAATTTCAACTGTAAGCGTTGATGTGATAACCACCAGTCACCAAAAACGTCGCACAAAATACGTTTCTTGTATGGGGACCTCCTTCGATTTTAAACTTTATTTTATTATTATTATTTCAAGTTATAGAAATCATAATGATACGTAATTTGTGTAAATTTCAACTTTCAGCGACGATCTAATAACCACCAGTCACCAAAAACGTCGCTCAAAATACGTTTCTTGTATGGGGACCTCCTTCAATTTTAAACTTTATTTTATTATTATTATTTTAAAGTATAGAAATCAATTTAGTTCGTAATTTGTGTAAATTTTAACTTTCAGCGACGATCTGATAACCACCAGTCACCAAAAATGTCGCACAAAATACGTTTCTTGTATGAAGACCTCCTTTAATTTTATACTTTATTATATTATTATTATTTCAAGTTTTAGAAATCATAATGATACGTAATTTGTGTAAATTTCAACTGTAAGCGTTGATGTGATAACCACCAGTCACCAAAAACGTCGCACAAAATACGTTTCTTGTATGGGGACCTCCTTTAATTTTAAACTTTATTGTATTATTATTCTTTCAAGTTATATAAATCATAATGATACGTAATTTGTGTAAATTTCAACTTTCAGCGACGATCTCATAACTACCAGTCACCAAAAATGACGCACAAAATACGTTTCTTGTATGGGGACCTCCTTCGATTTTAAACTTTATTTTATTATTATTATTTCAAGTTATAGAAATCATAGTGATACATAATTTGTGTAAATTATAACTGTAAGCGTTGATGTGATAACCACCAGTCACCAAAAACGTCGCACAAAATACGTTTCTTGTATGGGGACCTCCTTTAATTTTAAACTTTATTTTATTATTATTATTTTAAAGTATAGAAATCAATTTAGTTCGTAATTTGTGTAAATTTTAACTTTCAGCGACGATCTGATAACCACCAGTCACCAAAAATGTCGCACAAAATACGTTTATTGTATGAAGACCTCCTTTAATTTTATACTTTATTATATTATTATTATTTCAAGTTTTAGAAATCATAATGATACGTAATTTGTGTAAATTTCAACTGTAAGCGTTGATGTGATAACCACCAGTCACCAAAAATGTCGCACAAAATACGTTTCTTGTATGAAGACCTCCTTTAATTTTATACTTTATTATATTATTATTATTTCAAGTTTTAGAAATCATAATGATACGTAATTTGTGTAAATTTCAACTGTAAGCGTTGATGTGATAACCACCAGTCACCAAAAACGTCGCACAAAATACGTTTCTTGTATGGGGACCTCCTTTAATTTTAAACTTTATTTTATTATTATTATTTTAAAGTATAGAAATCAATTTAGTTCGTAATTTGTGTAAATTTTAACTTTCAGCGACGATCTGATAACCACCAGTCACCAAAAATGTCGCACAAAATACGTTTCTTGTATGAAGACCTCCTTTAATTTTATACTTTATTATATTATTATTATTTCAAGTTTTAGAAATCATAATGATACGTAATTTGTGTAAATTTCAACTGTAAGCGTTGATGTGATAACCACCAGTCACCAAAAATGTCGCACAAAATACGTTTCTTGTATGAAGACCTCCTTTAATTTTATACTTTATTATATTATTATTATTTCAAGTTTTAGAAATCATAATGATACGTAATTTGTGTAAATTTCAACTGTAAGCGTTGATGTGATAACCACCAGTCACCAAAAACGTCGCACAAAATACGTTTCTTGTATGGGGACCTCCTTTAATTTTAAACTTTATTGTATTATTATTATTTCAAGTTATATAAATCATAATGATACGTAATTTGTGTAAATTTCAACTTTCAGCGACGATCTCATAACCACCAGTCACCAAAAACGTCGCACAAAATACGTTTCTTGTATGGGGACCTCCTTCAATTTTAAACTTTATTTTATTATTATTATTGAAAAATATAGAAATCATAATAACACGTGATTTGTATAAATTTCAATTTTCAGCGACGATCTGATAACCACCAGTCACCAAAAACGTCGCTCAAAATACGTTTCTTGTATGGGGACCTCCTTCGATTTTAAACTTTATTGTATTATTATTCTTTCAAGTTATAGAAATTTTAGTGATACGTAATTTGTGTAAATTTCAACTTTCAGCGACGATCTCATAACCACCAGTCACCAAAAACGTCGCACAAAATACGTTTCTTGTATGGGGACCTCCTTCGATTTTAAACTTTATTTTATTATTATTATTTCAAGTTATAGAAATCATAGTGATACATAATTTGTGTAAATTTCAACTGTAAGCGTTGATGTGATAACCACCAGTCACCAAAAACGTCGCACAAAATACGTTTCTTGTATGGGGACCTCCTTTAATTTTAAACTTTATTGTATTATTATTATTTCAAGTTATATAAATCATAATGATACGTAATTTGTGTAAATTTCAACTTTCAGCGACGATCTCATAACTACCAGTCACCAAAAATGACGCACAAAATACGTTTCTTGTATGGGGACCTCCTTCGATTTTAAACTTTATTTTATTATTATTATTTCAAGTTATAGAAATCATAGTGATACATAATTTGTGTAAATTTCAACTGTAAGCGTTGATGTGATAACCACCAGTCACCAAAAACGTCGCACAAAATACGTTTCTTGTATGGGGACCTCCTTTAATTTTAAACTTTATTTTATTATTATTATTTTAAAGTATAGAAATCAACTTAGTTCGTAATTTGTGTAAATTTCAACTTTCAGCGACGATCTGATAACCACCAGTCACCAAAAATGTCGCACAAAATACGTTTCTTGTATGGGAACCCCCTTTAATTTTTAACTTTATTGTAATATTATTATTTCAAGTTTTAGAAATCTTAATGATACGTAATTTGTGTAAATTTCAACTTTCAGCGACGATCTGATAACCACCAGTCACCAAAAACGTCGCACAAAATACGTTTCTTGTATAGGGACCTCCTTCAATTTTAAACAATATTTTATTTTTATTATTTCAAGATATAGAAATCATAATAATACGTAATTTGTGTAAATTTCAACTTTCAGCGACGATCTCATAGTCACCAAAAATGTCGCACAAAATACGTTTCTTGTATGGGAACCCCCTTTAATTTTCAACTTTATTTTATTATTATTATTATTTCAAGTTATAGAAATCATAGTGATACGTAATTTTTGTAAATTTCAACTGTAAGCGTGTATGTGATAACCACCAGTCACCAAAAATGTCGCACAAAATACGTTTCTTGTATGGGGACCTCCTTCGATTTTAAACTTTATTTTATTATTATTAATTTAAGTTTTAGAAATCATAATGATACGTAATTTGTGTAAATTTCATTTTTCAGCGACGATCTGATAACCACCAGTCACCAAAAACGTCGCACAAAATACGTTTCTTGTATGGGGACCTCCTTCAATTTTAAACAATATTTTATTTTTATTATTTCAAGATATAGAAATCATAATGATACGTAATTTGTATAAATTTCAACTTTCAGCGACGATCTGATAACCACCAGTCACCAAAATCGTCGCACAAAATACGTTTCTTGTATGGGAACCCCCTTTAATTTTATACTTTATTTTATTATTATTATTGAAAAATATAGAAATTATAATAGCACGTGATTTTATATAAATTTCAACTTTTAGCGACGATCTGATAACCACCAGTCACCAAAAACGTCGCTCAAAATACGTTTCTTGTATGGGGACCTCCTTCAATTTTAAACTTTATATTATTTTTATTATTTAAAGTTATAGAAATCATAGTAATACGTAATTTTTGTAAATTTAAACTTTTAGCGACGATCTCATAACCACTAGTCACCAAAAATGTCGCACAAAATACGTTTCTTGTATGGGGACTTCCTTCGATTTTAAACTTTATTTTATTATTATTATTGAAAAATATAGAAATCATAATAACACGTGATTTGTATAAATTTCAATTTTCAGCGACGATCTGATAACCACCAGTCACCAAAAACGTCGCTCAAAATACGTTTCTTGTATGGGGACCTCCTTCAATTTTAAACAATATTTTATTTTTATTATTTCAAGATACGCATCTTTCGATATCTTATTCGTTTACGTAGCTTTAGAATTGATTGCCCATCATGACTCATCTGGATGTGCGCTAAACAAGATGGCCAACGAAAAGGCGCTACTAAAACCCAAACTGTGAAAGATAATTTCATTCTGTTTTTTGCAAATTGTACCCTATTTAATCCCCTTGGAAATTATTTTGCATTAAGACTCTAGCTCTATTAGTTTCCGAGAAATCGACAAAACAAGGCGGCAAGTCGACCGAAAATTGCAACATTTTTATCAATTTTTGCGATTTTTTCAAAAACTTTCAAAAAATTTTAAATGTTTTTTACTCCATATTGTAGATCTTGTTGATACGCATCTTTTGATGCTCTATTCGTTTACGTAGCTTTAGAATTGATTGCCCATCGTGGACTCATCGGTCAGCGAGCTAAACAAGATCGCCACCGAAAGGGCGCTACTAAAATGTAAACTATAAAAGATAATTTAATTATATTTCTTGCAAATTATATTCTAATTAATCTTCTCGGAACGTATTTTGAATTAAGACTCCAGCTCTATTATTTTTCGAGAAATCGACAAAACAAGACGGCAAGTCGACCGAAAATAGCAAAATTTGTATTATTTTTTGCGATTTTTTCAAAAACTTTTAAAAATTTTCAAATTTTTTTTACCTAATATTGTAGATTTTGTCAATACGCATCTATTGATGCCCTATCCGTTTACGTAGCTTTAGAATTGACGACACTAGAGTAGAAATTCACTGTCGCTGAAAATGCCCCCTTACTACACGATCGAAAAAAACATTTCCAATGTTAAAAAAAAATTGCCACATAATGTGATAATTACAAAGCTATTTCCAAGGATACTCTGTTAACCCTTATCAAATTAAATACGAGGTTACCTTAAGCATTTCATGCACTATATAATTGTCCCTTACGCCATACAATTTAAATTAATATCTTAGCAATTTTAAGATATTAAGTTAAATTAAAACCATTGCCTGATAAAAAAATTCAGCGGTCTTACAATCGACACACGCGTAAGATGTTATCATTGTTGTATACAAAGAAATATTTACATGTTTTAGTTTGTTTTTAAGCAAATAACTTATAACATTCTTTACTTTTTCAAATATTTGCAGAACAGAAAATAAAATACATGTAGGGTCAATTGGGGGTGCTGCATTAGACGTGTTTCCATAAAACGATTGAGCTGATTTAGATAAGGTTTTATGCGTTACATAGGCTTCTTAGATACGGTTTATGGTCATCAGCCACTATGGTGTGCTGCATTAGAAGTGTTTCTTTAAAACAACTGGGCTGATTTTAATGAGGTTTTTTGCATTACAGAGATATTACTTCAGATCAGATTCTTAGACAGGTTGAAGACCACCAGGATGTGCTACTTCAGGCGTGTTTCTATTGAAAAAACTGAGTTGGTTTTGACCAGGTTCTTATCATTACGTAGATATCATCTCAGATCAGATTTTTAGATACGTTTTATAGTTATCAGCCACTAGGGAATGCTGCGTTATACGTGCTTCCGTGAAATAACTAGGCTGATTTTAATGAGGTTTTTTACGTTACATGGATATTTTTCAGTTCAGATTCTTAGATACGTTTGTACGTAGATGACTATCAGCCACTAGATGGTGCTACATTAGACGTGTTTCTAATAAAAAAACTTTTTATGAGGTATTTAAACTTTAACTATGCCAATTCTCACAATCCTCGTGGACGTCCATCTGTGTTTTGACTGTAATCGAGGAGGCCGCAGCCATGCTCACAGCGGAAGCGGGGCGGGAGCAGTAAGATTTTGAACATTTGCTTGATTGCTACTGCTTCGATTCTGCTGTGAGCGTGGCCGCGGCCAAGCACTACCCGACCCGCTGAACATGCACTTTTACGAGGCCTGCTATTTTTTTCTATTCCATCAGCCCACTAAACCCCACTGTAGGAGCTTAGGCCTCCCCCCAGGGTGAGAGAGTTTGGAGCTTAAATCCACCACGCTGCTCCAATGTGGGTTGATGGATTGTAACGACCGCCATCTCTTGACAACAACTGGGACCGACTGCTTAACGTGCTCTCCGAGACATGGAGTCAGTGATAGTAATGTACTTAAGTCAGAAAAAACTCATTGGTCACATCACGGCCACACAGCCTTGTAGAAATTGGTTCGCTGCACTCGGGCTACCACGACACACAATGTTGGCTGCTATTTAAGAAAAAAATATTTAAAAAAATAATTAACAACATTTAAAAGTGGAACGTGGCACGGAAAGATTTACGAGTCAACTCCAAGGTCACGAAGACACGCAATTTTCAAAATAACATTACGCCACAATGGGAAAACAATTGATGGTTATGTGAAACAAACTGTATTCAACAGCCAACAAGTTCCATTTCTAAATGTTGTAATTACTTTTTAATTGTTGTTGTAATTTTTTTTTTGTAAGTGGACAGTTCCGGATTCATAACAGCCCTCTTACCTCTATATATCATCATCATCATCATCAGCCCATTTTTACCCCACTGCAGGGGCTTAGGCCTCCCCCAGGGTGAGGAGGGGGCTTGGAGCTTAAGTCCACCACGCTGCTCCACTGCGGGTTGGGAACTGTAACGACCGCCATCTATTGACAGCGTCCGGGACCGACTGCTTAACGTGCCCTCCGAAGCACCTCTATATCGTGGGCTGAGAGCGAAAACCCGATAAGTTGGTCAAAATGACAATTTGAGTTATCAATGAGAGTTTACTCAGTTTTTTCTGATCTTTCTTTTGGTCTAATCTGATAATTGGAAATGTTATGTTTAATCACAAAAATCTAATTTTACAAAACCGATAAGTTCTTCCAAAATGGATAAAGTCAACATTGCAAAGTAATTATTATGATCAATCAATATATATTTGAGGAATAACCCTCTAATATGTGATATCTGAAGCGAAAGTACCTAAATGTAGTTTTAGTAGATATTATCACTGATGCAAGTAATAGAAAGTTGCATTAATAGTTTCTTATTTTTGTGAATAATAACATAAACACTACTTAGTTTATTATAATTTTCATTAAATTTAGACTAAAGTAAAGTTATCACATTTTTGTATTCAAATTGGAAAAAAAAATTAATTATTCTCTAGAGCGAATACCCGATAAGTCTTGCATAGTATTACGCTCCTGCGCAACTGTACTTAGGTGACAACGAGCGAGTGGTCAAAAAAACTGCTATGTTTAGCGAAAGAATATCGCGTAGAAAATGGTAAGTTACTTGTAGGTATGTAGTAGACGTTTATTGTTGTGGCATGTTATTGTTATTGAATTACATATGGTATTGTAATGAGTTCTTTGTTTTTAGGACAAAATTATAGTATTAAATGTGGCACCAGTTTTTTGCTGATTTTTAGAAGTGTCAATAATCCACAATGAAAACATGTACCACAAAATTATTACGATTTATTAGACTAATTTGTCTGGTTATGCGCCAACTGCTGCTTCTACTAAAAGACATTGACTGAGCAATGATAGGGATGGGAGTATGTGTTATTGGTCTATAATAGATGAAGACAAAATGAGAATTGCGTATGAAGTAAAAATATATATGCGTAATGCTTTTGTATTGGACAATATAGATCAAACAAAAAGCGCTATTCTATTCGGCACTTGTGAATGTTTAGCTTTACTTGTAATAGTGCAAAATGAATCTATTTTGATCGCAAAATAATCAAATACTGATAGAACAAAAGTTTTGGAGAGTGGGCACTTTCATATGGAAGCATATAGTGGCTATCCAGTTATTGAATATGCAAAAAAAATTATCAGGCTTTGTATTCTAAACATGATTGAAAAAACGTATTCCAATAAGCGCGCAAAAAGAAAACGATGATGTTAAACATACTGTACTGCCATATAATGTGAATGACTTCAAATTTAATGAAATTCTTGATCTTTAGCTTTTAACTACACTAATGATGGCAAATAGAATAAAAGAAGAAAAATAAATCTGTACAATGGTTGAAAATAAAAACAATTCGAAACCTTGAGGGTTGTCCTAACAAAATATTTTTAATTATGACATAACCGGAAAGTTCAAAACATTGACTATTTCTAATTATAACCAAATTCCTGATGCTGCTATTTTTTAGAATATCTACCTACTAACTAAGTACTAACTATCTATCTACTAACTAAGTTATTATATAAAAGATAATAACTAAAAAAAGTCTAGCTAAACACATAAAATTATAACATCACGACAACTATTATGAATATTTCAAAGATTTGGTAATAAGTTTATGAAATGTAGAACAAATAAACAATTTCCTATTAATTATTAAAAACCTAAAACTTATCGGAATTAAGATAGAAACGGCGTGCCTTACTAATCTTACTTCCCTCTTTGTCGGGTTTTTATAGTCATACTGTTGATTCAAATATCTCGAAGCGAAAGGCGAAAACCCGATGAGTTTGTCCCTTTTGTCATAATTTAATAATTTAAAAAGAATGAGGGCTTAGTAAACATAATTAATATTTAATTTTAGCAATTGCAATAAATTCTCTTTAAATTGAAATGGTAGCAAATACTTCAACATCTTTAGAAGTGGTGAATAATCAGGGTGAAAGATTGTCAAAACTTTAAACGTGAATATCTCGAAATACATGCCGGGTCGCTTATCGGGTTTTCGCTCTCAGCCCACGATATATATTTGTACTTAATTATGATATTGTATGTATGTCATTACTAAAGCTATAGACGCTACAGAAAATTTGTGTATACGTAAAACAGATAGAGCATATTTGTCAATACGTCTAAAATTCAAATTTTTTTTTTAAATAGAATAATTTGTATAAAGAGACATATGATTAGTGTTTTTGGGTTTTCTTAATTTAATGGAAGTTCTTAAACGAGGGTAAAAATTTGTATAACAGTACCTAGTGGTTTTTTTATAAATATGACCTTCAAAAATGATATTATTTAATTGAATATATTTCTATTTTTGCATAAAAGTTAAAAAAACCTATAACAAGTGTGTGGTTCTAGTGAACGTAGTCAAACATATAGAACATGCACGCACAGCACGCACTTAACGAACTAAACAAAAAGTGGCAAGTGACCAGAAGACGCAAACTAACGGTTAACGAGAAAAACCTGTTTAAAATTTTATTTTTTTAAACTTTTGGTTTAGTTCGGTAAGGTCTACTACATGCTCTATTCAGCCTAACACTAGGTATAAAATACACCTAAGTGCGTGATAGTGTCGACATGACGCGGCGCTTTCCTCGCATCATTCGTCGTCGAGTCGTCGCCGCCATGGCGCTACGCTGCTGCAGCTCTCTCGTACGCAGCCTGGGCGCGAGTGGACGACGCTACGGGATTCATTTCTTCTGTTTCTCCGCTTACTTCTTCTATACCATGCAACTTCATCGTGTAGGTTTTGTAATATTTGTTGAATTGTAATAAAATATTCTTAAATATGTATCTTATTTGATTCCCCATGTCCCCATCCTCGCCCACTTTGCTCGATGAGAATGGAACCATGAACCGGACGGGACCGGAGTCAAGAGCGGGAAAGTAAAGAAAATGGGAAAGAAAAGAGCGGATATAAAACTGAAATAAATAAGTGGATACTGAAACGAATAACGGCGAGCGGAGCTACGGGTGGGTCGCTAGTTTTACAACCACCTGAAGCAGAATAAGGACGCGTGTCGTTTGCCCGAAAGCTCTAACGACTTCATCGGAGCGGCCAGGCGGCACACTAGGGTGTCGCCGGAGCATAGTTGTCGGGTAACCTTTAAGGGTTACTCGAGGCGAAGTAATTCCGTTGGCGCGGACCTCCGGTTAAGATTTACGTTATTAATGTAACGTGAAAAGTGTTTCACCTACTGTTCACTAATTTGAGATGAAGTCGGTAGGGGCGCGGGAACGCCCCCGCTTCAGTTTCGACTTGAGAGTCACCCGAAAAAGACTCATTAGTATGAGTCAGCCATTCGACTTCGAGAGTAAGGTCGTCGGGCTGATCTGTCAGTGATTAGGAGGAGGTGCCTCGTAAGTGGCAGCTGAAACTATCAATGGATTACAATGATTAGTGATAGTATGACTAGTGAAAAAACGCTCTGATGCGTCTTTCATGTATTTTGAGATTGTGGGGATTCTGACGTACCAAGGTGCGCCAGTCGCTCTTCGACAGAATTTATTTTGGACAATTTGGAGTCTGTATAACAGATTTGGTGCCGCATAGGTGAAAACGGGAGATGTGTAAGTCATCACCGGCCTGATGCATACGGTGTAAAGAGTACGCTTATTGCGTAGAGACATTTTACTATTAGGGCCTAACATGCCGCTAAGGCGGGAACTATAAAATTTAGCTAAGTTGCAAACACGGTTGATGTGATCCTTGAAATGGGGGTCGCTAGTACATACATAAGTATACATATAGATGTTTTCCACCCAGACAAGGAACAATCAGACATAAATATTCTGATTGTAATTCATGCACATAAATAAATATTTGTCCCAGGCGGGAATCGAACCCGCTATCTTTGGTTCAAGTCAGTCGACTAGATAAATAAAACACATAAAACGTGTTCAAATACATTTATTCCACTTACAAATATCTTTTTAGTTTCTAAAATAAAATCCTTAATCACAATTTATTAACTATACCCAATACAAAGGCGTTGTTCATAACATTTTTACATGCTAAAGCTATAAACATGTTATAGCCCAAAACGCAAAGAACCTGTCTCAAATTTACAAGGCCCTATAGGGCCATGGTTCGAATCCGGGCGTGTACCAATAAGTTTTTCTGACTTAAGTACATAACTATCACTGATTCCGTGCCTAGGAGAGCACGTTAAGCAGTCGATCTCGGGCGCTGTCAATAGATGGCGGTGGTTACAATCCCCAACCCGCAGTGGAGCAGCGTGGTGGATTTAAGCTCCAAGCCCCCCTCCTCACCCTGGGGGAGGCCTAAGCTCCTGCAGTGGGATAAAAATGGGCTGATGAAAGCTATAAAATCATATTTCGAGAGATCATTCAACAATAAATTATTGCCTCCATTGTGAAATTCCAACAACAAACATAACTTATTTTTCTATTTATATTTCAAACTGAAGTGCGAATTATATTTTTTTTTAAAATGTATTCACAATAATATAAACACGTTTATTGGCCAAAGTAGACAACATAGGTACAAATAGAATACAACAGTTGACAGTGTTTGTTTACAAGTTCATTTTTCTGAAATTCGAGACAAAAAATCATAAGTAAACCTTGGCGACAGCAAATGTGTAAATCCACCACTGCATACAAATAATTAGAGAGGGTAAGTATAATATGTATACAGTAGTAAGAATAACGGCCGGGCACTCTATATACTCTTCATCAGATTACTTCCATTGTAGTTATTTTTCCGCCAAAAATCCTATTTAGTCGGGCAGACAACGCAACGGTCTGTTGTCCATAACAGACAGTACATCCCACTGTATGTGTTCGACGCGGAGGCCTGGAAGAAAAAAAAAATCATATTTTATAAAAGCAAAAGTCAGTTTGCCTTTCTTCGTGTCATAACTGAGCGACCATGATCTTTGACATGGTGATGATTTAAGGATCGGAGGGTGACGTGGGCTACTATTAAACCTGGCGGAAGATAACCGTAAGGCAGTTTAAGTATATCCAAGTGAGCCGCAGATGAATGCTAATATACAATTAACTAGTGTCCGACCGAAACCCAATAGTTTCTTTCGGCCAAAACCGAAAACGAAACTTTAGTTTTTAATTCCTTTCGGCCGAAACCGAAATTTTTCATTTTCTTTCGGCCGAAACCGAAAGCCGAAATATCGCAGCCTTATGAATTTACATAAAGCAGAAGGATGCAAGGACCTAGCAAAGTTTTTTCTACCACTCATTGAATTGAATTATCAACCCTACGTCCAATTATCAATCAAAAAGGACTTACGACAAAAAGCGCGGCATGGCGGTTGTCGTAACCGATCTACTTGTCCAATGAGTTTGTTGCGACATGTTAAAATTTATTTCGGTTTAAACCGAAAATTACCAAATTACCTTTTCTTTCAGCCGAAACCATTAACATAATAAAGACCGGGCGAACAACGCATCTCAATGTCTCCACGTTATGTGTCCTAATTTCTACTTTTAGGACACTATCGTCATCTCTAGACTTGTACTAGCTCGTTCATTATTCGAATTTGTTCATCTTCGGTCGGTCGGTAAAATGAACTAGTTCGGTATGGTATGGTATGGTGGTCTCATAGGTCGTTCACTTGCTCAGCTGCTCCACAAAGTCGTTTGCACTCTGAGCGGTAAACAAATTATCGGACGCGACTTACAGTCGCGACTGATGGTCGTGAGGTGGTCGTGAGTGCAGTTTTAATTTTTGAGAGATATTATGGGGTGTTTTAGTTGCCAATAGAACCATTACAAATACTAATTGTTTGGCGGCAATAATTACAAATAGCAATTTTTTTCTATTCTCATGAAAATGACCCCAAATAACGCTATATTTTCTACGCAGAGGCATGTTTAGTTTATAAGTTGTTAGTATTGTAATCAATTACACAATACAACACTATTTATTGGTTTAAAAAGTTTAGTCCATGTTAAGAAGTAAAACTATAAAATTATTTTAATTAATTACCATTAACACTTAATGATAAAATTAAATTTATTATTTACAACAAACAATATTATACCTACACTAAAATTATTGTGACGCTCACTAAATATACTCATAAAGAAATATATTAACAAGGACGAAGTGTGAACAATTACGAGTAGGTACGTACGTCCGACCGACTAAGCATGCGAGACGAAGTAAAATAAATTGAACTAACCACAACACAACCAGTGGTGAAACTATAATGTATAAAATAAAATAAACTTAAATAAACTATATTATTTTAGCATGTTTATTTGCATGCTATGCTATGCTATAGCATAACACGCGTAAATACTTAGCGCGAGAATATCTATCACGACTGTTTAGTCTGCTGCAGCACGCGGCACGCGATCGCACCTCGTTCGTATGCTATGCTATAGCATAACACGCGTAAATACTTAGCGCGAGAATATCTATCACGACTGTTTAGTCTGCTGCAGCACGCGGCACGCGATCGCACCTCGTTCGTTCGCTGCGTTGGGCGGCGGTCACATGCTGTCGACCGACAGCTGCGCTAATGTTAAATTCCTAAATTTCCTAATCAGTCAGCGCGCAATCGCGTTCGTAGTAGGACGTGTTTCGTTGTGCTGATCGAATCGCTTTATCGGTAAAACGGGACTGCGGGATCGCGTTGTGCTATTTAATAGCACCAAGAGTCGATCAATATAATATGCTAAATTCGTTGGGCTTAAATAACGCGTTTTAAATAATGCTTTATGCTATATTATCCATTACTGAACGCAACACAACTAACTAACTAAACGAACTAACCGACCGAGCAAAGTAAATGAGTAGGCGAGCGGCGAACAAAGCGAGCGCTCCCGACTACCCCCGACTGACCAACGATGAACGACGAAAAGCTGTTGTTTTAACTACTTTTAACGACCGACTTTGAAGTGATTGAACTAGTTCGGTTGCTCAGTCTATTGAAGAGCTGTGATAAAGTGAAGCGGCTGGAAGCGGCTGAGCGGCTCAGTTAGTTCCACAGGTTAGTTCGTCGTTCGCGAACGACACAAGTCTAATTGTCAGTTCAGTTTTCAGTTCAGTTCAGTTCAGTGTTGCCAACTTAGGGGTTTTCCCCCCAGATTTAGGGCGTAAATAAGTGAGATGGTATTTTTTTAGGGCTCTAAAATTTTTAGGGGGATTTTCAGGGATTTTTTGACTCTTTATTATTTTTAAATTGATAATATTATGTTAATATTTATTTCTTGACTTAGCGACTTATAACGACATCTAGTACGTAATTCTACAACCACTCTGTGGTGACTGGCGGCAATACTGGCGCCACTGGCGGCCATTTTATTTATTGTCTGTGCATATCATAAAGGTATATATACTAGCGTAAGAGAGGAACACAGTGTGCGAATGACATCCAGCTCTTTGCGGAAATCCTACATGCGAGAATGAAATGCAAGAAAATCTGTGATAAAACCTCTTTGAACACATTTAGTCTTCATTAGTCACTTGTCAAAATAAGGTCCAGCTTTGTTTTCTATTTTGTGTTATAATCGTTTTGAATTCTACAAAAATTAATTCTTGTGATAAAAATGGTGTCGTGTTCAGTTTTAAATTGCACTGTAACATATGTTAATAATCCAAATAAAGAGCCATTTCACCGGTAAGTACTGCCAATAACATATTGTTATCTTAATGCTTATTTTTATAAAAAGCGATCCTAAATTTACTTGGTTATACATCTTTAGTATACGGTAAATACTTTATTTTGTAAATAATTTGTTATTTTAAACAATTATGTGTACGATACAAAAATATTGTGTAAAATTACAATCAATTAATTAAGCATAGGGATTGCACAAAATCTATCGATATGTCGATATTTTCAAATATAAATATTTTGTAAATTTGATATTACCTAATTGCACCTGTTCCACTGGAATGATGTCGTTTACTGTTTTTAAACATATTGTGTGGTTGATTTAGCCTGGCAGCACATTGTAAGAGAAAGTATGACATCTATACATATATACTACACATAGGGTATATATGTAAATACAAGACTTTTCAAATGAAAATATAAGATATATACACAATTAATTTTAATCGTTATTTATTTATGATTTAAAATCTGATGCTCTATTTAATTTTAATCGTTATTTATTTATGATTTAAAGTCTGACGTTCTATCTGTTCTCTGATTATGAACGTCGTAAATAATTTAACTTTGAATGACAAAACTACTGTATACAATAGTTTAACCTCATTTTCCTCCAAGAAACTGCGGTGTTAAAAAATGCTTCCTGATAATGATGACTATTTCATAATATCCAGGTTTCCTGTAAACACGGTTAGCATAGAACAATGGAAAAAATGTTAAATAGAACAGGTGGGACTCCTCGAAAATATTCTTTGGTTTGCAGTAGACATTTTATGGATATCTGTTTTGTCTAACTAAATCACCGACGACTTTTGAAGAAAGGATCTATACCTACTGAATTTGTGCCGTTAGGGGTTTCTTTTTTTTTCATATGTGCTTACTAAGTATATTAAGTAATATACTAATAATACTTAATATCTAAAGTCAGAGCATTTATGCCAACTGTAATTTTTGTACAGGTCAATCTGAAGACCAAGCGATCGGTGTCAGCGTATGTTTACCGGGATATATCACCAGGATCTTCAACTTTAGAGCCTTAACCTTTATTTCAGCACTAATATAAAATGGATTTGAAGAAAAAGTCCATCACAGTGAAAATATAAATTTTAGGCAAATTATCACTTTGTCTTTTACAAAAACTTGTTCCTTTATATTCAAATAAAGCTTAATTACCTATTAAATAAAGAAACAAAAGATATTATAGACTAGTCCAAGGCATCCAAGGCATAATTTGTGGTGCAGTGAGACGACGCGACACTCAATCTAGTAGACAATGTGACGTCATGGGCAGTAAGAAGCCACCAGTCAAACCGCACGAAAATACATAATAATAATAATAAAAACGTGCACATTACAACGTCGTGGCCCCAAACTAAGCATTAGCTTGTGTTTTGGGTACCAAGCGAAGACACTACATACATATAACAACCAAGACCCGGTACCAGTATCGATATTCATCATATAAATACTGACCCGACCTAGGATTCGAACCCGGGACCTCCAGCTTCGTAGGCAGGGTCGCTACCCACTAGGCTAAGCGGTCGTCAAATTAATAAATATCAATAATTTATTTCTCAGTCATTTATTGATGAATTTAAAAAAAAAAAACTTTCACTGTTTTATTAGTTTTGGTTTATCTTTCAATTCTATCGAGTTAAATTGTATATTTTGAACATCATGAACTTCTCCATTGTAAATGTTTTTGTTTTGTACATTCTCATTTTTTTGTTTACAAAGAGTTAAAATTTTGTTGTCATGCGTTGCAACGTGACGTATTGTCATTAAAAATAAAAATCGTTTATTTATATTGTTTTATTTATTACTTGGCTTGTATTCAACTAAATATTAAAATTTCCATAATGATGTTAACGCTTTCTTTACTTCTGCAATTTTTTTATTATCAACTGTTAACAAAAAAAAATTTATTGGAGTAAAGGAAATAGCATTTGAATTGACTGATTGATGATTTGTCATTTTAAAAAACTAAAAGTTAGGAAAAGTAACTCAAAACAAAAATTATGTAGTATAGCAGATTCAAAATAATAAATAGGATTGCCGATTTCGACTTATGATAACGCGGTAATTTCAACGACACATTATCATGAAAGTACTACGTGCTATCGATAATATAAAAAAACACCCATGCACATCACTAAAACTGGCTCAACCACATGTGAATTTTGCACACATACTCATTTCCGTTTCGGTCATGCGATGTTTAGATGTCAGTTGGTCTCCTACGCTAGTATATATATGTCTATGGTGCATATGCTGGTTATTGTTGTGACTGTGACTTGAACTTGAAACTTGAACGTATGTTTGACATTAGCTTATGTCATATGTCATATAGGATACCGCCAAAAAAATAGGTTATGATAAGAATATTTTTACGACGATTGTTATTTCGATTTTGGTTTGTATTGTGTGTCGACAAGAAATGTGTTAATGATGCCTAAGGAAAATAAATATAAAAAAACGTACAGTCAGAAGTACACGAAGATTTGGGAAACAGATCCACATCTAAAAGGTAAATAGATTTCATTACATTTTTGTAATTTATAAATGATCAAGACAAACAATTCGATTCTAAATCATTACGAATTTATATTTATTTATTTTTTAGGGCCACAACTCAATAATTAAGGCGATTTTAGGGGTTTTTGACCCAAATTTAGGGATAAATATTTTTGAGAGTTGGCAACACTGGTTCAGTTATTGTTCTGTGGACATTGGTGGACATGGTTAACCAGAATAATTTATTTGCCTTTTTATCAATTTTTATCTGCAATTAAATTAGTGATTACTACTAGAAACGTGAACTATTTAATAGATTATTTCCTTTATTACGACTTCTGATTAACAAGATGATAATAGAGAACCCCGACGTATTCAAAAGCTGGTTGACGTCCATATTGGAGCCATTGTAAGTGCGAAGCCATATTGCTACCACGAATTGTTAAACGCTGGTTATTTTTGTTTGGTCGAGTCAAATTAAAATTACCTTATAGTTTTAATTTCGCTGTATCACAATCTAAGAAATACAAACGCGAATACTTACTGTAAATGATCACACTTTTTTTTGTCGCTCGTCCTGATTATTTAGAAATCTACGCGTGAGGGTGAATTACAAACCCTCCGTGGTCGTGGTCGTTCTATAATTTGTAATTATTTATTTAGCAGCAATATAATTTTAGCTAATATATTAAAAGCCTAACCTATACTTATAATTTGCGACACACATTGTCGTATAAAAAAATCTTTAAAACCTAGCACTGTATTCTGGGATTATTAAGTGTATAGTACAATTATTTAAACTAGTTTGTGAGCTGTTAATTTTTCCGTTCTAAAATTTTTCATTTTAGTTTTCAGTCGAACTTTTATATTTCACAATGTCTACTTTGGCGTACTTATAAAACTCCAAGGGAGTCTTTCTAACCTTTTTTTAGAAAGTGGTAGTAATGCCTGTTGTGATAGTTTTAGAAAGGTTCACAAATATTTAAGTTAAAAGCTTACATTTTGGGCAAATAGTGTTAATAGTTTGTTGTTGATGTCACTCTTTAACGGTTAGAATTATATAATTAAATGACAACTTGTATTTCTCTCTAAGTGAACTGTAAAATGAATTCTTTGAGAAATAAATTTCTTTAAACCTAAATATCTAAGTATTAATATGATACAATAAGCATTGTTCAGCAAATAATAATTGACTTAGTAAGTTTATGATTTTCATTGATACATAACCTTAAACATTATATTTGAAGACAAAAAATTTTCCTCTTATGCTGCTGTCAAATTTATTTACTCTATGCTTTCACTATACTAATTTCTGTTTCTCTATTTATTTTCGGGAATGCAGGCAGGCGATCAGTCCTCTCAGATGTAGAATATTCAATTCTTCGTGTAGTGAGCCCCTTCATGGGTTACTGGCCATTTGTCTCGAACCTTAATAAAAATAATAAATAACTCCACAGTGTCTTAATGCGATCCCCAATGCTAGTGGTGTTGCCCTTGCTAATTCTATGTAGTTTTTGGGTTTTCCTACTTTCGCCTAATTTTAAGATTTATGATTGTAGACAACTTTCTACTGTACTCCAACTAAAATTTGATTCCAATATAATTAGGGGCCGTCCATTAATCATGTGATCTTTTTTTAAGCATTTTTAACCCGGGTATGCCTGGGTATATATCATCTATGTAGGTATTATCATAAAGGATATTTAAGGATGTACCTATATCAGTCGTCTAGTATCCCTAATACAAGCATAATACTTGCTTACTTTGAGATTAGATGACGCACCCAAGTAGCAATTTTCCTAGATGATAGTATAGAAAAATGCCTTTTTATCATATGGAAGTTATAATTAAGGAATTGGCATATCCAACCCGTTGTATTTCAATTAAATTTAGTGCTCGTTAGTTTCGGAACTATATGGTTTATCATTTAACATAAAAGCCTTTGTCATATGTCGATAGTTTCCCAGAACTGTAAGTCCTAAAACTTCTAAGTTCCGAAAAGGTAATTACTATGTTATTTTTAAGACATTCGAATTACTAAATATGACCTGAATCACATTGCCATATCTCAAATATGACTCTTCAAGAACCTACTTAATTCATGGCTTATTAGCTATTTTAATAACTGTTTGATAACCAAGAAGCAGTTTGTGGGTACGTTTGGTTATAAAAATTATTTACAGGTTATTTTTAGGTAAATTTCGGGCGTTGGTAATTTTGCAGGTTCTCTATGAGTTATTTGCAAAGCTAGTAAGCCTTTGATCTAAGGTCGCCATTTTTGGTTGTTTATTGTGACAGGATCTCGCGAAAACATTACATTATTTACACTAATTATGTAATTTTCACTGGTGAAACCGTAATTTAAAGCGCCTTTGTACTTTTATAAATAATTACATGTCAGTTCAAGACTAGTATTCATTTTTCATGTCTTTGTTTAATATCCGTATAACCGTTAAATAATTTAAATGTGCCTGTTAATGAGGGCCCATTTATTTTATAAGCTTATTCCATAATTTTACAGTAAACTGGTAGTCGCAATGGAATTTACACATGTGTGTCAATTTTCTTCATGTTTTTTCGTGAAAAGGAGTGAAAAATATTTTATTTATTTTATGCCTGGGGTAAGAGTAAGGGACAGTTAAAGGTACCTTATCCAGAAGATGGCTGCATCTGATTCGGTTATTGATCAATTTAAAAAAGGAACATATGTCCAAAACAAGCCTGCGATCATGTAAGGTGCTCATTCTGAATGTGGTCAAACGCTGGTCGTATGGGTTCCTATGGGAAAAGCCACTGTAGGAGAAAGCCAGGTGTCTGGTGAAAACGCGTTGTATGTTCTCAATTCGTTGCGATCTAGGTTTCCAAGTATGCCTTTAGGTTATTTGTCTAGTCTGTTCTGGGTTATAAAGTGAACCTAGCGCAGGTTATTGCAACGGGGCCTTTTGGCTATCATAAGTTTGTGCGGAGTTTATCATGAGCTTATTTTGGTATGACATTTTTCAAAAATTCCGTATAAAGGTTATAACGTATCTGAAACCTATCTACAATTAAAATGGTTACTTGGGCAGTGCCAGGTGTCTTTGGTGTTATATAAGTACACAATTTAAATTAATTTTAGTACGGTATGCGCAAAGAAGGCACGAACCGTCTTATAGTACATTTTGTGTAACAATAATTTAGATACAATATACAGTTATGCAATTTTATCATCGCAAAATGTAATATATGACAACGTTCAAATTTCATAACATTGATATCGTACATAGTTTAACAAAGATAATTATGATTACTGTAGGATGTCGTAATGTAGATTTTCAATATTTTGTTAATTTTATCATGCCAGTAATGTTCTATTCTGCTTTTGGCTAGTTTTTTTTTTTAATTTTAAATCATCTGAATCATTTTTATCTAAGTAGGCTTAGGGCGGAATTTTATATAGCTTCTATCGATAACCGATAAGAATGGGTGGAGGGGGAGAGGGAGACGGTGATTATGACATACCATACCTTCCCCCTCCTAGGGATTCCATCCCTCCCAACATACACAATCCTAACTTAACCTAATGATTTGAGAGAAATCTGAATCATTTTTATCTTAGTAGACTTAGGGCAGAATTTTATATAGCTTCTATCGATAACCGATAAGAATGGGTGGAGGGCGAGAGGGGGACGGTGATTATGACATACCATACCTTCCCCCTCCTAGGGATTCCATCCCTCCCAACATACACAATCCTAACTTAACCTAATGATTTGAAAGAAATCTAAATCATTTTTATCTAAGTAGACTAAGGGCGGAATTTTATATAGCTTCTATCGATAACCGACAAGAGGGAGTGGAGGGGGGAGGGCGGATGGTAATTATCACATATACCTTCCCCGCTTTAGGAACCCTACCCCTCCCGACATACACAAACGTAACGTAATGATATGAAAGAAATTGACCTAAATTAACCTAATTCAAAATTGATCAAAAGACTTCTAAGTAACTCTACAAATCAACAAAAAGTAAATTACAAAAGTAATGTAATTAAGAAAAAGTTAATATTTAATTACTACGAAAAAAAAGTGAGTTCCTAAAAAAATAATTATAGTGTATTCATCAGTCCACTACTAACGATCGATGAACACCATCAACTACCGGTTAATTAGTTAATCAATAGAAGCTATATAAAATTCACAGACCAGTCAACCTATAGACCACGCTTTAATAAACGTCAATACGAAAACGAAATCGCCAAAAAGTGGCGGGGTGTGGGGAGAGGTCGGCTAGTTTTCATTGGCTCGTTCGAGATTGACAATTTAATGGCTTCCGACGTGCTTCCAACTGACCGCTCACAAGAGACGTAGTTATGTAGTGTCACTACATAGCCTTGGCGAATACTACTCCCTGTCAAAGCGTGGTCTATAAGGTTGACTCGTCTGTGATAAAATTCCACCCTAGACATACAATCCTCCTTATATATGAATTAGCATCATAAAACCCATCTGGTCATATGGCATACAGCTCTGGGGATCTGATAGTACATCGAACCTGGACATCCTGCAAAGGTTTCAAAACATTGAACTGAAATTAAAATCTGGCAAATGTTCGTAAACAAAAAAAAAATTGAATAGACTTGCGTAAGTACGTTTGATTCGTTAAAATTAAGTTACAGAGAACTGTTGATACTTCATCTTATCTTTTAGATACTATCGGTTCGTTATGTAGCTTCTACTGTGAAGAACCGACAAGAAACTCAGCAGTTACTTTTTTCAAAATCTTATAAGAACGTACCAATAGCAAAAACTTTAACAATTAAATTCTTTATCAAGAAATACATTTGAAACCCTAACTGCGGAGCGAAGGGTTGCAAGTTCGATTCCCGTTCGGGATTAATATTTGTTTGTATAAACGTGTCTATTTGTTCCATATCTGGGTGTTAAAATAAATACATATATGATAAACATTATTTATTTAGTTTATTTAGACCCATAATACCGAAGGTATGATGCTAATAAGTATGCCATTTTGAAGAAACTCGGGTTGAGATGTTATTTATAATAATAATTAAAAAATATTAAAAAAAAGAATTTATTAAATATCTATACTAATATTATAAAGCTGAAGAGTTTGTTTGTTTGTTTGTTTGTTTGTTTGTTTGTTTGTTTGTTTGTTTGTTTGTTTGTTTGTTTGTTTGTTTGCACGCGCTAATCTCAAGCACTACTGGTGCGAATTGAAATTGTTTTATTGTGTTGGATAGTTCATTTATTGAAAAAGGCTATAGGCTATTATTATATCAGATACGACCAATAGGAGGGGAGCACCAACGAAAAATGTTGCAAAACGGGAAAAAAATATGCTTTTTGAGAGCTTCCGTTGCGTGTGCTGCGTAAACGGTTGATGTTAAGCAAAAATCATGTATGACGGGATTGTTCCCCTTTGAAAGTTCTAACCAAAAGTCCGCGACAGCATATGTGTATCTTTTAAGGTTGGTTTACTATAACCTTTTTTATGGCAATCAAATTTATTCTAACATAAACGCACTATTTGCGAAGGTGTTTCTTAAACATGATATGAATCCTTATGAAATTAAATACATTAGTTACGTACAAATGGACCTAGGACACTAGGAGTGGTATAGTAGGAAAGGGGAGGGGAAGGAGAACGCGATGGGGAACGTTTCTGTAGTCCACCCGGGCGGATCCGGGCACGGCCGCTAATCATAAATAAGTAACGACGTGTTTCAGAGTTTTTTATTTTCCAATTTTAAGGGGGAGATGGGAGTCAAAAGTTTGTATGACACTAACCAAAAATTATATAAGCAAAAAGTACACAGAAACCATCTCAAATGTTAATAATAGATCACTTTAACAGTAATGTGTAGTCTGCGCAGGCGAAGCTGCGGGCGGTCGCTAGTGTCATATAAAAGGATATTTAAGTATGTACATCAGTTGTCTAGCACCCATAATAACTAAAAAAAGAACTAAAGGTTGCGGGTTTGATTCCCGCCCGAGATACATGTTTGTGTGCATGAACATATATCTACTTGTTCCATGTCTGAGTGTGAAATATCTATACTTATATGTATATATTATAAAGAATGTTTAAGCATGTATATCAGTTATCTGTTACCCATATACAAGCTTTGCTTAGTTTGGGACTAGATGCCACCGTGTGAAAAGTCCCAAATATTATATTTGCATGTTTACGATCTACAACTAATTGTTATAAACGACTTTTCTAATTACTACAATTTATTTTTTATTCAAATTTAATATTTTTTTTTTTTTGCATTGAAACATATACCTTATCTCTTGAACTATGACAAGTGTCACGAACATACAAGTTACAGTGTATTTTAAAATCTATACAAAGTGAAATTTTAACATCCATCCTAATTTTAATATAAATATCTTTGATAAAAAACCATATGCTGTCTGTTTCCTTTTAGTATAATTCAATAGAAAAATATTGCAATATGACTACACAAACCTTTCCCGAAAAAACCAATAACTCTAGTCACCATTCACGTCCGTCGCACTCTCTGCCCCGTTTTGGTCTCAAGGTCTCGGGCGCGTTGTAAAAAATAAGCCAACCAAACGTTATAAAATAACACTGTAGATATAATAATTTATTATGAAATTGTAACCTATATTTATTATTTACGTGATGAGGTCTATTGGTGATACGTAACATCTAGAATTTTTTTGGATGGTTGTTAAAAGTTCATCCTGTATAGTGTGATCTTTAAAGATATTAACTTTTGGATATTAATAAAAGTGTATATCATAGAAAAAGAAAAGTACTTATTGAAAAACATAAAATTAATATATTTTTAATAACACCTATATTGTAGGCTATCAAAAAGTTTAAAATTTTGAGAACCCCATGAGGAAATGTAATTGAATGATTACAGGTGCGACGCTGACCCAGCTGCTTTGGCTAAATACGTTTATGCGCTTGTCAAAAAAGACAAGCCATTAGACGATCTCAGGGAAGGCATGCTGGACCAGTTGGATGTTTTCTTGCAACACGGTGAGCCAAAAACCAAATTACAATGTGAACTATTTGTAAAACTTAATAATTACTGGTATATAGATGCCCCCGCTACCTGCCTATGTTACTATCCGTTCTTTTATATGCAAAAATTTTTAAGATCCTCATAAAATTGTGTTAATAAAACTACCTCTCTTTTCACAGAAACGAAGCCATTCGTGGATATGCTCTTCAAATCATTGGAGACGCATGAATACCTTAGGTCAGAGAATAAGGTGCTATCACCAATTGTGGAAACAGCTGACCCTCCCAAAGAGGAGGAGCCGATTGAGCCTGGTGAAGGTGAGAGTTGTTCTTTTCTTGTCATTCATGAATATAGTTTGCCTCAAATTTTATGGTGGATCGGAATACAACGCTATAAGCGTGCTTGTGCAGGTACTATCATATACCCCGCGCTCCACTACGTCCTGATACATCTAAAACTGGTCATTGCGACGCGACTTGTGCCTATGTTCACATCCGCCATAAAGTTTGTTTGGAACTTTACTCACTTTTAAGTCTGGGATAGATGAGATTTAAACTTTCTTACTATAAATTGAAAATTTGTGAAAAGTACTAGAATTTCTCAACAAAGGAAATTATAGGTATACCAGAAGTCCAAATATATTACCATACCACCAGCCCTTTCATACCCCACTGCAGGGGCATAGGCCTCTCGTTGAAATGAGGAGGCTTGGAGTTTAACCCACCACGCCGCTCCAGTGCGGGTCGGTGGATTTTAACCAGGACCTACAGCACATGCTCTACGAGGCACAGTTAGTAATAGTTCTGTACATAAGCTAAAAAAAAACTATGTGTAGGTACATGTCCTGGAATTCGGATCTAGGTTAGAACATTTAGTTAATTAGACTATTAAATGGTCATTATGCAGCATCCACAATTTGTTCCTCTTTTAATTTTGTTACTTATTGACTTCTTGTATAATAATAATAATAATAACGATTATTTTTACCAAAAAATATTATATACATTATTTAAGTACAATAACTCCACCACTAGGCCTAGCCTGTATCGGTGGAGTTAATATATATTTTTGATACAATTACTACAATTAATACAATTAATACAATTGATATTTTATGATGATAAATTAACATGTCAGTATTTTATAATTACCAGCATCAAATGGTATCACGAACGATACCCGTGTCGCAGTCAATCCCCCGGCGCGCTCGCCGCCCGCACCCGCGGCGCCAAGACACAGGGTCGTGGTGTCCCGGGGGGTGAAGCATGCAGCTCCTGCACCTCCAAGAGCGCCACCAACTGAGCAAACTTTAGTTAGGGCGGCCCTACCTTTGACGGAGTTACTGGACGAGCCCTTAGATCAACTTCCCAGGAGGAGACCGGAGAGGAGGGAATCGGTGAGTAGATTAATTAGAGCAATTGTGTCCCAAAGGATGAAATAAGCAGCTCCCACACTGCTCAGGGTGCCAGTGGAATTTGGGCAGGTCTGTGTTCCCTCTGATGGACAAGTAATTTGATTAACCATCTAAACGAAACGACGAGAAGAAAAAAATTTGATTTTAGTTTTCACTAGTGAAATCTAGTATTTGTTTGATTTCAACTGTTGGATAGGGTTCCGCAGCTATTCCAACAACAAAAACTCATAAACTAAAATCATGAGTTTGAGTTGAACTAAGCATTAATTAGGTCGGCTATAACTCGTGAACCAGTTGACCCTACCTAGGGTTTTTTGGTTTTATCAACGTTTTTGGTAATTGGTGGTGAGTCACAGTCACTGGATCGAAACAAGAAGTAATATGTATCTTTACATGGTTTTTTTTTTTTTATCAAAAGACTATATCAGACTGATGAAATTTTAAAATTAAAAATCAAATCAAAAAATTTATTATTTAGTGATTTTTATAATATTAGTAGTTTAGTACAACTATAGTATAATATGGTATTTACGCGCATATTTTAATTTCGTTTTATTGCATTACTATTTCACCTAACGCCTTATCACCAATTACTTACAAACTTTACCAACTTATTTCCATTTCAGTAGTTAATACAATAATGGTCGTTTGGCCGAGTGGTTAGAACCAAAGGTCGCGGGTTGATTCCCGCCCGGGACAAATATTTGTGGTCATGAACATGTCTATTCGTTCCATGTATGAATGTAAAATATTTATATTTGTGTACCAGGTTTTCGGCTGAACATAGTTCGAACTTATAGAGCATGTAGAGCTTTCCGACCTAAACAAAAGGTTTAAAAAAAAGAGGTAAGTGATTAAAAAAATTAAACTTAAAACATGTTTTCTCGGTAACCGTTAGTTTGCGCCATCGGCTTGAAACTTTTTGTTTAGTATGGTAAGCTCTACACGCTCTATAAGTTTAGATTACGTTCAGATGAACACGGCTATAGTATAAAAAAATATTTAAGACGTATATCGGTTGCCTGGTTCCCGTAATACAAGCTCTGCTTACTTTGGGACTAGATGGCGCTATATGGGATGTCCCATGTATTATTATATTATAAACTAATTTTTTTTTCAGGCCCGTGACAAGGACGAGCGTCGTCGCAGGCGATCGCGGTCGTGGGAGCGAGGCAGACGGATTGCGACGCGAAGGCGCGAGTGGCGTGAGACATCGCCGCACGCGCAGAACGCTGACGCGCGACGTTACGATAAGAGGTCAGTATGTCACTATCTAGCCCAAAGCGCAACGAACCTGTCTCATATATGGCCCCATAGGGCCATGGTTCGAATCCGGGCGTGTACCAATGAGTTTTTCTGACTTAAGTACACAACTATCACTGACTCCGTGCTTCGGAGGGCACGTTAAGCAGTCGGTCCCGGACGCTGTCAATAGATGGCGGGCAGTGGAGCAGCGGGGTGGATTTAAGCTCCAAGCCCCCCTCCTTACCCTGGGGGAGGCCTAAGCCCCTGCAGTGGGGTGAAAATGGGCTGATGAAGTGAAGTGATGTCACTATCGAAGAGCGCAGGTTACTCCAATTTTAAAATCAAATTTTCAAAATTTCGCTGATGGTTATGAAATAAGTTTAAAAATCTTCTCTTTAGACCACACACCATACTTCTTTCGTATGCGAAACACATTGCTCAGCACTTATTGTGTAACTGAATGTTTTCACCATGGGCTTTATTGCGAATGGGGAGCATGAAAACACGACATCGTTTCGTCTTTTGTGTCCGATGATTCTGAAACACTTTCTAAACAAAAGTTTCCCAGTATTATGTCCCACTGCAGGGGCTTAGGCCTCCCCTCGCGATGATGGGGCTTGGAGCATAATCCACCACGCTGCTCCAGTGCGGGTTGGTGTAGTGAATACATAGCGTGTTTTGAAGACATTTTCCAGTAGATCTCGAATAAAGTTAATGATTACTTACTATACGGGTGATTTTCTAGTAGGTGTTCCGTTATTAAACAACACGTCTAAATACATCACTGTGAGTAATTAAAGTAACTTTTATCATCATTATTTTTATAGACCATCGGCCGAGGCTGTTTTTTTGATGTATCCCGTTTAATTACACAATAGATACGGCAGATTTGTAAAGCTTTTCTCTCAAGCGTGCCCCTTTTTTTTCTCCGTTCAGGATAAAGGGAGTAATGCTAAATAAAAGAGCCATCATGAGTAAAAAAATAAACATCAAACGATTATTTAGTTAATAATAATAGTTAACTGACTCTTACTAGACTAATCTCGTAAAAAAATAACATTTTTCACCTTCAAAAATTTAGACTTTTATGTCGTCGTTATATGAGGCGTGTTTTTTAAGTAAAGGCTGATCCGCACATGACGACCGGCACGGCAGACGGCAACGGCATTGAAAACGTTAACGGCATTTTCAAGCTAGTTAGTTCGTCAATATCTGAGCAGTTTCCTCAAGTTTTTCCAAGTGTTGTGTATGAAATCGTATAGAAACGTTTGGGCTAACGTCAAGGCAAGCGGCAGAATTCTGCGACGACGGAATTCTAAAGTTAATTGCATCGTGCAATTAACTTTAGAACAAACAAGTGCCTTAATAATGGAGGAAATTATTTAGAAAAGTAGAGCAAAGTACAGGCTTACATGTAAAAATAAAATTATTAAAAAATCTTTCCTAGTTTTTTAAAACGGTACTTACTTAAAAAACACGCCTCGTATATAACCTAGATTCCTGAAAACCGTCTTATGCGTCTATATTATGGTTCCTGGTCTCATGGAGGCTACCGATTATCAGGACTGGGAACCCGGCGCGATTAATTTTTCTTATAGGTGGTCTCAAACTTTATGGCGGATCTGAAAGTAGGCACAAGTTGCGTCGCAGTGACTAGTTATAGGTACCAGCTGGACGCAGTAGAGCGAGGGGGCAGTGCGTTCCTCCCACATACCCCGCGGTGGCCTATCCCACCCGATAGCCCGCATTTAGCGTTGTATTCATACGCATCGTAAAGTTTGAGGCGATCTGTACCAGACGGTATTTTTGAAATGGGCATAACTTCATAATCTTCATAAAGGGTAAGAACCCTGCACATTTTATGATAGGAAGGCTTTTCAAATGTACATGTGATTATTATCCACCGAACCGCACTGGAGCAGCGTGGTGGATTAAACTCCGAGCACCTTTATCCCGAGTTGAGGCCTATGCTCCTTTAGTGTGGGGGTGAGTGGCCTCGGCAGTCTATTAGCATCTCAAAATCGACAATGGGGCTACGCCACTCCCTTGTTTAAGGGACGAGTTTTTGTTTCACAATGCATATTCCCTATTGGTGAATTTTGTAATTGTAGCAGGCGTTTCGGATCTAGGTCACCATCGCCGTCTGGCCGCGGCAGGTATCGCAACCGGAGTCCACCCGCAGTTGGAGATAGACCGCCTTCGCGTTCTAGGTGAGGATGATTTGTATTACGTATTTGTTTGTGTCGTTCGTTGAAGATTCAACCCAATGACATGTAACGCGAACATGATATAAGCCGTGTATTCTGACTAACCTATTGGCCGAGTGGTTAGAGACCCCAATTGCAGAAACAAAGGTCACGGGTTCGATTCCCGCCCGGGACAAATATTCGTTTGCATGAAAATGTTTAAGTATTTGTTCCGTGTTTGGGTGTCAAAAATTTATATGTGTAAATATATTATAAAGAACATTTAAATGTGTATATCAATTGTCTGTTACCCATAATACAAACATATTACTTTGAGACTAGATGGCGCAGTGTGGAATGTCCCAGGTATGATTATTCTCTGTATAATCCTCTAAGAAAAAACGTGTAAAATTGAACATCAAGCGGTTATTAATTGACGAGCGCTTAGTCTAGTGGGTAGCGACCCTGCCTACGAAGCTGCAGGTCTCGGGTTCGAATCCCAGGTCGGGTCAGTATTAATATGATGACTATTGATACTGGTACCGGGTCTTGGTTGGTATATGTGTGTGGTGTCTTCGCAAAAATATTTATATATGTATATATTATAAAGAATATTTAAGTATGTATATCAGTTGTCTAGTAACCTATAACACAAGCAAAATACTTGCTTACTTTGGGACTAGATGACGCTGTGTGGGAAGTCCCATGTATTATTATTATTATTAAATTCCTAATTAAAGGTGGAAATACGTCATCGGAAATCTGACGACTGTGTTAAATGTGTTCGGTGATTCTTGTTCTACGGATGTCATAATAAAGTTTTAATGCAAGCAGTTCAAAAGGCCAAAAGAGCCTCGAAGACGACTTCTCCGTTTCAGCTGTTATCGACGGAACTGTGGCAAAAGTGAAGAAATCAATTTGAGAAGACCGGAGAATTGAACAGAAGAAAAACGCAATTGAATTGTGCATTAGTGAAGAACGCGTTAGGGAAAAAATAATTCATCAATATTTATACATGTCCGAAGTCAGTGCCGTGATAGCCCAAAGCATAACGAACCTGTCTCAAATTTATAAGGCCATAGGGTCATGGTTTGAATCCGGGCGTGTACCAATGAGTTTCTCTGACTTAAGTACATATCACTAACTCTGTGCCATGGAGAGCACGTTAAGCAGTCGATCCCGGGCGCTGTCAATAGATGGCGGTCGTTACAATCCCCAACCGGCAGTGGAGCAGCGTGGTGGATTTAAGCCCCAAGCCCCCTCCTCGCCCTGGGGGAGGCCTAAGCCCCTGCAGTGGGGTAAAAATGGGCTGATGAAGTGAAAGTGATGAAGAAGTCAGTGCGCGCTGAATCAAATGTTGACCCCGTTTGGCATAGAGCATAGTGAGATGTTCCGAGGCGTTTTTCAACATGTATAGTTGAATAGAGGAGAAATAAATTCAAAGAAATTAACCTAAAGACAGTATACTGTCTGTCAGTATATTTATGAAAATACAACGTGCTCCCGATGTACCCGAAGGATTTTGCCCAGCGATTCCAGAGATAAAAATAAGAAAAAAAAATTAAATAACTTTTTATTTAATCTCTCATTGTTTTTTTAATAGCAAAAAAAATATTGACCTGCATTTCGTAGTGTATAGTTCCAATCAAACTTTATGGCGGATCGGAATACAACGCTCTATGCGTGCTTGCGCAGGTTCAGTCATATGCCCCTCGCTCCACTGCGTCCCGCTACACCTAAAACTGGTTACTGCGACGCGACTTGTGCCTATGTTCACATCCGCCATAAAGTTTGATTGGAACTGTACTAGTGGCTGGCCGTAGATGCGAGCGCGTAGCGGGAGGAACTAGCCGGCTGAGTGCGCGTTTCCATTACGTCTTAAAAAAATTATAATAATGATTTTTTTTTAAATTGTCAGTGGTACCTAATAACAATTAAGAATCAACATTAATTACTAATAATCTTATATTCCGGTTATTTGTAATTTTTAAAGTGAAATCGGAATTATTTATTTGGGAATCGTGTTTAATTGTTTATTTAATTGATTTGTCTTATCATTGATTCGCTTTATACAACGCAGATTTTTCAACTTACGTGCCGTACCGTACGTTACCGTATAAACATTCCGTTACTCGTGGTTCCTCGCTTGTTGGCTACAAAAATCGACTTGTTTATTAGGCTTCGCTGCACAACGAAAAGTGTACATTCTAATATTTGACTACCGCTTAGCCTAGTGGGTAGCGACCCTGCCTACGAAGCTAGAGGTCCCGGGTTCGAATCGCAGGTCGGATCAGTATTTATATGATGAATATTGATACTGGTACCGGGTCTTGGTTGTAATATGTATGTGGTGTCTTCGCTTGGTACCCAAAACACAAGTTAATGCTTAGTTTGGGGCCTAGACGTTGTTGTGATGTATACATAAAAAAAAATACATTTTCTTTCATTATCTCAAACAACGAGCAATAGACAGAAATTTTTTTTTTAAATAATTTGTTCCTAACATTGATTGGAAGGTTCTGTTAGAATCCCTCGGGTACTTCTGGAGCACGTTATATTGTGTGTTCATAAAAATTATATCAGATTTAAAATGAATTGTGACATACACAATATTGATACTAGGAATAAAGATAAACTCGCTGTACCTACTACTAGGCTCCATAAAGTATGTAATTCATTCAAAGGTACGATGCGCGCCATCAGTCTTAAAGGCTCACAAGTTAGCACCAGATATCTGCGCAAACCAAAAATATGGACAAGGGACGGTGAGGGCGGTTGGCGCGGCGAGCGGATCGGCCGCGAGAGCCGTGGCCCTACTCTGACTTGTAACTCGATACCGAAGAAGTAGCGCCGATTACGTTTCGTTTCAAAAATCCGGTCGCCAGGACTACGGGCGAGAGTATGGATTTTGAAATGACGCGTATTCGGCGCTGCGTTAATTTACCAGAGTACGGCCGCAGGTCGCGTCCCTCGCACCCCGCGCTGTCTATGTACAATCGCCGTACATCAGTTTCTATACCACTTTCGTAATTTTAACCCGCACCGCTTCAGTTATTATTAATTATATTCTGCTACCGTTGTTTTTGTGAATTTATTGTTGTCGTTAATTAGTATTGTTAATTGTTTTGTTACAATGTTTTAGATATACATTGAATACAGGCCCTTGTAAAAAACTATATATATGACATTGTCAGAATTACGAATAGAGAAATAAAACTAATACAAAATTTTGTAATTGATTTATTTAATGCAATATCTCACTACTTTAATTACAAAAACTTTAATCTCACTACACGTAACTGTAAGAAAACAATTCAAAACTGGCTATTGACTTTAGACTATGATCAAAGCAAGTCTCTAATGGATCCATTGAAATAAATAAACTATATAAAAAAATAATGACGAAATTAAAATGAATAATACATAATGCACATATAAACACACAGTAACGTATATATACACCCTCGCGAAAACATTGTTCTGCAACATATATGATCTGTAATGTAGTCTCTGAGCAGTAAGTTCTCTTGTAAAATACCACTGGGAGGAGTCCTGGCGACCTAGAATACAGGTTTTTATAAAACCTAGTTTAGGCGCCAGTCTCCACAAACAATAATGTATTCACAGTACTATATTTGTAACATTTGGTATTGTTTGTGGTGATAATAAACAAGTTTTTATTTAATTAATAGTAAATACAACAGAATGGCGACGAGGATAAAAATAAAAAATCAATAAAAGTATAGAATATCGTTAATATGTTTGGGCTCACGACATCGGCATGAGATTGAACCTCGCTTGACAACTGCTCGGGATAAATGTAAATAATATACTTTATTATTGTTATATTTTCCCGCGTTCGTAAGTTAATCTAAGATAGATAAGATAAGATCATTTATTTGCCACATTATTTAGCCTATTACAAATATTCTATCATACATTTTTTTGTTTTTACTTATAAAATAACAAAAACAAAAAAATTGGTAGTTTATTTTCTAAATTATATTGATATTATTATTAATTTTCTCTCAATTTGGTGTTTTCGCAATTGAGTATACTTAGTCATATAGACATGAACATAATATGTCTAATTGTTCCGTGTTTGTATGTAAAAGTATATATGTATATATTATAAAAAAATAATATTTAAGTATGTATATCAGTTGTTTAGTACCCCATAATACAAGCATAATACTTGCTTACTTTGGGACTAGATAGCGCTGCGTGGGATGTCCCAGATATTATTGTTATAAATTAATCATTTTATCCCACAGATCGCGCTCACCGATGCCGTTGCGGGATCGCGAACGAGAAAGAGAGCGCAACCCACGCGAGTTGGAGCGAGACAGGATGTCGCGCGACAGAGAGCACCGCGAAAGGGTTTCGCGGTCGAGAGACAGAGACAGGTGGATATCAGTTTAAATCATAGGCAGCACCGTACTAAAATCTTACGTACATACGTAAGAGTTGTAAGTGTGAAAAACAAAGCTATACGAAAACCGTTAACACTGTTTTGCGTGTGAATCAACGAAGGATTTAGTACGTAATACTTAAACGACCCTTTATTGTTTGTATATATGCCTCTAACTGTGTACACATTCGGATTGCAGAGAGCGCGACCGATCCCGTGACCGGTCCCGGGGCTCTGCTGGCACTCCGACTCAGGATTCAAACCATGGGGAGCCGCCAGCCGGTACCACGGCAACAGCACCCGCGACTCTAGCCGGCGTGTTCCATAAGAGAAGGTGTAGGGATTTCGATGGTGAGCTTAGAACTTAGAAATGTATTTGTTTTATACAAAAGAAAACCAACCAGTGGTACTATAATGTAAAAAAAATCTCTCAGAGTTTGATAAAATTTATATTTTCAATTTGTCAAACAAAATATAGGGTTTGTAAATATATAAAATTGGCATGTTTGTACATATATTACCAGCTTGGAAAAAAGGAATTTCACGGGAGCCTCCCGTAATTGCAAAGGTAGGGTAAAAATTTACTACTTACTCACTTGCCCGTCTAATTCGAGTGTGAGGGTTACCGTTAATATCCGAAATCCTATTTTACCTATAATACCTATATTAAAATCATTACGAAGTTCTTTAAGTTTAAAAAATCTATTTAATATTTGTACATCCAGAGAAAGGCTACTGCATGCGTGGCGACCTTTGCACCTGGGACCATGGCACGGACCCCGTTGTTTTAGAAGACGCTAGCCTAAGCCGCGTGTTGACAATGGCGCCGCAGATTCCTGGTAAGTGAATTATTAGCGTTTGTGACGTATGTTATTGTAGTTCACTCTTCAGCTTATTAAAGTCTATCCGTTATATTAGATTTGGTACACCGGAAGGCAAAACAGAAACGAAAATGACAAATTAAAATATATTTATTAAGAGGAAACAACTTATCACATGAAACAAAAATTTATGACATTCTTCATCACTCGACGTATCCTTCGAATCACCACGTGTGTTTATAATAAAACGTTCTATTTTGTCATTTTCTTACTCAAATTCAAATTCAAATTCAAAAAGTTTTTATTCAATATAAGATGTTTGCACACACTTATTGAAAGTCGTAAAAATTGATTAGGTACCGGTTCAAAAACTAGGAGGAGAAGAACCGGCAAGAAACTCCTCTCTGTTTATTTTATTTAAATATACTTATGTTTTTCTTAATTGTTTTTTCTTTTTTAATTTAAAGTCTTACAACTATTACAATGATGTCCATGCGCACTTATCATTTAAATACTCGGTAATACAATAGTAAGCTTTTTTCATGAGTTGGACTTTAACTCGCTTTATAAATTGATTAGAATTCAAGTCTAACAATTCTTTTGGAATTTTATTATAAAAACGGATACAATTTCCCATGAAAGAATTATTAACCTTTGAGAGCCTGAACCTGGGAATTGATAACATATGCTTATGTCTTGTATTTAAGTTGTGGCCATCACCCACCCTAGAGAAAGCATTTATGTTTTTATGTACATAAATTATATTTTCATAAATGTACTGACAAGGGACTGTCAAAATATTACCTTCTCTAAAATGAGCCTTTACACTATCTCTAGATTTTAATTTATATATAGCTCGAATAGCCCTTTTCTGCAGAACAAATATTGTTTGAATGTCAGCGGCCTTTCCCCATAGCAGAATGCCATTTGACATTATGCTATGAAAGTAGCTAAAATAAACCAGCCTCGCTGTAGGCACATCGGTTAGTTTTCTTATTTGCCTAATTGCAAAAACAGAAGAGCTCAGTTTACCAGCCACCCTCATAATATGAGGACCCCATTGTAAATTTGCGTCGATAGTAATGCCCAAGAACACAGTTTCATTAACTAAACTTAATGAATCACCTCCAAGTCTCAAATTACTACGTGTAAATTTTCGCTGAAACTGTACGCCGCACCCGCATACCGTCGGCTTCCTTGTGACGGCCGGCACGTGCGGCGGCTGTCTTTGTGGGATTTTTTGTCTGATTATTTTGGTGGCGTCTCAAAGGGCGTAGGTTAAAATAATGGATGTACTTTAACTATATGCAGAAAATTATAGCGGTCTCGGTACAACTGTGTAGTTCATACGAGCGGAACCGCGGGCGAAATGCTAGTTTAATATGAAATATAGCTCATGTTACTCGCTGATTCGCTAGTTATCTATAGGTGAAAGAATTTTTAAAACTTCTTTGTAATAACTAGTATAGTATAGATAATATAAGAAGAACTCCATAAAAAGTTGCCTACCCCACCCACATCAGCATCGCTCTGTTGGAGGTCTAGATGTATTCGTTCGTATCTCGTTTATCAAATTTTTGTTACGCTTGAGGTATGACATTAGCTTAACATTCTTTTTAATAATATTTATCATCCACAGAGTACAACCCTCTAACGCCAGACATATGGAGCGGAACAGGGGCTGGGCGGGGAGGTGCCCTTCCCCCTGGTTACACGGGTTACCCGCCTCACCTCCTCGCGCACCAGCCATCGAGAGAGCTAATACCTATACCTAGGTGAGCTTCTGTTCAATACAAAACAGAATAGTTTAAAATATGGTTGAAGAGAAAGAACTTGATTACTTGAGGTTATATGTCAACTTATGGGACTGTTTGGCGGTTTACTATTTTTGGTATTATTTAAACTTTTAACTAGTCATCAATCATTATCAATCAATTGTCTCTGTTAATTAAATGGGTTGTGACCTTAAATCTGACCAAATATGGTTAATGAGTAGCGAATAGGTTAAGCAACGTAAGTTCTGTATTGTAAATCTGTGTATTAAAGATATATAAAGGTAACTTTTACGTTTTACACACTTAACTTATATTGGTTGAACCTCACGTTGTATATTGATGATTGACACACAAACAGATCTTAATATCCTGTTGATCAAGACCACAGAGTGTCATCACAAATATCACAGGTGGTACAGCGGAACGGGACGAGCTGACAAATATTCACGTTTTCCGTTTAGCCATGAGACCCGCTTGCGTCTACGAAACGGGGTTTATGGCTTATAAATTATTAGAGTTTTTAAATAAATATTGGGATTTAATGTGAATAAAATTTTTTTTTTCCTTTCAGGTTTATGTTACAAATTACGTCATAATTGAAATGACAGTATTGTCTCCTATTCAATCGTGACTTGAAATTCCGTTCCACCATATCAGCCCATTATGCCTCACTGCAGGGGCTTAAGCCTCCCTTCGGGATGAGGGTGCTTGTTCATGTGCCGGTTGATACATTTTAACGACTGCCATGTGGTGATAGCAACCGGGACCGACGGCTTAACGTGTTCTCCAAGGCACGGAGTCGGAGATAATTATGTACTTAAGTCAGAAAAAACTCTGGGATTCGAACCATGACCTTCTAAACAAGAAGCGGGATTGTCACTATTTGACTATCACGCCATTTCTGTCAAAAATTAGAAAAATAATAAATATCTTAAAGATGTTAAGTAGTAGTTTTGTACTAATATGCATTTTTTATTTATCATGCTAATTTAGAGAAGACAATGTTTTCTGGGTATACTAGAGAATGGGCTAGAGAATGTGATTGTTTTTGGTACCGATAAATCGGCGCCAAAAATTACTACAGTCGACGATATATAAAGATGTAAATGTTACAGAGTACGCGACATGCCACCACCGTTGGGAGCGTCAATGCCACCGATCGGCCTGCCGCCGGTGGCGATACCCAGGCCTCATCATCCTCTTCAGCATCAGCACCAACATCAACACCTGAACAACAAGAAGAGCTTCGATTATAATAGACTTGGTGAGTAAAACTTTTGAAATTAAAACACGAAAAAGAAGTCGATTATTTTAAAATACTTATTCACAACTGACTTCATGTTGTTAACTTTTCGTAGCTAACTTCATACTGTTGTTGCAAAGTCCAAAGTCCTCAAGCATTTTGCTGCATGGTAAAATTTCTCTTTCAACAAGCTCTCAGTACGCACCCAAAGAAGTTATATCTACAAATTCTGGAATAAATGCTATTGAGAATTTGTGTGTGTTTAAAATCAAGTAAAATCAAATATCTTTTTTTAGTAGTTGCGTAACATAATCTTCATATACGTCACAAAGTTAAATTTATTATTTTGTGGGTGAGCATCCCCACGAAGGTGTGAAAAAGTGCTGGTTCCTCTCAGAAGAATAAGCAAGAAATTGACACAAAAAAAGAACGTATATTTATCTATCTAATGGGTGTAAAATTGCTATGACGGACAGACAGACAAATGGACAGGACGAAATTGTAAAGATTCAATTTTTGGCAATTTGACTATGGAACTCTGAAAACGAAAGACATGTGGCGAGTTTAACGCGCCGCAATTCCTTCTGCGACTAAGTTCACGTTGATTACGTTGACCGACCAAGTGGTTAGAGACCCTAACTAGAGACCCAAGGGTCAAGAGTTCTTCATTTTCATATGCGTCACAAAGTTAAATTTATTATTTTGTGATTGAGCGTCCCCACGAAGGTGTGAAAAAGTGCTGGTTCCTCTCCGAAGAATAAGCAAGAAATTGACACAAAAAAAAGAACGTATATTTATCTATCTAATGGGTGTGGTTCCAGCACTTAGTCCTTAATGTGGACCATTGTACGTGAAAAAAAAAGAATGTATAATCAATGTTATTAACAATGACTGCTTAAAATATTAATATTATTGAAACAGAGTGTCGTGATAGCCCAGAGCACAACAAGCCTGTCTTAAATTTATAAGGCCCCACAGGGCCATGGTTCGAATCCGGGCGTGTACCAATGAGTTTTTCTGAGTTAAGTACACAATATCACTGACACCGTGCTTCGGAGGGCACGTTAAGCAGTCGGTCCCGGACGCTGTCAATAGGTGGCGGTCGTTATAGTTCCCAACCCGCAGTGGAGCAGCGTGGTGGATTTAAGCTCCAAGCCTCCCTCCTCACCCTGGGGGAGGCCTAAGCCCCTGCAGTGGGGTAAAAATGGGCTGATGAAGATGATGATGATTGAAACAGATTGATAGGCGAATGGCTACACTTATGATTTTTATCATCCAAATAGTCTGATACTTTACAATAAGCTTTGCATAATACTTTCATATTATTGTAGTTTTAAACTTTTTAAGGGGTAGATCTTGAATATCAACTGATAATGAATCATCCCTTTACAGGTCTTAAATCGAACAGCTATTACTCTCTCTCAATATCAACATGTCTATGTGGAACCGCAAACTGGATCGCGGATTGAGAAAATATCATGAAATTTACTGATGTTCGGATCTCAAAAATCAAAATTTCCTAACTCCAGACGTCAATATTTTGCGATATTCTTCAATACGCGATCTAGTGTGCGGTCCCACTATCACATAATACATTCAGTTCTATCTACTTTAAAATTTTCATGTAAATTTAATATACAATTTCTACATTCTCAGGACCTCCTCGGGCTTCAGGCCCCAACGCTGCGAATTGCTCTTTGGAAGTAAAGAAGGTGCCTCGCGGCCTAAACGATATCACGCATTTGAATAACCATTTCAGCAAGTTCGGCAAGATAGTCAACATTCAGGTATGTATGGTATTTGAAGGAAGTCGTTATTTATGGGATCATAGCGGCATTTGTTTATATGCAACTTTGACTGACCAGTTTGTAGTGGTTCGCGGGTCGAAGGGTGGCGGGTTCGATTCCCGTCCGGGACAAATATTTGTGTGCATGAACGTGTCTATTTGTTCTGTGTCTGGGGGTAACACATTATAAAGAATATATAAGTATGTATATCGGACCACATAATACAAGCATAATACTTTCTTACTTTGGGACTAGATGGCGCTGTGTGGGATGTCCCCGTTATTATCATTACAAGTGATACAATTTATTGATTTATTTCATTAATCATGTATTTTCAAGTCCTCATTACAATTGACCATTCTCAGAATTTTTAACTTAAGTCTGTTCTGTTGGTTTTTAGTGATATATCTATATTTTGGATTTTCTTTGTAGCGTGACGTCACAAGCCAAATAAATAATTTAAGCCGTCGCCGTTAAATATTAATGCAAAAAACAATATCAGTCTCCGAACGTGTCGTGATAACGCAAAGCGCAACGAACCTGTCCCAAATTATAAGGCCATAGGGTCATGGTTCGAACCCGGGCGTGTCTGACTGACTCCGTGCCTCGGAGAGTACGTTAAGCAGTCGGTCCCGGGCGCTGTCAATAGATATCGGACGTTACAATCCCCAACCCGCAGTGGAGCAGCGTGGTGAATATAAGCTTCAAGCCCCTCACCCTGGGGGAGGCCTAAGCTCCTGCAGTGGAGTAAAAATGGGCCGATGAAGATGATGAAGTGTCCGAACTGGCAATAGTAATAGTTTTAAATATTCAGAAGCGATGACTAGAATTACAATTCTGGTCTATGACGTCACGCTGTAAGAATTCTCAAGAATCTATTGATGTAAGTATGTAAAGCTGCATATCATAGTCGAGGTGTTTACAGGTACGAGGTGAATCATCATCATCATCAGCCCATTTTTTTACCTCACTGCAGGGGCTTAGGCCTCCCCCAGGGTGAGGAGGGGGGCTTGGAGCTTAAGTCCACCACGCTGCTCCACTGCGGGTTGGGATCTGTAACGACCGCCATCTATTGATAGCGTCCGGGACCGACTGCTTAACGTGCCCTCCGAAGGACGGTGTCAGTGATATTGTGTACTTAAGTCAGAAAAACTCATTGGTACACGCCCGGATTCGAACCATGGCCCTGTGGGGCCATATAAATTTGAGACAGGTTTGTTGCGCTGGTGAAGCCAAGTGCATATAATAAACCGATGTCTATAATAGCCAGCTTATTGAGTACGAGCATAATACGACGTTTTTCAATACATTTGCGATTAAAATGAGGTAGATACTTCAAATGTAATAATGGTGGAAGCTAAAGGCGCGAGCGGGTTGCTTTTCGCGGTTTACGCATGCGTTACAAACGGAATGCTCGTTTGTGATTGGTGTAAAGTAAATAGGCCTAGTACTGTAAAATTCAACAGCGTAAGGTTCGATGTTATAAAGACCATGTTAACAGCAAATAGTATTGAAAAAATGTTTTCAAATTAATTTCTTAAAATTGCCTATTAATAAATTATTGCTATTGGAAGATTTATAATTCAGATAGAGGTTACTGATGGGTGCAATGATCTTTTGTGTCACGCTATTGTGCTATTGCGCGCGCGCTAGTGTGTGGTCCCGAACGCTGTCAATAGATGGCGATCGTTACAGTTCCCAACCCGCAGTGGAGCAGCGTGGTGGACTTAAGCTCCAAGCCCCCCTCCTCACCCTGGGGGAGGCCTAAGCCCTTGCAGTGGGGTAAAAATGGGCTGATGATGATGATTGTGCTATTGACATTTGCTGGTAGTTATTCAATTATTAATTACCATCAAAAAGCGTCATAATATTCTGAAAGTATGTTTACATATTTATCTTGACTAGTTGGCTTTTCCTTATATTTCCGTCGCTCTGCTCGATCGGATAATATAATAATAATACATGGGACTTCCCTCACAGCGCCATCTAGTCCCAAAGTAAGCAAGTATTCAGCTTGTGTTACGGGCTACTAGACAACTGATATACATACGTTAATATTCTTTATGATATATACGTATGTAAATATTTTTTGCGAAGACACCACACACATATAACAACCAAAACCTGGTACCAGTATCAATATTCATCGTATAAATACTGATATATTACTCTGATTTTTCGCTCCTCGTGAAGTTTCACTTCAATTGTTCTGCTATTCATTTCAGGTGTGTTTCGAGGGAGATCCGGAAGCTGCTTTGATAACGTTTTCGAACCACACGGAGGCCAACGTAGCTTATAAAAGCACAGAAGCTGTGCTGAATAACAGATTCATAAAAGTATTTTGGCACAATGCTGAGGTGAGTAAAATTACAGTATAAATAGTTCCAAAAAGGGTTGTTTTAAAATTTAAAGACAGGCTAGTGAACAGTTAAGTTAGTGAAATTAACACTGAAAATAATAAGGCATGGAGGTGAGAACGTCGTCGCGAACCACTCTCTATTGAGTAAGCATAAAACAAAATATCTGTTGCCAGTGTTCGAAAGAGGATAGCATAGTTCGCCTCAAACTTTATGGCGGATCGGAATACAGCGCTATAAGCGTGCTTGCGCAGGTCCAGTCATATACCCCTCGCTCCACTGCGTCCGGCTACACCTAAAACTGGTTACTGCAACGCGACTTTTGCCTATGTTCACATCCGCCATAAAGTTTGATTGGAACTGTACCTATACTTTCGAATGCGACATAACAAGACGGTTGTTGACTTGATCGAGAGTCAAAGAACGAAGTTCCCCATTGATTATTTGTTTAAAAATAAAGATTGCCTCTTAATAAAATAAATATCAGAAATAAAGTTACATAAAAATATCTTTAATTTAGATTTTGTGATTTCCTTTGCCATGGGGTTTAATAAACTTTGAAAAAAAAGTAGTGAAACCCCGATAGACTAATAATAATAATAATACTTTTTTGGACATTCCACACAACGCCATCTAGTTCCAAACTAAGCAAAGCTTGTACTATGGATGCCAGACAACTAATATAAATACTTAAATATTTTTTATAATATATACATATATACATATTTTTTGAACCCAGACACGGAACAAAAAGACATGTTTATGCACACAAATATTTGTCCCGGGCGGGAATCGAACCTGCGATCCTTGGCTCCGGAGTTACGGTTTCTGACCACTCGGCCAACCGGTCATCAGAGTAGATAAACCATTCAATGTATGCAGTGAAATAGAATTAGTTGCCATATGACGCTGTAGAGTGAAGACCTCGTATGTCTAAAGCGTACAAACAACAAAACTTCACATAAACGAGGTTATCTCACAGACTGCACAAGATTCACTTATATACGTGGTTTTCATGGATATACCGTTAGAAGGCCTAAAATTGATAAGTATGAAAAACGGAATTCGTTACCAACACGCTTTACGAGTTATTCTTTGTAACAAAGCAAAAGCTGTAACAAGCTGACGACCGCTTAGCCCTGGCTAGCGACCCTGCCTACGAAGCTGGAGGTCCCGGGTTCGAATCCCAGGTCGGGTCAGTATTTATATGATGAATATTGATACTGGTACCGGGTTTTGGTTGTTATATGTACCTATGTGGCGTCTTCGCTTGGTACCGAAAATAGAAGCTAATGCTTAGTTCGGCCTAGCCGTTATTGTGATGTATACGTTATTATTATTATTTAAAAAAAAAAATTAAAAAACTGACATATGAGGTCTTCACTCTACAGCGTCGCATACTTTACAATAAATAGCGTTATTTTAACTAGTTATTATTCTTTACAACAAATAGCGCTATCCCTAGAGTTGTCCTTAAATAAATCTTAACTGTTTAATTTCGAATAAAAATTATACACTTGTAAACATATAATATGTGTAATTTCGAAAAAAATACATATTACTTGAAATAAAAACATTCGAATGCAACTGTATAACATATATAAATGGCGCTACATGTATAAGTTTTAATATATATTTAAAAAAACGCCGCTTTTCTATTTATTTGTTTATTAAAGCACAATATTCATACAATTACCAAACATGTATTCTATAGTATTAATCTAATATACATGACACTTGCGATGTACATAACATTTACTATAAGGTAGCGTTAGCTAGGTAGCCGCTTTCTTGAAAACATAGTATTCTACTAAAAAAATTTAGAAAAAACGATCTTTATCAGTTATATATTTTTCATATTGACGCCATTTATAGTGATGTAATAATTCCATTCCATCAGCCCTTTTTATACCCCACTGCAGGGGCTTAGGCCTTCCCTTAAGATGAGGAGGCTTGGAGCTTAAATCCACCACGCTGCACCAATGCGGGTTGACGGATTGTAACGACCGCCATCTATTGACTGCAACCGTGACCGATTGCTTAACGTGCTCTCTGAGGCACAGAGTCAGTGATAGTTAATGTACTTAAGTCAGAAAAACTCATTGGTACACGCCCGGATTCGAACCACGGCCACATGGCCTTATAGATTTGAAACAGGTTCGCTGCGCTCGGGCTGTCACGACACTACACTTAATAATAATTTCGGTCAATTGCATATGGTGCTATGGTCAGTTGTTTGACCCACAAAACTTATTTCATACTTCTTGCTTAGGGCCCGGCGCGCGAAATGACATCCATACCTTCATGCGATGGAATCAAAACAAATAACTAATTTATTTCTTATGCCACAGAGTAAACAAGAAAACCAATCGAAACCCGACAACACCACCGCTCAAAATGCAAACTCCACATCGGCGACCGAAAGGGCCTCCACCGGCCATCCCGTCTCGCACAATAAAGTGTTGATAAACAAAGAGAATATACGAGCCACGGCTGCCCTCACAAGACAGGCCAACGCGGAAAAGGTATGGCTATTTTTTAGGGTTCTATACCTAATGGGCAAAATGGAGCCCTATTTCTGTCTCGATCACCGAACTTCTTTCTACATCTTTATCAGCCCATTTTTACCCCACTGCAGGGGCTTAGGCCTCCCCCGGGATGAGGGGGGGGCTTGGATAAATCCACCACACTGCTCCACTGCGCGTTTTAGATTGTAACGACCGCCATCTATTGACAGCGTCCGGGACCGACTGTTTAACGTACTCTCCGAGGCACGGAGTCAGTGATATTCATGTACTTAAGTCAGGAAAACTCATTGGTACACGCTCGGATTCGAACCATGGCCCTATGGCCTTATAAATTTGAGACAGGTTTGTTGCGCTTTGGGCTATTACGACACCGAACTTTGAATTAGTTCAATAGAGGAGTAAGTAAAGTAAGAGAAGTGATATGTGACTAATATACAGCGTGGAGTAACTCCACCCTCGCCGAGCAGCTACTGCAGGAAAGCTAATTATGCGTTCTAACTTTAATCGCAAAATTTATTCCATGCCCACCATCGAGTTTTAAATTAGTTCAATAGAGAAGTAATGTTGGCTATTCAGTTTGAGAACCAAAGTTGTCACATTTGAGCCATCGGATGAGGAAGAGTGACGGGTGGGACGCGCGTGTATAGCCCACGTGATTGGTTACCTAGATGTGTCTAGGTCTTCATGTATTACCTGTCATAACTAATTATAAAAATAATGTATACATCACAACAACGTCTAGGCCCCGAACACAAGCACTAGCTTGTGTTCTGGGTACCAAGCGGCGACTCCACATTTAATAATTAAGACCCGGTACCAGTATTCATCATATAAATACTGACCCGACCTGGGATTCGAACCCGGAACTCCCAACTTCGTAGGCAGGGTCGCTACCCTCTAGGCCAAGCGGTCGTCGTTACATACTATTAATTAAATGCTGATAGAGATTAAAAAAAAATTATTTACGTTTAAAAAAAGTTGATTTTGAGTTGTTGACTTTATGTAGCAAGCGTGCGCCTTCTAAAAAAGCTCGGTGATCTCGTTGCCGTCCATCCGTCTATTTGTACGTCACGGGTCTCCAGTATTCTCTAGTTCGTATCTGAATAAGTCACAGATCTGATATTTAGATTTTGTGTAGAACGATGAATTGGAATTTTAACTATTTTTTTAAAAATATCTTACTGAAAAATCACATGAATAAAAAGGTGTGGATTTTTTATTTTGTTACCTGGCATGTAGGTTGTCATTTTCAAGAGCTCATTGAGTAGAGTTGAAATGTATTTTTAAAATTTTTTTGGAGTTATATGAAGGACTAACATAGGCTGCTGTTTATCGTGGTCGAAGCTTACCATAGGATATAAAGTCCATGTATTTTCACGTTCACATATTTTGTAATCCACAGGCCAAAGAATTGATTGTCAAAAAGGAATCTGCCGCCGGGGCCGCGGCGACGACCGGATCGACGGGATCTAAAGGAGCGCCGAGTGCGACCGTAAAGCAGCAAGACAAGACTAGACAAGTGCACGAGATGCACAAGCGGGCCCAGAACCTGCTAGATACCCAGCTTCAGCAGCAGGTCCTGTTGATACAGCGCTTGGAAAGCGGTAAGTGGTATCTATAGAAGGCACAGACTATCGGAAAGTGCGCTTAAGGGCTCTCTGCTACCCATAGAGATAACAGAATAGAGTAAGCAAGCCAATCCAAAATGCGAGCCTCAAGACACAAAGAATAACTATACTTCAAATTATACAGAAGAAGTCTATCTCTTTTCATTTTGGGGATCATTGCTTACACTTGTACTCAAGTACACACAATAATAAAAAGTAAATTAAATAAAAAAATAAAGGGTGACCCCATACAAGAAATGTGTTATTTTAAATTGTACTGTGGTACAGAACCCTTTGTGTGCGAGTGCGACTCGCAATTGGCCGGTTCTTTCTTAGCTTTTGAATAAAAACTCAGGTTAACAAATTATATTTAAACAAAGTCTATTTCTCGATAGGTTAGAAGTGAGCCCATGTGTCCATACGTGTAACATCTTCACTCTATATTGCTGCTCTGTGTCTATCTAGTAAACGAATTTCTATAGTTCTAATTTTTATATTGTCTTTTTTTCATAGGTAACGTGAGCGAATCGCAAAAGAGTGCACTCATGGAGGCAATCAATTCAGCACAAGAGGGCATTGAGAAGTTGCAGAAGGAGTTGTTGGCCTATAACAAAATGATACAAGCGGCACAGGTGAGAAACCATTTTAATTTTCGTTTGAATTGTAGTTAGCCTTATAGATCTTTTTTTTTTTTTAAATTAGCAAGCAGGTTTCGATAATAACATTTTTATATGAAATTGAATTATTTTTTAAAATTTAAGGTTAAAATAAACGAATAAGTATTAATAATAATAATACATTAAATTGAGAAAATCATAAAAATCACGGTTGCAATAAACATAGGAATTTTATTTTATCTACTCATTTTTTAGACCAATTTTGCCTAAGAAACTATAGTAATTATGCTACACTGCAGGTGCTTAGGTCTCCCCTCGGGATGAGAGGGCTTGGAGCTTAGTCCACCATGCTGCTCCAAGCGAGTTGGTGAATTTTAACGACTGCCATCTATTGATGGCAACCGGTACCGATGCGACGGCTTAACATGCTCTCCGAAGCACAGAGTCAGTTATAGTTATGTACATAAGTTAGAAAAACTGATTGGTACTTATGCTCTGGGATTCGAACCACGGCCTTCTAAACAAGAAGCGGGCTCGCTACCACTCGGCTATCGTGACATTATTATATTACTATTATTATATAATGTATTGTTAATATTTTATCAGAAAATAAATAAAAATTGTTATAATTGACACGTACCCAGGGCGAGACGGTCGCGCGTTCGTTGAGCCGACTACGTTTGAGTCAGGTATTGAACCTGTACCACAGTAAAGACAAGTATACCAGTACTATCACTCCATACAAAACTAAAAATAGTATAGTATATGCCTAAATATGAGTTTATATTTGGTTGGCGCCGTTAATGTAGTTATTGAGAAACACGGCTTTGTTCGTAAGTACAAATTCGTTCACTCGTTCATTTTTCATACGAATTCACCTAGGGTTGCCACCGGTACGATTTTGTGGAATCGTACGTTACAACAAAGTTGATGTATTGAGATTTGAACGAATTTTTCAAACTTTATAGATATTTAATGAAAGGTAAATTTATTTCTGATAAAATCGACTTGATACTTCAAATCTATACCTGATTTAGTAAAAAAGTTCTGGTTTCTGATGTGAGACATTACAAAAGCTTAAAAATTCGTAATTTTGTTTCATCTAAAATAATATGTTCATGCAATTTTTTTATTGGTATCTCCCTTTCATTCAGTTTTATATAACTACTTGTGATTGGTGATATACAGTGAGGGGGGGGGAGTCATTTAGGTAAACAATGGCGTATGCCATACGCGCATCCCGCCCGTCTCCTTACCTCATCCTATGACTCAAATATGATAACTTTGGTCTTCGAACTAACCAGCCAGCATTACACCTCTATTGAATTAATTTAAAGCTCAGTGTTACAACTGGTTAATTTTATATGTGGCAACCCTAAGTTCGCTCATTGCCTCGTATCGCGACCTCGCAATAGTACAACATCCTTGTAGACCGGTGAACAACATAACACAAGCGCTTTCAATCAAGTCATTCAACGGCCGCGTCTATAACGATTGGTGCATTTCTGTTATAATGGAGTTTTTGTACTGCTATTGTGTTTATACTGTGTCAGTATCCATCGAAATGAGAGATAATACATATGCTTGCGCATGCTCAGTCACTATCTACATAATCATTTGTATGCTGTGGTCCATTTATCATTGTGAAAGTTAAATTTTATATTACTGTGTGTATTTTTTTTTTGAAGTTTACCTGAATTCCACTTGCGTTTTATCATTTATTCACTTCTGTGATGTGCTGAACATAGTTTGTGTTTCTAACTGTTCTTTTATGTATGTTATTTTCGTTACAAGTGAATTAAAAAAAAACTTGTTACTCACATATGTTTGTATGTTTGCATGACTGTTAAAAGTGAATATTAGCAGTATTGCTTAATGAGTCTTCAACTTAATCAATATAAAGAAAAACATACAAAAGAAGCGAAACGTTGAGACGTGTGAATTAATAATAATACCTGGGACATCACACACAACGCCATCTAATCCCAAACTAAGCAAAGCTTGTATTATGGATACCGGACAACTAATATAAATATAAATACTTAAACAGTCTTTATAATATATATGTCGTAGGATGATTTGATAATTCGTATTTTCGCGAAAATTCTAGGGATTTTGCGAAAATACGGATAATTAGACAATGGTGATTATATTTTTCAATCTTACTGAAAAAAGTTAGGTTTTTTGCGAAAACGCCAGTCGCCTCAGTAACATTGAACATTCTTAACGCTGATTGGCTTGATTTTTGCTAGCTGGTCAACTCTTACTCTGATTGGTTCTTATCTTTGCCTATGTAGCTTTAAGGTATTATATCATAGAGTTATAAAAGGTAACTTTACTTTTTGTTTAATAAATATCAATCATAGAAAATTTACTAGGTACACTATCCTAGTAATAATTATTACAAATCACTTAATTATCAGCCTTCTTTTATAAATTGGTACTTCATCATCATCATCATCAGCCCATTTTTACCCCACTGAAGGGGCTTAGGCCTTCCCCAGGGTGAGGAGGGGGGCTTGGAGCTTAAGTCCACCACGCTGCTCCACTGCGGTTTGGGAACTGTAACGACCGCCATCTATTGACAGCTTCCGGGACCGACTGCTTAACGTGCCCTCCGAAGCACGGTGTCAGTGATATTGTGTACTTAAGTCAGAAAACTCATTGGTACACGCCCGGATTCGAACCATGGCCCTATGGGGCCTTATGAATTTGAAACAGGTTCGTTGCGCTCTGGGCTATCACGACACATTGGTACTTAACTTATTATTAAACTTATATGTAGGTATATACCTACTTTAGTGTTGTTGTGATGTACAACGTTAGATCTTAAATATCAAAATAATTGCTTTCTGATTCTGTCGAACAGTCAGCAATAATTTCACTTGTATCTATCATTTTGTACTTACAGACGCACGTCTACATAACTTTTTGCATTATTTTTCAAGTCCAACTACAAACTTAAATACTTACATTGAATATTAAAAAAACTGCTGGCTCGCTTACAAAAACACAATCACAAATAAAACAATGTAATGAAATTGACATTTAAGTCGTCAACCAATCGGAGAAGATGTTTTTGCGGGGCGCTCAAACCGGCCAATCAGTTTTCTTTTTGTATAATAACTAACGATTCTCTTCGAAATCTTACTAAGGCGACTTGCATTTTAGCGAAAACACTACCTTTTTTCAGTAAGATTGAAAAATATAATCACCTTTGTCTAATTATCCGTGTTTTCGCAAAATCCCTAGAGTTTTCGCGAAAATTCGAATTATCAAATCATCCTACGACATATACATATATAGATATTTCACGACCAGACACGGAACAAGTAGATATATGTTCATGCAAACAAATATGTATCTCGGGCGGGAATCGAACCCGCGACTTTTCGTTCTGAGGTTAGGCTCTCTAACCACTCGGTCAGTCAATTACAATTCGAGTCAACTGACTCAACTATGAGTTTTCTGCTAATTCCAGAATTTAATATTTCGTTAAAATGTACACCATGTTCTGCAGAACGTTGTTGTCCAGACTTAAGACAGTGTAGAGCTTACCTATCTAAACAAAAAGTTTTAACTGAGCAGATGGCACAAACTAACGGTTACCGAGAAAAACGTTTAAACTATCATTTTCTTTCATCGCTTATTTTTTTTTTTTTTTTGAAACTTTTTGTATATTTCGGTAATCTTTACACGCTCTATAAGTTAGGACTACGTTCAGCCGAACACCCTTTATGTAAGAAAAATTACACAATTGTCTCATTATTGTAGTTGTCGAAAAAAGAAAGTATGTACTTTTAGTCGAGTCGTATTAGTGTTATACGTTGTTGTTGTTGTTGTTGTGATTGTGTGTGTTATTATTATTATTATTATTATTAATTTCGAAATGGAATTTGGACCACAGTAAATAAATGTTTAATTTTTGAGAATGCACTTCTTTGTTTACATGATTGCGCAAGTTATGTTGATTCTCTTTTGTTTAACCATATCGGCATGGTTTGGTAGGTCATGTTCCACTGTACAATTTCGTGTGTCCCAGAAATCGACGTCGAACCGGAAAGAAGTGATGAGGCAAGTGGTGATGGTTATCAGAAACATTTAGAAAATAAATAAATTTTAGTCATGCATTTAAAATTCTGTGCGTCTAGTGAAAAAAGATACAACTCAAAATAGGTAATTTACAATAGAACCATAGAATTAAATTATGAACCGTGTCGTTTTGAGATTTTTACGCTTTTTCACATTTGAAGAGCTGAGTGTGACAAGGGGTTATCTGTCACTTTTATCAAAAATGACTTATTTGTAATTTTTGAATAGCATTTGAATAGTATATTCAAAAAATATACATAATGTCATTTTTGATAAAAGTGGTAGATAACCCCTTGTCACACTCAGCTCTTCATTTCTTATCTCCATAAACTATTGAACTTAGCTTTATGTTAATTACACCAATCGAAGCGGATTTTTTTCTATATTCTACGTACAACGAAATAGCAAAAGGATACAATTCGATTTGTACCCTTTTTTACTAGATGCATAGAATTTTCAGTTCAAAAAATTAATCGAGAAAATTGACATTCTGTAATGATTTATTAAGTACTTTGTAAATTTTACTTTTCTTCGATTTTTTTTTGTGATGTAACCCTGAATTAATCTTTCGTAAATCACGGTCTAAAATTGAAGATAACTGCCTCAAATCATTATCACTAAAAGTTTTTAAAATTTTTTCTGATAACAGTCACTACTCTCCTCATCACCCGTTTCGGGTTTGATGTTGATTTCTGGGACATCCTGTATCATCATCTTTTTTTAATGTAATGGTGTGTGTTTTTTTTTTTTTTTGTAAATATTGTTGGCTTATGTAATGAGCTTGGACGAAAACTTTGAAGTCACGGTTGATAACTATTGAATCTACACGAAATAAGGTTGTAGAACAATCTCCTCGTAAAATATTTAATTATTTTTTTCACGATTTTGCCAGATATTCATGGTAATTCGTCTGACTTTAAAATTGCCCCTGTGATGTCGTCTGGACAGCTGAGCGTATTCCGGTGCTTTCCACGGTAAAAACAAAAGCCAAAAGTAATTATGAAAATATCGAATTAAATTGTAATCTTCACAAATCAGACTCATTAGTTATTCTCTTTATTTTTCTCTTCTTTTTTCTCTTCTTCTTCTCTCTCTTTCTCTCATTTAGTCTTAGATAAAACAAACATCTGCCCAGATGACGTCACAAGGATATTTTGTTAATCAAATTTCAGAAATGAAAATACTGAAAAAATTGCAAACTTAATTTTCTTTTTATTTTGAGCATAAAGTATACGGACCTATCAGAAAAGTAATGTGACTGGACGTACTTGCAATTTGCAATATTCAAGACAATTTCAACCAAATGTATTTAGTTATTAAAGTTATTTTTACAGTATTTTCGTTATAATTTATAACTTTTTGTTATTAAAATTAGTTCATTGGGTAACTTCGGGCAAACGTGCGCGTCCGATGTTAATCGATTCCTATTACATTTCTGATACATCTATAGTAACCGATTCCTATTACATTTCTGATACATCTGTAGTAACCGATTCCTATTACATTTCTGATACATCTGTAGTAACCGATTCCTATTACATTTCTGATACATCTGTAGTAACCCATTCCTATTACATTTCTGATACATCTGTAGTAACCCATTCCTATTACATTTCTGATACATCTGTAGTAATTCTTTCCTATTACATTTCTGATACATCTGTAGTAATTCTTTCCTATTACATTTCTGATACATCTGTAGTAATTCTTTCCTATTACATTTCTGATACATCTGTAGTAACCGATTCCTATTATATTTCTGATACATCTGTAGTAACCGATTGCTATTACATTTCTGAAACCTCTGTAGATTGTCTATATTTTCAGACTAAAATATAAAAATCATATGTGAAAAAGTTTTTTCGTCCAAACCCATTCGATATTGTATAAATTGTGTATAAAAATTTCATGTTATAACATTGTAAATGATCATTGTTGTTACAAGGGCTAATCTAATGATTCCCGGTCGTGGTTTAAAAAACATACAATTTGCAATAAGTAATATTTTCACTGATCGATTGGTCGAGTGGTTAAAGACCATAACTGCTGAACCAATGGTCGCGGGTTCAATTCCCGCCCGGTACGAATATTTGTGTGCATGAACATCTTATTTGTTTCGTGTCTGGGTGTAAAATGTCTATATAATAATACGTGGGAGATCTCACACAGATACATCTAGTCCCATTGTAAATGTAGCCTGTATTACGGGTGCTAGAGAACTATATTATATTTAAAAAAATAAAAAAATAAAAAATAAATAAATAAAAAAATCTAAGTATGTACACTAATCTTAGGTATTATTATTAATTTATCTCACTATAATCTCTCAGTATACCATCACCCCATTAATGCCCCACTGCAGGGGCTTAGGTCAGGGGCTTAGATCCCCCCTCAACGAGGGGGCTTGCAGCTCAATCCACAACGCTGCTCCAATGCGGGTTGGTGGATTGTAACGACTCCCATTTGTTGATGACAACCGGGACCGACGGTTTAACGTGCTCTTGTGAAAACTCATTGGTGCATGCCCTGGGATTCGAACCACGGCCTTCTAAACAAGAAGCGAGCTCACTATCACTAGTCTATCACAACACTGTATTCTCCTATTTTAATATACCGTTTTTAAGACATCGAAATTTTTTCTTTTTTTTGGAACTTGAAATACTCCGTTACTGTAGCCACGAATTCGTTGTTTTCTCTTATTGAACATCTCAGATGTGTTCATTTTGTATGGGACATAGGAAACCATTGGAAACAAGTTCTGAACGATTTAGAAGTGTTTCACCATATCAGCCCATTATGCCCCACTGCAGAGGCTTAGGCCTTCCCTCGGTATGAGAGTGTTTGGAACTTAATCCAGCACGCTGATGGCGGGTGGTCAATGAATTGAAATTTTGTATTATCGATATCAGCGTGGTTGACATTAAACGAAACGGCAAGCAAACACTTTTCACTGCGTTTTTTAAAAATATTTGTTCGCGTAATTTATACCGGTTGTTCGGCTAAATATAGTCAAACTTATGGAGCGTGTAGAGCTCACCGAACTAAAGTTTAAAAAAAAATGTTTTTCTTAGTAACCGTTAGTTTGCGCTACCTGCTCACTTGAAACTTTTTGTTTGATTCGGTAGGCTCTACACGAGCTATGAGTTTGGACTACGTTTAGCCAAACACGGTGTATATATGTCGTGAAGTTATAGGGTTAGTTTCGCTGAACTGCCCATGAAAGTTGACATTTGTCCGACTGGTTTATTTATTTAAAAAGGGAATGTTGTCGTGTTCACAGTTGCGCCTCGCTTCCAGTAGATCTTTGTTGTTAAATTGCAAATAAAATTAATTAGGACCATATTTTTTAGACGCCGAGTTTACAATAAGTTCAATAGAGGACTAAAGCTGGCCGTATAGCTCGAGAACCAAAGTTGTCAATCACATTTGAAACATAGGATGACGAAAAGAGACGGGCGGGACGCGCGTATAGCCCGAGTGATTGGTTACCTAGATGTTTTGTGTTGTGTCTAGGTCTTTGTGTATTGCCCGTCACAACTAGTTGCATACTACTGAATGACAGGCGGATACCGAATAAAAAAAATTTAAGGTAGGTATAGTTCGCCTCAAACTTTATGGCGGATCGGAATACAACGCTATAAGCGTGCTTGCGCAGGTACAGTCACATACTCCTCGCTCCGCTGCGTCCCACTACACCTAAAACTGGTTACTGCGATGCGACTTGTGCCTATGTTCACATCCGCCATAAAGTTTGATTGGAACTGTAGATAAAGTTGACAAAGTCGACTTTGAGTCGTTGAGATTCGGCTACATTCAAAGCTCGGTGTTTTTACATTAACGTTAAAAAAAAAATATTGGCGTACACAGAACATTATGCACAATATTACACAGACATCTAGTCCCGAACTACGTAAAGCTTGTATTATGGGTATTAGACAACCGCTATTACATACCTAGATATTTTTTTTATGCATACATTACTACATATTATAAAATAAAGTCCCCCGCCGCGCCTGTCTGTCCGAACGCGATAAACTCAAAAACTAGCGAACGGATTGGCATATAGTTGACACCAATTGACATAGTGATTCAAGAGAAAGGTTTATGTGTATAATATATTAATGTTTTGTGCAAATAAGTTGAAGCAAGACGATTAATGTTGAAGACGTCGGAAAAAATCTAGCCGACTGGGTGCTTTCTTTGAAAACGCTGCCTATTCCCTTTGAGATATAACAAACTATTGTATGAAGGAATTGTTCCCCTTTCATATGACTACAGAAAAAAGTCCGCGATGGCATATGTCTCTTTTATGGTTAGCTTAATATACCTATTTTTAAGTTTAAAAAAAAAGGTGTCATATGATGAGGTAATTGGAAAGCAATTTATACGGATACAATATTAATCCTTATCAAATTAAATACCTTATGTAAATAACTGTAATGTAAAAATTATAATGTGCATGAAATGCTGAAGGTAACTTCAACATTTCATGCATATTATACTCGTAGTTGCCCACCATACAATTTAAATTAATATCTTTGGAGATATTGCTAAATGAAAGTCGCGTCGCACCGGCGCCGACGCGACTCGTGTGATTAAATATTAACTAAAAGCACAGACAAGTCAACCTTATAAGGTCTATAGACCACGCTTTGACAGGGAGTAGCATTCGCCAAGGCTATGTAGTGACACTACATAACTACGTCTCTTGTGAGCAGTCAGTTGGAAGCACGTCGGAAGCCATTAAATTGTCAATTTTGAACGAGCCAATGAAAACTAGCCGACCTCTCCCCGCACCCCGCCACTTTTTGGCGATTTCGTTTTCGTACTGACGTTTATTAAAGCGTGGTCTATAGGTTGACTGGTCTGTGAGTAAAAGTTATCAATAATACAAAGAAATGTTGTAGTTTCTCAAATATTTATAGAATTGAAAATAAAATACTTTAAAAATACTCCAAGTAGGATGATGAACTTACGTTACATTTAAATCTAATTAAATCCAATCCACATGTTCAACGCAAAAAGCTGATAGGACACTACGGCTTATATGCTCTGCTACCAGTGCGAAGCCGGGGCGGCTCGCTAGTATATAAATATTTTACACCCATACACAAAACAAATAAACATGTTCATACAAACAAATATTTGTCCCGGGCGGGAATCGAACCCGCGACCTTTTGGTTTTGCAGTCAGGGTCTCTAACCACTCGGCCAAGGTAACATGATTTCACATCTGCACGTAATTTTTGACTTGTTATCTAGTGTGGTATGTATTTTTGTTATATGTTTAATTTTTTAGACTCATTTAGACGTTTGTGCTTATTGTTGTATTGTAATCGAAACGTAAAGCTTTTTTTTTTATAAATTAAGGCATTATATACAGCCCATTCAGTTATTACTAGAAAATTTTAAAATCTGAAATAGGCTAGTTGACTATTTTTAATTTATTTTATACAAAAGTGTTTTTTAAATATATCGTAAAAGTAAAATAATTTAAAAAATAAATTATTATTAACAAGGTTATGAGTGTTTAAAATGTCCTGTTAGACAGAGAGGGCAATACCGCACGGTGTACTAGACTCTGACGTCAGGCCATTTAAAATAATGTTAAATTTTGCATTGCAAGAAAGAGACGGATACAATTTTAATAACTTATGATTTCCATAGTCTTAAACAGAATATAATTTCGTTTAAAAATTTTGTTATCATATGAAGTCTTTGTTTATATTTTCATGGTAAATATAATAATAATGTATACATCACAACAACGTCTTGGCCCCAAACTAAGCATTAGCTTGTGTTTTGGGTACCAAGCGAAGACTCATATAACAACCAAGACTCGGTACCAATTTCGATATTCATCATATACTGACCCGACCTGGGATTTGAACCCGGGACCTCCAGCTTTGTAGGCAGGGTCGCTACCCACTAGGCTAAGCGGTCGTCAATATATTTAAAATTAGTCATATACCATATTATTGTAAAGGCTGGGAATATTCGACAAATAAGATTAACAGACAGTCATTACAAAAACTTTTATCTAGAAAATATGATAATTTGACTTCATCATTATTAAAGAAGTTCTCAATAATCTTCTGTTTGTCTCTTTCTTGCAAAGCGAAGCGCTATGAATGTTTTAAACAGGCATACTGGTTCGTAACATCACAGGTGTGCTATTGTGATCTCTGTCTAACATGAAGTTTGTAACACGAATAGCTCGTTTATTAGTTACCTGATTAAAAAAATGTTTTTTTATTAGTATTTATTTAGTAAAGTTGTTAATTTCAAATAAGAAAAACTATGTGGGCGACGAAGCATATTTTTTAATATCGGATTCATACACATACAAAAAGTTATAATTGATTTAAAATAGTTAGGTAAGTACAAGAAGGAAAACGGTTGGCAATATTTTCAAGAGCCGCCCGTATTTTTTAATACAGTTTAATTTTAAATTCTTTTATTCAGAGCTAACTCTTTTATGTAATCCCTCTATTAATATAAATTTTATTTATTAAAATATAATTGTGTAAATTGTAAAGAGTGCCATCTAGTGGTTTGTAATGCTAACATTTAGTAAGAACTGCATGCCATATAAAAGTGAACAAAACATAATTATAACCGGCCAGTGTTATTTTTAGTATAATATAAAGATGTTTTAATTAGTATAATATCCTATTATAATGTAGCTTTAATTTATTCCATTCCATGCCATTATGCTCTACTGTTGGGGCTTAGGCCTCCCTTTCAGGGTGAGGGGGCTTGGAGCTTAATCCTCCACGCTGCTCCAGTGCGGGTAGGTAGATTTTAACGACTGTCATCACTTGATGGCACCCGGGACCGACTGCTTAACGTGCTCTCCAAGGTACCGAGTCAGTGGTAGTTATGTACGTACTTAAGTCAAAAAAACTCATTGGTACACACCCGGGTTCGAACCACGGCCCCACGACCTTATAAATTTGAAACAGGTTCGCTGCGCTCGGGCTATCACGACACGACATGTTAAAATACTGACAAAAAAAAAATCTGACCCGTTTACGTTAGAGGCTAGATTTTGATCTATAACTTTAATTGATTTAATTTCATTGTATATTAATGTAATTATGTATATAGTGAACATAACCTATGATGCTATAACAGCCATTGTTTTAACATAAATTTTTTTTAATTCTAGGCCAATGCGAAAAAACCCCGCACCAAAGAAGAAGCCCAGAAGGAGCTACTTGATGCCGAATTGGATCTGTTCACCAAACAGCAGGTCGGTAGCCTTAAAGTAGGTGATAACTACAATTCCAATCAACCTTTATGGCGGATGTGAACATAGGCACAAGTCGCATCGCAGTAACCAGTTTTAGGTGTAGCGGGACGCAGTGGAGCGAGGGGTATATGACTGAACCTGCGCAAGCATGCATGAAGCGTTGTATTCCGATCCGCCATAAAGTTTGATTGGAACTATACGTGGGAGTGACCCTCACGTCGCATGCCGAACCGCCGATCGTATTTCGTTTTAGTGAAACCAGCCGCTTTTTGTTCAAGCCATCATGTTTGATATGGCCGTGGCGCGCCGAACCAACAACTATGAAAGTTTTTAACGATTCTACCAAAAATAAAACACCATCGAGAGTTGAGCCATATTAAGTCACGGTTGCATCTAAATCGTTGTCTACTTTTCAGTGGCGTGCATAGAGGTGTGACATTTTGTTTGGATGAGTCCTTTTCGCTATGAAAAAGAAAAGGTCTTATCCCAAGAAAAGTGAGATTTAGTAGGCTTGTTATACAGGGTGAGGTTTTAATGACCAGCCAAATTTTAATTTAATGATCTTTGGTAGAAAACCGATATCCGTCTTGTTTCCTTTTAGTATCGTTCTATAGGAAAATATTGAGATATGACTACACAAACCTTTCCCGAAAAAACCAGTAACTCAAGTCACCATTTATGCTCACCGCCCTATTCCGTTTCAAGGTCTCGGACGTTTACGTTTACTATAGCGTTAAGAAGGTAACCAAACGTTATAAAATAACACTGTAGATAAAATAATTTATTATGAAAATGTAACCCATATTTTTTATTTAGGCAATGAGGTCTATTGGTGATGCTTTACATCTACAAAAATTTTGGCTGGTTACTAAAATCTCACCTTGTATAATATATAAAATATATAGAGAATTGTGTCGCGTCTTTTGATTTTATTTATTTAAATAACTTCGAGTAGGTGATAAGTCTATTGATATTTATTTACAGGAAGGTCAAGACGTTACGGAACTCGTTAAGAAAGTTGCCGAACTGCGCCGCCAGATGGCGATACAGTTTCCGGTTCATACGGTCGCAAGGAGGCCACATTCGAGGTATGCGCAAACAACATGTTTTTATCCAACTGCGGTGGGTAATTAATTATGTATGTATCCTAGATATTTCTTAAGGACGGTCTGTAGCCTAAACGGCTAGATGAATTTGAACTTACGAGGTGTTAGATTCGTTTTAATTGTCGGAGTGATATAGCGTAGGTATATTATATTTCAGTAGTCTGCATATCAAAAAAGAGTGGGAGCATAACACTGCACTATATACTAGTAGAATCGCCGCCGCGGACCATATGTTTGGGCCAAGCGTTGTAGCCGACTGGCAACAACTCATTCAGTCACTCGCCTATGCTCATCGCGACCGCGTGTCAAATACGTGATTAAACAACAATTAAAAAACGCCGTAGTTGGTGTTAAAAACGTGTAAAAATAAATCAGCTGCGAAGAAAAAAGATAGTGGCATAATTTATCATCGATAATTAAAAAAAAAAAATTAAATTAAAACCAGCCAAAACTAATTTTCGTACCTACATTATTTTTTTCCGTTGCCGTCATACTTGACTTGTTTCAACTACAAGTAATGTCACATGTATAATACCTACAAAGGACTTGTATAATACTTGTAAATCTGTGTATTCTAGTGGAAACGAACCTAAAATAACATGTATGAGACATGTATAATACAGTGTATTATGCTTGGTAGAAAAATATATGTGATTGAAACAAGGTGACAGTGCCGCGCGCACAGATTTTGTTCGTGCCGTCCTTTCTATTAGCATTCAGTTCAGTGGAGTATAATACACCTTTTTTTTTGTCATAACAGCGATATAGGTATCATACGGAGGCTAGTAAATAGCTCATTCCAAATATATATTATGACATTTCAATTTTAACATAAACTAAAAGCAGTGTGTCTAAAGTAAAGGCAATAGGTACTTTAATGTACAGGGTAAGTCAGAATGTTATGCAGGTTTTCAAAAATATATTATGTGAAATATGATGAACATATAATATTGTTAGATATACTGTGTGAAAGTTTCGAACTCTCAAAGTTTAGTTTAGTGTAGTTTTTAAAAAAAACACATCACAGGTGTTCTATGTGAGCGCCTTTTGTTACACGACAGACATCAAGCCGATATTCAATCTCCTGCCAAACTTTCTGCAGCATATCGCGGTCGATATCGGCAATGGCTTCTGTGATGCGAGCACGCAGTTCATACAGTGTTGTTGGATGTGGTGGTACGTAAACACGATCCTTTACAAAACCCCACATGAAGAAATCACACGGGGTTAGATCGGGTGAACGAGGGACTAGTCGATGGACGGCCAGTTGATTTTCGTTTACAGATGCAGCCTGCATCCCTAAATTGTGTGTACCACTTACGAATGGACCTCCTATCAGAGAGACCCGCCGGTCTCTCTGATATTTGGTACGAAAATGTCGTTGAACAGTAATCACGGAGTTGTTAACATGGTAATCAAGCACACATAACGACTTCTGCTCGCCAGTCAGCGCCATTTTCTTTAACTGCTCTCCTGCTGACATCTTGCGGGCGAACGCGGAATCAGTTTCAGGAAACTAAACTTTGAGAGTTTACCTTTCACATAGTGTATCTCACAATATTATATGTTTATTATATTTCACATAATAAATTTTTGAAAACCCGCATAACATTCTGACTTACCCTGTATATCTTTGTTGGACTGTAATAAAAAAAAAGTAAATGCGTGCAAATTATTAAAATTAAAAAGTTTGAAATTTAAAAACTACTTGTACGCTCTGACGTAAAAGCGAGTAGTTTCGCAGTAGGAAAAAATCGGTATTACATGAGTCGACAGCGTGCCCCCACACCCGCGTACGACGCATCCGCGTCAATTTCAAGTCGATCAAGTAGTTTGACGCGAGCTTAGGTTTTTTACGATATCAATGTATTTTGGCTGTCGTGTAAAATTCAATAATTATGACAATATTGTTTAATTAAAACTGTTAATTTTGTGACGTTACAACAGGGTAGAGGGTTCACATGACTGACCGATTGGCTTAGTGGTTAAAGAACCTAATGCGGAGCCAAGGGTCGCGGGTTCGATTCCCGCCCGGGACAAATATTTGTATGCATGAACATGTCTGTTTGTTTCATGTCTGGGTGTAAAAGTAGCTATATATGTATATATTATAAAGAATATTTAAGTATGTACCTATATCAGTTGTCTAGTGTCCCATAATACATGCATAGTACTTGCTTACTTTGGGACTAAATGGCGCTTGTCGCATGTCCCAGGTATCCACATAAATAGGATAAAAAAAATGGATCTGCTGAATAGGGAACGTACCCGTACTACATGACCCATTTAGGGGGGCGGATCTTCAAAATACCACGCTTGGTCACTAGGGCGGAGGAGGGGCTTAGGTCTTCGTCACGTAGTCAATATCATCTAGGAAAATAATTCTGAATAAAAGACAAAAAGGCTTGTTTTGGTAAATTAAGTTCTTTTTAGAATATGTTTTTACGTATATTTTTCACTGGTAATTGTATTTCACTTGTAGTGTAGGTTGTACGCACTCTTAACGTCACGTGGCAAATGCCATATTAATAAAGACATATATGACCCATATGATATTTTTTACTTTCTGTTTGCTAAAAAGGATTTAAAACCATATATTTCTGAATACTACGTGACAAATACGAGGGCGGGAGGGGGTTTCGGCGTATACAACGGGTGGAAACGGGGGGGGGGGGGGGGAGAATAAGTCACATAGTATGGGTGCGTTCCCATAGGTAAATTATTTTCTATTTACTTTGTTGTTCTATATGTAATTTAATAATATTTCAACGCAAGCTATCGTATCGTGAAGAGAAAGCTGAGGTAAGAAGGTTATTCAAAATCGCTAACTACTTTAATTCTCTGTTAAACTAACCATTTCATATTTAAAGTTATATAAGCAATGTGAACTGGTTAATGGAGGCCTTAAGTGGACGACTTTAACACTAAAGCTGGCCACGCGAACTATTAGCTGTCAAAAATGTACGATATATTCAGTAGACTTTCACTAATCCGGCACCCTTCGTCCACGCCTCCCACCCTCCCCACTCCCGCATTGCGCCTGCGCTTTGGTCTCAGTGTAACCTCAAAACTTATGACAATAGCTCTGCACACATTCCAATTTATCTTCCGCTACTGTTTACACGTGAAAATAGTGTAGCTAAAAATGGCAAGTAAACGGCTTCTATACAATCCAGTAATCCGAACATTCCAATAATCCGGCACCCCATAGTTTTTAATAGTACCGGATTAATGAGTGTCTACTGTACATATTAATATTTTTTTTTGTGACATTAAGTATCGCAAACATTAAAGTGGTACGACACGTGTCTAGTACGGGTTTTTAATAGTAGATGGAGCCACTATATACAGAAATGATTTTTATTTTTTTCATAATTACATCTCTAGGTTTCCATTGATAAAACATAACATGCGAATATGAAAAATTTTTATCTTTAAAATTTTCAACTGATATTATTGATTGTTTCAATAGTTTGGAAACGTTTCTACAAAAACATAAATGCATATTTATTTTTATAGTCACATGTTATGTTTCTTCAACTGAAACGCAGAACTGTGACCATGAAAAAATTTAAAAAATAATTGCTTTGTATGGTGGCTGGACTACGTCTTGAGAATTGGGTATTTTGATAACACTTCCCATTTTAAGGGTCAATAAGACTTGGTAAACATGTTAAAAGGGCTGGGTGGGCGAGTGACAAGCGAATTTCGCACTTAATTTGAATGTATGACATTTACATATATGGAACAGGGAATCAAATTTGGTTAGTATAAAAGACTTGGTTAGTTAGGGGGCGATCTATGGCGACCTGATTTGGTGATGATGGATGATGAGTCTGTGGCGCTCGCAGAACTTTGCGAAGTATCGCTTTTGTGATACTAAATACCTGGTGTTCGGCTGAACGTAGTCCAAACTTATAGAGCGTGTAGAGTTTACCGAACTAAATAAAAAATTATAAAAGAATTAAAATTTAAACATGTTTTTCTCGGTAACCGTTCGTTTGCGCCATCTGTTCACTTGAAACTTTTTATTCAGTTCGGTAAGCTTTACATGCTCTATAAGTTTGGACTACATTCTGCTGAACACCAGGTATGTTATATACAGGTTGTTCGACTGAACGTACTTAGTTCAACCTTAAACATGTTTTTCTCGGTAACTGTTAGTTTGTACCATCTGCTTACTTGAAACGTTTTGTTTAGTTGGGTAATCTCTATAAGTTTAAAATATGTTCAGCCGAACACCCAGTATAGCAGTATTTTTGATGTAGTATTATTCGCAGTCCACTGTGCACTTTCTGTTTTTTTTTTTTTTTAATCTGTAATTGGCATACCATATTGTATAATGTTTTTTTTTTACATGCAGTATATTTCCATAGATAAATAATACTTATTTTGGGCAATCACTGTGTACAGAGGCGGCCGTTTCTCGACCAGTTTGAGATACACTCGCGGCGGTTTGTCGACGTCGAATTTAGGCCCCAACGCGACGGGTGGACCGGGCGTGCCGAAGGTTTACGTGAACCAGTGCGTCGACCACAGGCCCAGGACGGTCCTCGTGTCGGGATTCGAAGCTGACGAGATCGACGCCGTCGTGGCGCACTTTGCTGTGAGTTGCTAGACAGTTGTAGCAAGTTGTACTTTTGTTAGGACACCATATTGAAACTAATAATAGATCAACGTCGGTAACTAATAATTAAAAATATATATATACAGGTTGAGGTTTTAATAACTAGCCAAATTTGAATATAATGATCTTTGGTAAAAAACCGATAGCCATCTTCTTTCCTTTTAGTATCATTATATAGAAAAATATTGAGATACGACTACACAAACCTTTCCCGAAAAAACCAATAACTCTAGTCACCATTCATGCCTGCCGCCCCATTCCGTTACAAGGCCTCGGGCGCGTACGTTTACTATAGCGTTAAGAAGGCAACCAAACGTTATAAAATAACGCTGTAGATAAAATAATTTATTATGAAAATGTAACCCATATTTTTTATTTACGCAATAAGGTCTATTGGTGCGCTACCTAACACCTAGAAAAGTTTTGGCCGGTTACTAAAATCTCATCCTGTATATATTTCTTATCGCGTCGTGATAGCTCGAACGCAACGAACCTGTTTCAAATCTATAAGGCCATGTGGCCACGGTTCGAATCCGAGCGTGTACCAATGAGTTTTTCTGACTTGAGTACATTAACTATCACTGACTGCGTGCCTCGGAGAGCAAGTTAAGCAGTCGGTCCCGGCTGCTGTCAATAGATGATGGTCGTTAAAATCCGCTGACCTGCATTGGAGCAGCGTGATGGATTTAAGCTTCAAGCCCTCTCATGTTGAGGAGAGGCCTAAGCCCCTGCAGCGAGGTATAAAAAGAGCTGATGGAATGGAATAGAACCCTAAAAATTACGTCTTTTTTAATTCGTTGCGAAGCGACGTGAAGACAGAACAAACAAACAAAGGCACTTTTCATTTTAATATTTCATTTCAACAATGTCTTTATGCTGCTACTTATTAACATATTAACTTTTCTTCAATCATTATAAATCAATTGTCTCTGTCAATTAAATGGCTGGTGACTGTCAATCTGACCTAATTGGGTTAATGTGTAGTGCCTGGGTTAATCTGTTCTGTAGAAGAATAATGGCTGTCGATATTTTTATAGCAATACGGCGAGGTTGTCGGCCGTGAAGTGAACGCGGCGGTGCCGGAATTGACGCTTCAATACCGTGCGCGCGCCCAGGCCGAGCTTGCCGCGCAGCGTGGACGCAACTATAACGACCGCACGCTATCGGTAAGTGACGGTCTTATACACACTAGCGGGACGGGTGGCGGAGCGCAATCCGCTGGTGACGGTGGGCGACAGGACGGTTTAACCGCTCCGCCATTGTTGTAATGCGTAATGAACCGGCGGTTTCATACAAATAATCGACACTGGCGGATTTCCGCCTCGCCAACCGCTACGCAAACCGCTAGTTGCGTATAAGGCCTAAAGATCGACGTTGAATACCTATATTGAATGTGGTAATTTAATGCATGAAATAATAATTGATCCAATATTATTATTCTGTTGCACCCATAATAAAACTATTCATCTCTGTTAAAATTAATTTCCGTCTTGTAGCATGGAGTCCAAAGTGTTAAAAAAAAGCCAATTACGTCACGGATCACGTGCAGGGGGTATCGTAATCTGTAGGATATTTCTCAATTATTTTAAATTATTATTATTAATTAACAAATATATTGAAATTAATGGAAACAATTCTATTTTGAGTAAACCTCTTAATCAATATACACATGTAATATTTTAAATACTTTTGTTTAGGAATGCGGGGGGGGGGGGGGGGGGGAGGGCATTGGAAAAACTACCTTAGCGTTGAATATTTTTAAAGTGTTCTATATGAATTCATTATAGGGGGAAGTACAATTAAATTTTTTTGAAGACTTTTCAAAAGGTAATAATAAAAATAAATAATTTATTTAGGAACTATAAGAATTCACAAACTGTTTAAAAACTAAAACACGAAAAGAAATGGTACATTAACAAAAGGATAGCCATGACAATGAAATAACTAAATACTTAGGTAAATAAAACAAGGTTAATTATTTAATCAGTTCAATATTTTCCAGTGGAATATTAATCTATTTCGTAATCAAAGGCCAATATCTCTGACGATAAGGGGGCGTTTAAATATTACGTAAGTGGGCTTTTCAGTTCTCGACATACCCGCCCGTTGCCGTCTGAACGGGGCTGTAATGTAACTTTATAATTTACATATCTACTTTTAGAAAGGCTGTGGGGTCTGAAATCATTGGCGTAACTTTGACTTCCCTGTAACATACGCAATATCTACAAAAATTAGACACGCACGGCGTATATGAAATTCTACTTCGTGTAAATAGCTCCGTATTACTAAAACAGATCACGTGGGTGACGAATTCGAAGCCTGTGACCCCAGTGGCGCCCACGCCGACGCTAGCTACGACCGCGTCCGCTCCCGCTACGACACCGCTCAACACTACGAACGCTTCGACCACCGTCTCCGCGACGTCGCCCACGCAGCAGAATGGGCACAAGACCGACAATGGCCACGTTAAAGAGGACAACGATGAAACTGTGGTGAGTACCTACTAGTCAAATTGCGAACTAATATATTCACGTTCATCGATGTACCAATATAACTAGATGGGCTGTCCACGTTCTAAAGTGTCCGTGCAGAAAGTCATCCAAAACGTAATAAGTCTACCAACCGGATCTTAGTCAGTGTAATGGCTTAGCGTCGAATAAACGTGCGTGATGCCGACTTGTGTAGAGTAATAATTTATAAAACTACTCGTCAAAGACGCAAAAAAGACCTGAATATCGTATTTGCGGTAAGCAAATATTTTAATTTAACACTAGTTTATGCCTGCATACGGTTATTCGATTATTTTTTAGATTAATTTGAACATTATCACGATTTAATTCTCATCACATTCCCGTAAACAGTGTGACACGTTCGACACGTAATAAGTATTTGCATGGACTGATTCACATATCGGAGCGGCCGCGGGCGCCATCGGCCCGCGGACGCTTTTATTTCGCTTTTGTTTACCAATTACAAATCCTTATTATTAAAATTAATAAATCAATGTTCACATTGCATTTTTTTTAGCCCATTAATTTGTTTGAATCACAAAACTTTAGCGTATTCTTTATTTAACTATATTTTCTTTTAAAGCATAATTAACAGAAACTCTAGATCTGAGCACACTGTGTAACACTGTTTCCAAATTCCAGAATAAAAATTATTGCGATATGTCGGTCTACTTGTTGTGGTAGCGGAAGGGTGGGGAAACTGGGAGGGATAGGGCGGGGGAGGTATGAGGATTAGGGCAAGAAAGGGGAGGGGAAGAGCCCGTGCGAAACCGGGGCGGAACGTCATAGGATATATGTGTGAAATGGGAATGAAAGCGGGAAAGAATCAGTTCATAGTATAACAGAGAGATTGAAGCAGGAGTTAGAGGAGAGTAAAAGAGAGATAATGAGAACAGTGGTGGGAGCGGAGAACGACTACAAGGGTGTAACGTCTGTCCGCGCGGGCGAAGTCGCGTATAGAAGCCGATCTAGTGAAACTTTAATTTTTTTTCCAGGTGAAATATTATTGATATACCTATTACAAAATATATTACTGAGGTGGATTGGCACCCTGAATTTGGTACAGGCTGTTTTTAATTAAAATTGTTTAATTAATTTTAATATTAAAAAATAAAAGTATTAGAATAATAAGAACAATAGCCGGACTCAAACATTTATAAAAAGAAAATTGAAAGGGTCTGGTAAAAATCAAACTTATTCCCATTAGGAGAATAATAATAACACTTTTTTGGTGTCGGCATATGACGACCGCTTAGCCTAGCGGGTAGCAGCCCTGTCTATGTAGCTGAAGGTCCCGGGTTCAAATCCCAGGTCGGGTCAGTATTTATATGATGAATATTCATACTGGTACCGGGTTTTGGATGTTATATGTATGTGGTGTGTTCGCTTGGTATCCAAAGCACAAGCTAATGCTTAGTTTGGGGCCTAGACGTTGTTGTAATGTATTCATTATATACCTTGGTGTTTATACATTTTGGAGCATGCAATAACTTTGGTCCAAAAATGTAACAATTTTAATTAATAATTTGGCTGGACCGAATTTAGTGTGCCAACTCTCCTTAGTAATGTTTATATATATATTTTAATATATTTGCTATTAATACGGTCTATATGACATCGAAACTTGTACCGTAATGTTGTATTTTACTGTACTAGGCCTTTTTACTTTATACCAATCACAAACGAGCATTCTGTTTGTTACGCATGCGTGAACCGCGAAAAGCAACCCGCTTGCGCCTTTATTTCCCGCCGTCATTACATTTGAAATATCCACCTAATTTTAATTGCTAATGTATTGAAAAACGTTGTATGATGCTCGTACTCAGTAAGCTGGCTATTATAGTCATCGATTTATTATAAGGCTTATAAACACCTCGACTATAATATGCAGCTTACCATACTTTCTGTATGAAGAATATTTCACCTGGGAAAAAGAAATCGAAATCTTGTACTATCATAACATAATATTGAAATGTAGTAATTGATCTTTTTTTTTCAATCAGCTGGGCGTGGAACTCTCAGAAGATGTCCTGTTGCGTTTCGACGAGGAGGATGACGAGGACGCCGAAGACCGCTCCTGGCGACGTTGACGGCGGTGGACTTGTAGTTCACCGTACGACAACAGCAGCATCATCAGGACCCGCGCTCACAGGACCTGCGTTCCCAGGACCTGCATCCCCAGGACCTGTGAAGGCTATGATTCCAGTGGGAACGTTATTATGGACCTTGCTATTACTATCACTAGAAAATTTTATGTACATAACGAAAATAATCGGGCTATACGAGTCGGTACAGCTTTCGTGACGCTGCCGCGTTCTGTAAGGACGATGAAAATTTTAAATAACCTATTCAGTAATGACAGTTTACAAACGTTTACGAATGTAGGTGCCGTTGGAAAATTGCCGTCTCGCGTTGTGTACAGTACAATTTGTGTTACTTTTTCTACTGATATGGTAGAAAATAGGATATCTAGCGTTAGGAAAGTTGAAAATGGTTGTTCGATAGTCAGAGGTGTTAGACCTACCATTACAGGTGTTTCACCGATTCGTGACAAATAACGTAAGCGTTTGAACAAATAATTGCGATAAAATTAAAAAAAAAAAAAAACTTAAATGGAAGTTTGTTTTTAGTTTACAGGCTGTTTTCTCATTTGTCTTTTTTTTTAACCGTGAGTGGGAGGGGGGGGGGATTACAGAAGTTTTTATTGACTTTTTAGTTCACTGCTAATTCATTCAGGTATTTTTTTTGCAAATCAGATATTTCGGAAACATAAATATAACATATTCGCTTTGATTTGATAGTTAATTTCCTCTGAAAGAAATTGTGACCCATCGATTCGGATTATTAATGGATTTTTCATCAAGATATATTTCATACGATCGCTAATGCTTCACGACATTTTGTGAATACTGTGTGCCTCATGTTGAAAGATAATTTATACCAACTGATCAAGTATAAAAACAAAACAAGAGATTTACGAAAAAAAATGACGTTATTTTTATTCAAAACAAGGTGTATTTAAGGTTAGTGTTATCTCTCTACGGCGGGTGGACGTCTGCGCGGAATAACTACTATAATAAAGTAGGTCGATTCGATCGTTGATCTCGTACATGACCTAGAACCACTATGTGTGCTAGTACGCTAATTACCGCCGCGCGGCAGCTACCCACCTTACAAGAGACAACATACCGTCAGCCACGTACCCCACTGAAGAGGTTTAGGCCTCCTCTCGGGATGAGGGGGCTTGGAGCTTAATTCACCACGGTGCTCCATGCGGGTTGGTGTGGATTTTAACGACTGCCATCTATTGATGGCAACCGGGAGCGACGGCTTAACGTGCTCTCCGAGGCACAGAGTCAGTAATAGTTATGTACATAGTCAGGAAAAAATCATGGGTACATGCCCTGGCATTCGAATCACAGCCTTCTAAACAAGAAGTAGGTTCCTAGGTGCTATCACGACAGAGACAACATTGACCATAAATAGTCATTATTTTGATATGTTAAAACATTTTTTTATATTTGTTAGTCGTTACTTAATCATTTGAACCAATTTGGTCCAATATGAAAGATACATCTTGCATGGTTTGCATGCTTAACTCGAGTAAATCAAATTATTTATGCCATCGTAGATAGAAAGATAATTCGGATATCCCACAAAACACTGCTACGAATAATATCTAGATGATTGCGCATGCGGTAAGACTACAGTGCATCATGTTAAGATAAATATTTGATTAAAGTCAAATGACTAATTTTGTAGAAAGTATTTTTATTGTTTATTGTATTGTAAAGTTTGTATAATAGGAAATCACAATCGTTTGCTATCGAGTAACGGTTGCGATACACTCTTTAGTTCGCGGCACGTTGAATGATGACTAATCCACATTTTACAAAAAAAAAAAAAAAAACGAGCAATGCAGATTTCATTGCAAACGAGACGTGCCTAACTCGATTAAGATAATTTATGAAATAACCTGCTCTACCCAAGATTGTAGTTTATTTATTGATGATTTTTCTAAGACTTTAACTTGGATATTGTTTTTTTTTTAATTAAGATCTTATTGGCGGAGGCTACAGCGTAAACCATACAACGATAATCGTTTTATATCACGTTAATGAGCGCGTCCTCTTCAACAAAATTACGTATGATACGCCATTACACTTGCTCGATATAACAAACTGATGGTTATACTTTTTGAATTTCGGAAAAATAAATGCCGATTACGACCAGCTGGTGACGTCACTCGGTGCTGCTACGTAGAAATGATCCACGTTAGCCCATAGTAATGTAACCGAGTGACGTCATAGCACGATTTACTTTAAAATTTTATATCTTCAGCATTTTTGTAGATATCAATAAAATTCTTTTACTTATTAGTTTTTCTTAATAAATATAACATATTTGTATAGAATGCAAAAATTACAAGACTATAGAGAATTTATTAAAATAAAAACATCACATTAATTTTAATAATTGTAGCGTACTATAGGTTTTAGATATACTGTCATACTTAATTAATAAGGTAAAATCTTAAAGATTTGGAAAATTAAAACTATTATTTTTGAATGGGAAAGTTTATCATACCTTGTAGTCTAAAATCTCGATCTATCTTGTGAACCCCTCATTTTTTTCCCAGTCGAAATATTGTTCATATATTATAAAGTATATTAATAAACATTACTAAGGAAGGTTGGCACCCTCAATTTGACACAGACTATTTTTTTAATTAAACTTTTTAAAATGAATTTTAGCATACAAAAATAAAAGTAATTATATCAGAATAATCAAAAAAAAAAAAATATTCAGATTAAATATTAAAAAAAAAATATTCAAAATTTCTTGTAAAAATTAAACTTTGTTTTCCATTAGAATAATAATAATACTTTAGTTGGTGTAGGAATACACCTTAGAAGTTATGTACAAAAATGTACATAGAAAAAAAAGTGTTATTAAAAAAAAAAAATTAATTAAAAATAGTTTGGGCCAAATTTAGGGTGCCAACCTTCCTTAGTAATGTTTATTATTATATTTTATAGTATATGACCGATATTTCGCCTGGAAAAAGAATGAGGGGTTCATAAGATAGGCCGGGATCCAACCACGCATAACATTGAATCATTCGATCTTGTACTTTGGCGTGAGGATGGGTCACAATTTCTCCAGTCAGTCTTCGGCATCTAGTTATATACCGAAATAGCCGCTAATAGAAAATGGTTGCCGATCGTTATATCCTTAGAATAACACTGTAATATTGGTTTAGGTAAACGGTGAGTTAGGGTTTTGTCATATTCGAGATTATTCGTGTCTTTACGTTATTTTGGGACCGTTTGACGGTATAAAGCGGAGCGGGAAAAGCCGAAAAACGTTAACGTTCTCTGATTGGCCATCAGATTCGCTTGCGTTTTCCGATTGGCCAAATCGAATTGCACAACTCTTTCGACCAGTTGGTATTGGTCGAAAGATTTGTATATTCAAGTAAACTCGTGTAGTGTTGACCATAGAAGTAGGAATAATATAAGACTAGAAAGAGCGCTATTCAACTGAACTATTACAACATCGTAAGCGGTAAATGCGGGGGAATAAAATACGTACAGCGACGGTAAGTCGCAGGAAGAGGAAATAAAGCGTCAGACTTAACTACATTGTTTTCGATCATTTTTCCTTATTAAAATTAATATTGTACCGGACTTCTACTAAGCGCTTTTGCGAAACGCGGCGCGATAACCACACTTAATTTAAGTGTAGTTTCGATAAGGTAGCGTAAGCCTGGTATGTTCTAGTGTCCAGCTTGTATTATTCCTATTTCTATGTAAAGAATGGAAATTTTGACGACCGCAACAAGTAGCGATTTTTTTCTTATCCACATCAATACGTATCAGAAATATTTGTTCACTATTATACTATATGAAGACATGAGTGGCCAAAGGTTGTAACTCACAAAATAGAAATTTTGAGAAAACAGAGTTTAAAGTTTCTCTTAATACGAACCTTGTTATGCATTTCCTACTTGTTCTTTAAAATTAATTAAAAATTATAAAAGAAACCGCTCTTATAGCATTGGCATTAGATTAAGTGCATCATTAAACCTTTGTTACACTGAAAAAAACAGGTTTTTAATTTTTTGCAGTTATGACCTTTGGCCACTCATGTCTTCATATGTGCACGCGCAATATTATAATTACACGTATTTTAGGCTTTTTTTTTTTATAAATAAACTGGTATGACCCTGTGAATGTGAAAATTGCCTTATTGAAAATTTTAGAAGAAATCGTTTATTTGAATTTTATTTTTCTGTCACACATATTCGTTTATATACGTGATTTGAAAAAAAAAGTGCGGTTACTGTACAAAAAAAATAAATACAATTTTATTTTGCAAAGTTTTCATAAATTTTTTGTATGTCTTTATTGCCGTGCAACTTCATTAAAAAAAAAAAAAACAATGTAAATATTTGTTACAAAATGTACATATTATTATATTAGTTTTATGTATATAACATGCGCTGCGTTGCCCCGGCATAGTCTTTAGTCAAACTTAGTTTTTATTTTATTTTTTTATGTTATAACTGTTTTTAGCGTGTAACACATAATTTTAACGTACATTATACATTCAAAATGTTAATTAAATTGGAATATTTTTTTTTATTTTCACAATTGTTCAATAGACAACGTAGAGGTATGGTAGAACCATAGTGATCATAGTGACATTTTTGCTGAATTTACTTTTAAACATGAGTGCATAAGAAAAGAATAAATTGTTCGTGCCACACTGATTCGAGTGTAAAAATAACATCCTTTTCTATTTGTGTAGTTGTCTATTGCACTCTTCTAAGCGACAATGGGGATCCCAACTGCCAATTTCTTCCTACAGAGGGCGATTCGTTGACATGTGTCCGTTGATGTATGCCACATGCATAAAATTTCTAACCTATGTTGTATAATATTTAAAATTATTGTGTATATATAAAACCCCCTCCTCACCCTGGCGGAGGCCTAAGCCCCTGCAGTGGGGTAAAATGGGCTGCTGGATGAGTGTATATATTACTGTCACTTGCTTTCTTGTTTTCGAAGATTATCATGTTAAGTTGCCAACAGTCCGTACCTGTCAACAAGGTCCGCTTTCCTTCCGGATGTGAATATGGTATTTGACAATTTTATTTTTAATTTACTTTATATGAAGGAGTTTTCTAGTCTGAATATATAATAATAGTGAAGGGATTTCCAAAAATGCATCACTATCGACCTATTCGCTACTCATTAACCATATTTGGTCAGATTGAATGTCACGATCCTTTTGATGAACAGACAATTGATTGGTAATGATTGATGACTAGTTAGTGTCGTGATAGCCCAGAGCGCAACGAACCTGTCTCAAATTTATAAGGCCCCATAGTGCCATGGTTCGAATCCGGGCGTGTACCAATGAGTTTTTCTGACTTAAGTACACAATATCACTGACACCGTGCTTTGGAGGGCACGTTAAACAGTCGGTCCCGGACGCTGTCTATAGATGGCGGTCGTTACAGTTCCCAACCCGCAATGGAGCAGCATGGTGGACTTAAGCTCCAAGTCCCCCCTCTTCTCCCTGGGGGAGGTCTAAGCCCCTGCAGTGGGGTAAAAATGGGCTGATGACGATGACTAGTTAAAAGGTTAACAAAGTTATGAATGTTTAAAATGTCCTGTTAGAGAGGGCTATACCGCACAGCATACGTATGCGTGACGTCAGGCCATTTAAAATAATGTTAAATTTCGTTTTGTATGAAAGAGACAGAGATACAATTTCAATAGCTTATAATTTCAATACTCTTCAATCAAATACGATTTTGTTTATAAAGAATGAGCGCCAAATCTGCCTAGTAAAATCAAGTATAAAAGGGGTTATCACAGTGATGCTTAGTTTTTGGTAAATTAGTTATATACATTGTATCAGTAAATAATACAATTACGATTTTGATTATAATAATAATAATAATAATAACAACACACACAATCACAACAACGCCTAAGTCCCAAACTAAGCATTAGCTTGTATTTTGGGTACCAAGGGAAGACACCACATACTTATAACAACCAAGACCCGTTGCCAGTATTAATATTCATCATATAAATACTGACCCAACCTGGGATTCGAACCCGGGAGCTCCAGCTTCGCAGGCAGGGTCGCTGCCCACTAGGCTAAGCGGTCGTCAAAATTTGTACAATGGGGTTTCTTTGATATTTTTGTAAACATTTAAGTGCATTAAATTAATTATATGCCTTTGCTTCTGGAACCATGGGGAAAAAAAAAGTTGTCATGTCGTCACATTCATTGTTGATTGACGCCAACAATGAATGATACAGCTGATACAGACATATGTGCAATCAATCACAGATTCAATCAATGCAATGTAGTATCAATCAGTATTATTTGACGTACCGTTTTTTTTTTTTTTATGTAGGCAGAAGAAAATTATATTTTAATTTGTTTTTACAAATATCTGTAAAAACCCACATTATATATTGTTATTATAATTATATTATTTCTATTTAAGAACCAAGTTTTTCATACGCATCCGTTCGTCCATCGCCTTCACAAACCATTGCATCATTTTGACAAGGCAAACGGTGGCTCTCATTCTTTGTTACTGTATAAAGTTTATTTTTACATTTACTTAATAAATTTAATATCATCATCATCATCAGCCCATTTTTACCCCACTGCAGGGGCTTAGGCCTCCCCCAGGAGAGGAGGAGGGCTTAGAGTTTAAGTCCACCACGCTGCTCCATCCAAATTTAATATAATACTTTCAATATTAGTCAACTACCATATTGCATTCTTTCCTTCTTTAATTCAGCATTCAAACCCTTTAAACTCCATATTGGCAGGGTATAACACGGAGGACTAGAAAAACTTCAACAAAAATCACTAACACATTACTTGGCAGTGAGTCGCTTGACATGAATGCAGTCGGGTTGCCACTGGCGCCATCTATGCTGCGCTCTGCGTTTGGAACGCCATTCGCACTGCAATGATGTAATGATCACAATGGTTCTCATTTACTCGGATGATTTTCTATGCACAGCTTTGCTTGCCGTTTATGTATCTATCAACTATCGAAAGGGAAATGAATTGCTACATTATTTTTTTTAGCTATAACAAGCAAAGGTTACATTATAGGGCTTGGAACTAAAGAGATTTCGTTTTGGGATACGAGATATTGTAAGTTTAATTGTTTGTATTAATGTTTATATTAAAGCAGTTTTATTTTGTGTTTGTGTGATAGTTTTAAATTTGCTGTCGGCGGGCGATTCGATATTTAACAAAACGGTATATGTAAATGATTTATACGACTTGTAACAGAATTAACCAGAAGGGGGGTATAGACCATCTATCCGTCCATACCGACCCATAATGCCCTACTGCAGGGGCGTAGGCCTTCTCTCAGGATGAGGGTGCTTAGAGCTTAATCCATTATGATACTCCAGTGCGGTTTGGTGGACGTTAAAGACTAACATCTGTTGATGGCAACTAAGAGAAAACGGATAGTGCTTTCACAATTATAACAGAATCTATTTCGACAATAATATTAACATGTTGATTTTTTTAGATTCCATTACATAAAAATTAAGAACACGCAAGTTGATACCGCTGAAAATTAACCTTACCCAATCCGTGATACTACATTATCGTTTTATTAGGCTATACAAGCTAATTTATAGAAATTAAGCTTATACCATCTGCCTTTTAATGCTCTATTTCAGGGGCTTAGGCCTCCTCTCGGGATGAGGACATTGGAGCTTAATCCATTACGCTGCTTCCGTGTGGGTTGGTGTATGTTAACGGCTGCCGTCTGATGATAGCGGACGACCGGGAGAGACGGTTTAACGTGCTCTCCGAGGCGCAGTCAGTGATAGTTATGTACATATGTTAGATTAAACTCATTGGTACATGCTCTGGCATTCGAACCACGGCTTTCTGAACAGGAAGCGGGCTCTCTACCACTCGACTGTCACAACAGTAAGCTTATCAAGGTTATAAAAGTTATTAATTTATTATAGCTAGTACGGACGCTACCCGCAACGAACCTGTTTCAAATTTATATGGCCCCATAGGGCCATGGTTCGAATCCGGGCGTGTACCAATGAGTTTTTCTGACTTAAGTACACAACTATCACTGACTCCGTGCTTCGGAGGACATGTTAAGCAGTCGGTCCCGGACGCTGTCAATAGATGGCGGTCGTTACAGTCCCCAACCCGCAGTGGAGCAGCGTGGTGGATTTAAGCTCCAAGCCCCCCTCCTCACCCTGGGGGAGGCCTAAGCCCCTGCAGTGGGATAAAAAATGGGCTGATGAAGTGAAGTGAAGTACGGACGCAAATTCTTGATTATCATAATTCGTAGTTCATTAAGTATTACTAATTGTATAAAATAGTATAATTTGTTTTTTTTTAATTTACAAAGTACCTTTTGATATGTTCATAAATAACAGAGAAAAAATAGTTTGTGTGTAACCCCCCTTTTTTAAAACTTAACTCGTAAGATATATGTCGAAGGAAACTCATAATTTTTTTTTTAAATAGAATGCTTTATATTATGGCTGGTGTATTTTCTTCTATTAATTTTTCACAAAAAAAAATTTTATAAAAAATAACTATCTTCCTGTACGAGCGTAGTGAAAATTCAGTCTGCCCTGGGGATACAGGCCGTTCGGTTATGGAATCTGTGTCGCTCTGTGCTCCAAAATATTTTTATTTTATTTACTAAAATTTTTCGCTTTTAATTTGATATTTAAGATGAAAAATTCATCTTAATAATAATATAATTCTGTTACATGTTGCGTATAAACGTTGTAAATTAAATGAATTTTGTTTTGTAATTGTATTGATGCTGTTCAAAAAAATTTTTTGACAAGGGATTTCTTTTTGTTAAGTTCGAACCACTTGCAAACATAATTTAGTGTATAATAATTTGTTGTATTGACATTTCAATTGTGAAAGTAGAAATCTTTTTTTTTTTACTAAAAAATTGGAGTTGATAATTCTTAAATTGGTATTGTCTAAAAAAGAGTAAAAGATGGTCTAAAAAGATTTCTACTTGATAAATTGTCAAATATTTAAGTAATAGTTTGTTGATTGTCTTGTCATGTACTGGTTTCCTTGGAGAAAAAAAAAGAAAGAAAGATAGAAAAGAATGGAACATGGCCGTCGCAAAGATTAAAAAATTAAATCACAACAATGACTAAGAACAGCAATAAAAAAGAATATCCCGACGGCTTACTATATCGAGAAGGTGTTTGTAAATAAAACTTGATGGCGGTTTTGCAACGCATTGTTTGTAACACAAGAAAAGAGTGGCTTGTGATCGATTGCTTTTGTTTGTTTTTGTTTATAAAAAAAAAATATGCGTACCGAAAAAAATAATTGCAACCGCCAAATTAAAAAAAAAAAACTTGGATCGACAGTTTCGTTCACATACGTCAAGTTTCAATTTTTTTTCAGCTTTCTTTTTCAGTTTCGCAAGACGGATGGCGTGTGTAAGTATTTACAGAAAAGTGCTACAAGCAGTAAACTAGGAACAAGTATAGAATAGAAACTCGTATGAAAAACGCGCGAGAAAGTGCATTTAAAAACGTGTAAATTCCAATTTTTAAAATTATGCATATTGTTAAGTCCAGATATACAGGATGAAATTTTAACAACCATTAAAAAAATATCTAGATGTTAGGTATCACCAGTAGACCTCACTATGTAAATAAAAAATATAGGAAACATTTTGAGAATAAATTATTTTATCTAGTGTTATTTTATAACGTTTTGTTGCCTTCTTTGTGACGACACATCCTAGACCTCTAGCCCGACACGGGACGGAGCGTACAGCGGCCGTGAATGGTGACTAGAGTTATTGGTTTTTTCGGGAAAGGTTTGTGTAATCATATTTCAATAATTTTCTATTGAACGATGCTAAAAGGAAACAAGACGGCCATCGGTTTTGTGAATGGTTGTTAAAATTTCACCTTGTATAGGATGCACTAAAACACCGATTTAGTTGTACTTAACTTTATTATGAACCAAAATCACAAGTTATTTTAATTACACATTACACTTTTATCCCACTTGACTTATCAAGAAAATTGACTCGCGTCGAGGTCCTTATATATAGGCATTATACAAGGTGAGATTTTATTAACCGGCCAAAATTTTTCTAGGTGTTAGGTATCACCAATAGACCTCATTGCGTAAATAAAAAATATGGGTTACATTTTCAAAATAAATTATTTTATCTACAATTTATTTTATAACGTTTGGTTGCCTTCTTATCGCTATAGTAAACGTACGCACCCGAGGCCTTTGAAACGGAATGATGCGGCGGGCAAGAATGGTAACTAGAGTTTTTGGTTCTTTCGGGAAAGGTTTACGTAGTGATATCTCAATATTTTTCTATAGAACGATACTAAAAGGAAACAAGACGGCTATAGGTTTTCTACCAAAGATCATTATATTAAAATTTGGCTGGTCATAAAAATCTCAGCCTGTATAGGCCTCAAAAATCCCCACCACGCAACATTTCGAAGTTCCTCGTCGTCGAACATTCTATTTTTAAATCCTTGTCACAATTTACCGTAGGAATTTTCTAGACGCCATGGCGCCAGTCTTTGTGTGGTCTCAAAAATCGAATTTTTCAGCGCGCCATCGGTTTGACAAACACAGTTTTTGAATTTTAATTTAATTAGTGAAATTCATTTTTTAACTCTGAATTTCTCGATCTGTATTTGGTCGACGTGTATGAAAACCGTGCATCGATGTACCAATTAACCAGATGAGCTGTCCGCGTGCTAAAGTGTCCGCGCAGAAAATCATCCAAAACACAATAAGTTCACCAACCGGCTTTTAGTCAGTGTAATGGCTTAGCGTCGAATGAACGTGCGCGATGCCGACTTGTGTCGTAAAAATTTGTAAAACTACTCCTCAAAGACGCAAAAGAGCTGAATATCGTATTTGCGGTAAGTAAACATTTAACATTAGTTTATGCCTGCAGACGGTTATTCGATTATTTTTTAATTTAATTCTCGTCACATTCCCGTAAACAGTGACACGTCCGACCCGTAATAAGTATTTGCATGGACTGACGGACACATCGGCGCAGCTGCTGGCAGCATCAGCCCACGTACGTTGCGGACGCTTTTATTTCGCTTTTGTTTACCGAATACAAATCCTTATTATTAAAATTAATAAATCAATGTACCCGTGTAATCTATTCGAATACGTTCTATAACACATCGACGTGCTTCTCATACGTAGACGTTACAATATTTGTAGATAATTTTATGATACAATTTTCTTCTAATCTATTTTTTTGAATAAAAATACCGTTTATGAGAAAAATCCAAAAATACGGAAAATTTTGACCTTTGACCTTGAATAACTTTTAGTGTTTTATATATAATAATGTACTCAAGTCAAGGTCTGTATGTAAGAGCGATGAAACTCTCCAATGCTATGAGAAGGCGGTTGCAGCTTCACGCAAAATTTTAGAAATAATATCTTTTTCATTTTTATATTAAAACTAGGAAGAAAGTAATTTTTAACACAACACAGTGATACTAACACAATATGGACCTTGCGTTTTCTACCGCTACTTGGGAACAATTTTCATTGGAGAAAGTTGTGTAGTGACAAATTTCCATACAAACGACATTAACAGTTGCACCCCAATAAACCTTAACCGATTCGCGCAAAAATAATATATGGTATTCAGATCAGCAAAAAGTAGGTTTATACGTTTCTAATTTTTTTTTTTACCTATTGACTAGCTATATTTTTCTCCACTTATAAGGATTGTATAGTGGCTTTCTATAGAAACGGCGTTAACGGCGTTTTTAGTGTTTTAAATATTTTGATACATAAGAAAAAATAAAACCTTAAACGCGCGGGATTTTCTTTCGAAATTGTTCCATTTTTATTTTCACAATATCTCATCGAAATCCATATATTTTTTATTTTCTTCATTTTTTCACATGTGAAAATGTAATTAGTTTTATATTGAACATATGAAAAATGAAACAATTCCGGAAAAAAAAATCCCGCGCTTTATGATTTATCAAAATATTAAGTCCAGACCACGAAAATTGATGAAGGGTTTCCGAAAGTAACTTCTGTAAGCGTTGAAATGATTTCTTGTGCAATGCAATATACGGCACCGAACTTTGAATTAATTCAATATAGGATTAGTGCTGACCGATTAGTTTGAGAGCCAAAGTTATCTCATTCGACCATAGAAAACATAAATTTGACAGTAGCTTATGGTTTTAATTTTTAATTGAGTCAGAAATGTCACTTCATAGTGAGAAAACTGTTAAACGCGATTTCGCGTGAGTGAAGACCGGCGCACACGGACCTCGCGAACTGAAACTCGTTATCTTGCACCAGCAAGCTAGAGTATGAGTGGTTAGACGGTAAACGCTGAAGAGGGCTTCTAGTCAATTCGTACTTTAATACATTTGAGTCATCGGATTAGGAAGGGAGACAAGCGGGACACGTGCGCATGGCCCACGCGATTGGTCACCTAGATGTTCTTCCCCTCCCGTGTCTTTGTGTATTACCTATAACAACTAGTTGTATAATAGTAAAATAAAAGGCAAATAAAAAATTCAAGTAAATAAAGCGAAACTGCTGGAACATTAAAAAGCATACAACCACTATTCCATGCATAGGTGTTAAGACAACAGAAAATCCTTTAACGAATTGCCGCTTTCTCGTTTTTTTTTCTAGCAGCTAGTAATTTTTTTTTTAATGTATACATCACAACACAACGTCTTGGCCCAAACTAAGCATTAGCTTTTGTTATGGGTGCCAAGCGAAGACACCACATACATATAATAATAATTGTTTATTTCAGACTTTACAGTCCATATATGAAATACACAATATTATATGCACTATATACCTACATTATTAGGATTTACAAGGTATATAAGATTTACAACCAAGACCCGGTACTAGTATCAATATTCATTATACAAATACTGACCCGACCTGGGATTCGAATCCGGGAGCTCCAGCTTCGTAGACAGGGTCGCTACCCACTAGGCTAAGCGGTTGGCATTTCTATATATCGTTATCATTGATCATGGTAAATTTTTAGCTCAAATCTATGTGAATTAAATAATTCAGTTAAAAGTATAAAGTCATATTACAAAATTGTTGATAAGTAATGTTTTTCTATTAGAATTTTATACCGCAATTCAACAAAGGTGTATAAAAGTTTATTTAACAGAAGGGAAAATTGTTCTCTGATCAGGTAACTTCAAGCGTAGGTACTTTCCGAGTATGAGTAATGAAATATTAGATTGTTACACAAGAGGTGAAAGATCTTTTCGTGCTGTACGAGTCACATTTTAGCAGTCCTTGCATATTTTGACAGGATAAATTCTCGGCGGCAGCTGGGGGGAACAACTGAGTAAACTTGTATAACTATACTTAATGCGGGTTCGATTCACGCCCGGGACAAATGTTTGTGTGCATGAACATGTCTATTTGTTCCATGTCTGAATGTAAAAAAATCAACGGATCTCCTGCTTTCGCACGAACTTCTTACGACATTGGAAATGAACCTAACGGAATAAAGTAAACACACATATTTTGGATAATGTTTTTCGAAATATGTAAATTTTTTTCGCAAAAAAAAATAACACTAACAATCTGTACATTTCGATCGAACAAACCGAATTAGTACGAAAGGTAACACCGACGCATATCCGACTTCCAACTAAGGGCACCCTTAACCACTACTTCCGGTTGTCCAATTCTAACAATTTTAGTCTCAATCGATCCCCCTTTTATTACCCCGAGCCTTTTTTTTATTTTTTTCTTATTCGGACTTAGTTTCCGAGATATCGGGCTGCCAAAATGAAAATCGTGGGAAAAAATTGCTATTTTTTTTGTTTTTGAACTTTTTTCAAATTGTCTTTTGTCATCTTGTAGAGCTCGCCGCGCTGCGTCTTTTGACACCACGTTCATCCCGATATCTCGAAAACTCTTTGTGCAATCTGCCTGTCTCATAAAACTCCCAAATGACCCCCTATACTCCAACGAAATGAAAGTCATTTCCAATGACAAAAAACAAATCTCTACTTTGAAAAACCTTCTACGATATGAAAGTCATTTCCAATGACAATATCTTGAATATTTAAGTATATCAGTTGTCTAATACCTATAATACAAGCATTATACTTGCTTATTTTGGGACTAGAGGGCGCTGCATGGGATGTCCCAGGTGTTATCATTATTATAACAAATACTTGCAAAGCTTGTACTATGGGTACCAAACAACTGCTATGCATACTTAAAATATTCTTTTATTTAACGTATAGGTACATATTTACACCCAGCCATTGAACAAATAGACATGTCCATGCACACAAATATTTGTCCCGGGTGAGAATTGAACCCGCGACCCTTGGCTCCGCAGTTAGGCTCTCTAACCACTCGGTCATTAACTTCAGAGCTACACAGATCAGTGGCAAGTACCTACTGTAGCGTTGGGCGATTGGGACGTCTTCTAGTACTGCCGCGATTACCTACACTCCTGCACCTTCTTTAGGTGTCTCAGACTTCCAGTTTGCAACCTTGCGTCCTAACCAATAAACCAACCTGCGCCTGTCAAATCTTTTGTTGTCAAGTAGCATGGTAGTGGGTGTTCTATAGGTATCGATTTTCTCTTATTGTTACAATGTGTTCTTGGAACTGTCGTAGCTATTCTTGTAGGTACGTTATGCACTTGTTTTTGCAAACCCACCATATCGTCTTAACAAGTGGGCCAGCTCCAGCTACTGTCAGGCTTCGGAACCGGCTCGTGACAAGCCACAACGGTTGGTATAACCACTGTCTGTACGCGGCGGTACTCGGCTACTGAGGGTTTATAACTGCTCCGACTTTTAAGAGACGCGTCTTCCAAACCGCTTGACAACCGCTTAGCCTAGTGGGTAGCAACACTGCCTACGAAGCTGGAGGTCCCGGGTTCGAATCCCAGGTCGGTTCAGTATTAATATGATGAATATTGATACTGATACCGGGTCTTGGTTTTTATATGTATGTGGTGTCTTCGTTTGGTACCCAAAACACAAATTAATGCTTAGTTTGAGGCCTAGATGTTGTTATGATGTATATACCTACGTTATTATAAAGAAAACCGCTTACCGAAAGATGAACTGCATGATCACTTTTCTGTGCCAGCTCAAGCGGCGGCAGGTTGCCGTTGAATGAATTCATCCATGTTTTATTTGCTTCTCCACACCACAACACCACCAGACCACAGTACCAAATTCACTATCTATCGACACAATAATAATAATATCTGGTACATTCCACACAGCGCCATCTAGTCCCAAAGTTAGCAAGTATTATGCTTGTATTATGGGGTACTAGACAACTGATACATATTGTTAAATATTCTTTTTTTATATATATAATGTTTACATAGGTATATAGATACTTTTACACCCAGACACGGAACAAATAGACATGTTCATGCACACAAATATTTGTCCCGGGTGGGGATCGAACCCGAGACCCTCGGCTCCGCAGTTAGGGTCTCTAACCACTCGGCCAACCGGTCAGTCAACAACATCAACGACATCAACTCCTTATTAATTATTCTCGTTTAATATACAATGAAATTGACCTCGAACGCAACCGCGATCCTAACTGCGAAGCCAAGGGTCGCGGGATCGTATCCCGCCCGGGATAAATATTTGTGTGCATGAACATGTCTATTTGTCCCGGGTCTGGGTATAAAATATATGTATATAATTATAAAGAATATTTAAGTATGTTTATTAGTTGTCTGATACCCATAATACAAGCTGTGCTTAGTTTGGGACCAGATGGCGCTGTGAGCCGCTGTGTCGGTCGAATGTCCCAGGTATTATTATTATAACTAGTAATGGTCGCCTAGCGGTTGAAGTTCGACCGTACTCACTTTTTGAAACCACCAATAACAAATAGGCGAGAGTTAGTCAAATCAAACTGCATCAAACGACAGACTATTAACTCCTATATGGTTGCCAGTATTTGTAACACATATTAAGTATACAGGGTGAGGTTTTAATGACCAGCCAAATTTTAATATAATGATCTTTGGTAAAAAATTGATAGCCGTCTTGTTTCATTTTAGTATCGTTCTATAGAAAAATATTGAGATATGACTACACAAACCTTTCCCAAAAAAAACCAATAACTCGCGTCACCATTGGCGCCCGCTGTCCCATTCCGTTTCAAGGCCTCGGACGTGCACGTTTACTATAGCGTTAGGAAGGCAACCAAACGTTATAAAATTACACTGTAGATAAAATAATTAATTATGAAAATGTAACCTATATTTTTCATTTACGCAATGAGGTCTATTGGTGATACCTAACATCTAGAAAAATTTTGGCCGGTGACTAAAATCTCACCCTGTATATATATATATATATATTAGCTTTTGGCACTCCTTTTCCATATAAACTTTACCTATGCCAAACCTCACACTCCTTCGTTCCCACGATATGTTTTAATAAGGGTACAAAGTTTTCTCAAGTGGTTTGATTCCCTGTTAAAGTAACAAATTTTTTATAAATGCAAATATGCCGTTTTGTTTTGTAAGCGCGTTAATGATTCATTTGAACACTTTTTTCTTGGGGTTTGGCCATAGTTTCATTTCAAAAACTCAGCCTGTTTATAGATTTTAGCTTTCTGCACTCCTGCTCTACATAAACCAAAAAACATAAACTATACCAAATTTCACACTTCTATACGTGCGCGCAGTATGCTTAAAAAGGGATCTAAAGGTTTCCCTTCACGTTTTTATATATAGATTAATTGAAACACTATTCCTCGTTAAGTGTCAAGTAGGTACTCCTCATGTAGGGTGTTAGAAAGCTCGAACGTTCTAATGCTTTTCAGAAAAAAAAAATTTTGCATTGGTTGTCGCTTGTTTTTGACCGTACGTTCTAGAATAGCTGTCGGAAATGTGACAATAACAATAGCAATAATGACTCTCTTTTCTTTTAGGGTTTCGTACTTCGAAATGGAAAGAAACCACTTTTACACACTGAGGATAGTGCTGTAATGAATTCAGATTGTGTTATCATGTTTTCACTGTCAGTAGAGCAATTGATGATCATCGTCATCAGTCCATTTTACCCCACTGCAGGGGCTTAGGCCTCCCCAGGTTTGGAGCTTAAATCCACCGCGCTACTCCACTGCGGATTGGGAATTGTAACGACCGCCATCTATTGACAGCGTCTGGGACCGACTGCTTAACGTGCTTTCCGACGCATGGAGTCAGTGATAGTTAACGTACTTAAGTCAGAAAAACTCATTGGTACACGCCCGGATTCGAATCATGACCCTACGGCCTTATCAATTTGAGACAGGTTCGTTGCGCTCTGTGCTATCACGACACATTGATGATCAGGATCACCATAAATACCAGGAATCCGAGGAAGAAAAACTGCTCGTCATAATTACGTCACAGGAACCATAATTTCCGGTGACGCATATTTTTTTCCTCATTGTATTCCACGTTTTTTAATTTTTTTTTTAATTTATTTTCAAATCAAGGTTCATTTTCATTTAAGGTTTGTAATAATGCTTTTATCGTCATCGAGATACATTCACTAAATAAAAACGTTTAATTACAGGTACCTAGTTGTAGACGTCTTATAGTTCCAATCAAACTTTATGGCGGATCGGAATACAACGCTTTATGCATGCTTGCGCAGGTTCAGTCATTTGCCCCTCGCTCCACTGCGTCCCGCTACACCTAAAACTGGTTACAGCGACGCGACTTGTGCCTATGTTCACATCGGCCATTAAGGTTGATTGGAACTGTACCATTATTTGAAAAGTAGGTACATAATACGATCAACTGTTTTCTGCAAATATGAAGCTGTATTATGGGGGTCTTTCATTGTTCGACAAATTTGCATAGACACCTGCGCGCCCGACTTACCGCGCAAGTAGTGCCGGGTTGGAATTTCTACACAGAAGGTGTAGCCTGACCAGCTAAACGACATCCTCAACCTATACTCCGGAGAGCGTATAGGATTTGACATGAACGACGACCGGACGCATTGAGGATGTTTCGGCGCGTTAATGCCATTGACGGGCGGTGCCTTAAGGGCGCCCCGCCTCGTCGGCGTATGATTATACTTCGGATGAGGGTCGACACGTGTCAATCCCTCGACAGAGGAGGGCAGTTCGAGCTGGATGGGCCGACTGTGAACAAACAAGGCTCAGATGCCATTCGAGCAGATTTATTACTTTAACTAAGTGATATCGGGTGGTAGGTACGGCTCTCCTAAGCAGACTGAAGGTCTGATCTGCCAAAAGTCCTGAGAATCTCTACCTCGGCGGTGAGATCGTCCGGTGGATTTGTAAATACATATTGTTGACGTCTGAGAAGACTGACGATGAACACTTTTCTCAGGGTAGGATCACTTTGTCGTCCATTCGTCCGTCCGCTGTCAAGATCCTTTTATTCAGGAACTGGTTAAGTATAATTTTTTTTTTTTTTTAATAATATTGAGATGATAAGATGAGAATTGAGAAAATAAGATTTAATAATTGAGGGTATTATCAAATATTCAAGGTTTTTACGGTCCGTTGGAAGTTACTTGTTACATATTACTTCCCGTTGTCCTAGAATCATGAGCCAAAAAGTCAGATCTCACAGTCCAAGTAAATGAAAAAAGTAAATGAACGAAAAATTATAATTTTTAATTAGTTTTAAATTTAGTAAGTACTTATTTGTGAGCTTTTGTTTTTAATTACTTTAAATTTTGGTTAGACGAAAAAAAGTATATAAGTATCTTTACAAATTATTGTCTTAAACAAGATAATTTATATATGTATATTTGTTTTTAACAAGATTTTAGGTATCTCCTAATAATAATATAGATATTATAATTTCAATTATTATTACATGGCTATAAGTAAAACTAAATATATATCACAAACGTTTTAAATAATTAAGAAACTAAAATTTATTACCCATTAAAAAAAAACGAATATAAAATAAATAACTAGAAATTTAAAATTAAATATTAAATAAATAAACTAAAACTTTGAAACTAACCATAACAAAAAAGCCCATCACGCAACTCTTTCCGCCAAAAAGTGCCCATCACGCTGGCATGGCGGCATAAATAATGCCCTGCGCAAGATAAAAGCCGGAACGTCTATCCAGACTCCTTCCTCTCTTTCGTCTATGAAGATATAAAAGCCCCTGCAGTGGGGTAAAAATGGGCTGCAGTGGGGTAAAATTGTTCAACATGCAGGGGCTTTGGCCTGCCCCAGAGTGAGGGGGCTTGGAGCTTAAATCCACCACGCTGCTCCATTCCGGGTTGGGAATTGAAAGACCGACATCTATTGACAGCACCCGAGACAGTCAGTGATAGTTATGTACTTAAGTCAGAAAAACTCATTGGTACACGCCCGGATTCGAACCATGGCCCTATAAATTTGAGACAGGTTCGTTTCGCCTGAAGCCTACACGACACCTTTAGGCTATCACGGCACTCTTTCGACACACACACACGACTCTCTTTCATACGGCAGCCTTTTTGATGGACAAAATTCCTCGCCTCCGAACACCAATGTCCGGCTGTCTCAATGGCGACCGGTACAAAACCATAAGCCGACTTTAAATTGGAATATTTGGCGTGTTTTTTAAATTTATTAATAATATAACACCGTGTTCGTCTGAACCTGTCCAAACTTATAGAGCGCGTTATCCTTAGTGTGAATAAATTTGACAGCAGCGTTTGGTTTTAATAGAGTCATAAATGTCACTTCACACTATCTAAAATATCAAACGCTATTTTGGATGGTGAAGACCGGCGCGCGGGGACCTCGCCAACTGAAACTCGCCATCTTGCACCAGCTAGATACAGTATGAGTGGTTAGACGGTAAACGCAGCAAAGGCCTTCTAGTTAAGTCGTACTTTTATATATAGATATATGTATATATTACATAAAAACTTTTTATAATATTTTTTCTTATCTAATCTAATCATCTGGCTGTGAGTGGTAGTAACAGAAAGAAAAATACGTTTTAGGTGTGAGACTAAAATAAGGCAAGTCCGATTCGTAGGTAAGTTTTTCGGTAAGAATCGGAGGGGCGCCGCAGAAAATCTTGCCTTGGACGCCAGTATTTCTATCAGCCGATCTCCTTGCACTGCGGTATAACCTTTAATTATTGTCGATCGAGATGAAGCGATCAGCAAGCTGAAGTGGCAATGGGCCGGTCACATTTGTCGTAGAACTGATAACCGATTGTGGAGACGAGTTCTCGAATGAAGACCACGTTACCGGGAAGCGAAGCGTTGGACGCCCCTCACCCAGTTGGACAAATGACCTGAAGCACCATACCGGGGGTAGTTGGATGCGAAAGGCGGAGGACCATGTGTGGTGGCGAGCCTTAGGAGAGGCATATATCCTGCAGTGGAGAGACACGGGCTGATGATGATGATTTATTATAGACTATAATCTCTCTTTGTAAAGTTCTAGAAACACTATAGACAATTTCACCGTCTGCTAGTATTATGTCTGTGTCCTTTGTCGGACGGATGTTTTATGTCGAACAATGTGTCTTTGTGGATTACGTATAAGCTGTTTTGTAAACTTTTAGCACTAACGCTGCAAAACAATACATACAGGATGTTCACATTAAACGGGCATGAAGTCTCTTATTATCTATGATATCTGTATACGAAACGTATTCTCGAGAAACTCATCATCATCATCATCAGCCCATTTTTACCCCACTGCAGGGGCTTAGGCCTCCCCCAGGGAGAGGAGGGGGGCTTGGAGCTTAAGTCCACCACGATGCTCCACTGCGGTTTGGGAACTGCAACGACCGTTATCTATTGACAGCGTCCGGAACCGACTGCTTAACGTGCCCTCCGAAGCACGGTGTCAGTGATATTGTGTACTTAAGTCAGAAAAACTCATTGGTACACGCCCGGATTCGAACCATGGCCCTATGGGGCCTTATAAATTTGAGACAGGTTCGTTGCGCTCTGGGCTATCGAGAAACTCATCTAATCTTATTTAATCAAAAATAAATGAACTTTTGTAATTAGCTGACGCTTGCTGATCCATTTATGGCGGTTTTATTATGCCATTAGGGGTCACAGGGAAAAAAATTTCGTAGACCAGTTAATGGAACAACTTAGTGGGATCACGGGGAAGTGCTCATTATTAAGGAGAGTGTGTAGTGGATCCATACAAACGGCGTTAACGGTTGCACCCCATTAAACCTTAACCGGTTGACTCGAAAAAAATATATATGGTATTCAGATCAGCAATAACTAAGTATATACGTTTTTAATATTTGAAATATTTTTGTACGTCCTAAGAAAAAAAAACTTAAATGCGCAGGTTTTTTTTCGATTTTTTTCACGTGTAAAATGCAATTAAGTAGTTTCATGTTGAACATGTGAAAATATAACAAAGTCGAAAAAACAACCCCGCGCATCGACATTCTTTCTTAATGAACATGAAATTTTGGTTTCACGGCCCACAAGGTGTTTCCACCGGTATTTTATAGGTATTTTTGGAAATGGGCTCTTGTCATCTCTGTCATTTAGGAATATGTCGGGGAAGAGGGATTGAAACGGAGATAGCGATGCTGATTCGAAGCTGGGGAGTGAAGTCTATCCCCTTAATATAAATTCCTACTTCGATAGGTACTTAAGTACTTTGTTAATAATTATTTTAACGAAATAAACATCGAATTTTTAATCACCCTATTAACACGAATCGATTGTTTTAATTTCCTACTTTGATATGCACATAAATATTTTGTTAATAATTATTGTAACGAAAAGAAATATCGATTTTTTAATCACCCCCTATTAACACGAATCGATTGTTGATCGAAAGAATTTAATCGTCTATCGTTCAATTCTTTGTGACGCGCGCACACAATCGCTAAAATGGTGCCACCTAAAACGGACAAGAAACTTGAAAACTGTATATTTTATATGGAAGATAACTTCAATAAGAACTACTTCGCAAAGGAAATATATTTGAGTTACAGAGTGAAAAATTGTCACAAGAAAAAGTTTACTTGGTGCACATGTGACAAGTGTAATTTACAATTGTTGCAAAATAATCTTTCGTGAGTATACATATACCTAACAATTGTACATTTATACTTGTATATGGGGTAAAAACACAGACAAGTCAACCTTATAGACCACGCTTTGACAGGGAGTAGCATTCGCCAAGGCTATGTAGTGACACTACATAACTACGTCACTAGTGAGCCTGCACGTTGGAAGCCATTAAATTGTCAATTTTGAACAAGCCAATGAAAACTAGCCGACCTCTCCCCGCACCCCGCCACTTTTTGGCGATTTCGTTTTCGTACTGACGTTTATTAAAGCGTGGTCTAAAGGTTGATTTGTCTGTAGGTAAAAATGAAATAGCGTTATACTTCCTAGGAAAGTTGACATCTGTCTGACTCTTGTAGTTATAGAAAGAAGGTTACACCTCGTTTCCACCAAGTATGATACATTGTATTATACTGTCAAATCCATACTATATCACTGTATCATACAGTGTATTATACTTGGTGGAAACGAGGTGTAAGGTTGTCGTGTCTTCAGCCGCGCCTCGCTGACCAGTAGTAGACGTTGTAGTAAAACAATAATAAATTTAATAAACTTTATACAAAAATTATTTACAATATTATATAACACAAGTCTGGACAAGGACTTGCGTACCTGAGTGCGGTGCGGTGGTGTTTCTACTGGTAAGGATCAGGTTGTTGCTAGGTATTTTATGCGTTTTATGAACTTGCGTTTCGTTCTTTGATTGGCCTGACGTGTTTTGACAATTTTGTATTTTGGCCAATCAGAAAACGTTTGGTGTCATCCGAGAGTCCAAAGTGTTTGGGCCGGACGACGTGACGTGTACTGAGCTAGCAGAAATATTGTTTTTCAATAAAAAAAGTGACGGTAAAAAATGATCGGAAAATGTTGCGACATTGGGGTCATAAACGGTCAATACCCTCATACTTGTAATATTTAATTAACTGACCGTTTACCGAGTGGTTAGAGACCGTAACTGCGAGCCAAAGGTCGCGAGTTCGATTCCCGCCCAGGACAAATATTTGTGTGCATGAAAATGTCTATTAGTTTCGTGTCTGGGTGTAAAAATATCATCATCATCATCAGCCTGTGTCTCTCTACTGCAGGATATAGGCCTCTCCCAAGACTCGATATATCTATCTATATATCTTTATATATATATATATATATGTATGTATGTATATATTATATGAAAAAAGAATGTTTAAGTAAATATACCAATCTTCTAGTACCCTATAATACAAACATAATACTTGCTTACTTTGGGACTTGTTGGCGCCGTGTGGAATGTCCCAGGTATTATTATTATTATTAATTTTGTACCCTCAACTTCTAAAGTCGAATTCACATTTTTGGATTTACATCAGGAAAAGAAAACTACTGATTGTAACCCATCTGTTAGTCAAGGGCATTTTTCTCTGGAATTGTTTATGATACCTATCAAATCGAAATTAATTTTAATGATAATAATAATACATGGGATATCCCACACAGCGTTATCTAGTCCCAAAGTAAGCAAGTATTATGCTTGTATTATGGGTACTAGACAATTGACATACATACTTAAATATACTTTACATATATTGACATATATACAAATATAAATATTATACACCCAGACACAGAAGAAATAGACATGTTCATGCACATAAATATTTGTCCCAGACGGGAATCAAACCCGCTTCCCTTGGCTCCGCGGTTAGGGTCTTTAACACACGGTAATCGGTCCGTCAGGGTAATTATTAAGAGGTAGGTACATGGGCTCATAGTCCCATAAAAAAACCATTTCGATGCAATAGGAAGATCCCTACAGTCTTTCAAAATGTATGTCCTAAGGATAATTTCGGTTAACCCATAATCTTGAAATTCGGACATGATCTCATATAGTCGGGGAGCTCATTAACAAAAATGCTTGAGATTTTTTGAAACTGTAATTTTTGGCAGGGTTATGATAGCCTTTTTTATACTGACGATATTATTTGACCTTTTAAAATGTAAATTTTTTTTAAAATAAATTATGCATACTTTTAAGTTAAATCTTGGTACCTATAAATTTTTGGGTCTATATTAGTTGACCTACGGATAAATTACAAATAAACTGCATTCAAAGGTAGGTGACATTATAATTTTGTTCTGACACATACTCAATTAATATTTGGTATACAAAAACAATATTCGTTACTCTTTTTTAGCTATTGGTTTTTTTTTTAAATAATTGGTGTTTTTTTTTAAATCAATTAAGCCTTTTAATATAAAAATACAATAAAAACGGAATATATGGCCACTCCAACTACTGTTCCAAAATGGTCCCTAATTTCCTTCACATGCTAGAGTAAAAAAAAATTGGCGCGTTTTTCATATTGCATGGGAGGGTAAAAATTAAAATGATTTCATTGAATTTACGATTTAATTTTTCGAACCTTCCCTTTACAAACTACTCCGATTCCGTTCCATCAACCTTTTTTATACCCCACTGCTGGGGCTTAGGCCTCCTATCAAGATGAGGGGGCTTGGATCTTAAATCCACCACGCTGCTCCAATGCGGGTTGGCGGATCGTAGCGACCGCCATCTAGCAACCGGGACCGACTGCTTAACGTGCTCTCCGAGGCGCGGAGTCAGTGATAGTTAATGTACTTAAGTCAGAAAAACTCATTGATACACGCCCGGATTCGAACCACGGCCACATGGCCTTATAGACCTTTTGGATACGGAGCTTTAAATGTGGAAAAACAAGAATTTTCCTGTTATATATTCGTACTAGCGACCGCCCGCAGCTTCGCTTGCGTAGACGACACATTCCTGTCATAGGTAGGTACTGTCAATGTTCGATATGGTTTATACGTAGGTACTTTTTGCTGAACTAATATTGGTTACACCCATTCAAACTTTCAATCTTAATTCCCCCCACTCCTTTAAAAAAAACCAGCACTCCCAAACTTTTCGCCTCCCGTTTCCCACTCTTAAAATGTGGAAATCCAAAAACCCTAAAACACATAATTATTTATTTATGCTAAAATTTTAATGTTTCTAACTTTAAAGAACAAAGACTCATACAAAGCCCCTTCATCCTTCCCCCCTTAAATTCAAAATTTCTGAATAATCCTTTCTTAAAAATTAAAACGTAATAAAATAAACCACTGTTTTAAATTTCAGCCTCCTAGACTTAGTAGTTTCGGCTATAACTACGTTGATAGATCAGTGAGGACAAACGACAGACAGACACAAAAAATTGCTGTCACTCTCGACAATCTTCTTTCACGTCTGCAAAGTTTCAGTAAAATCTGTTTAACCGTTATAGAAATAAGCTAAAAAGTTGCTTGTGTCACTCTTGACAACCTTCTTTCACGTTTGCAAAGTTTCATTAAAATCTGTATAGCCGTCGGAAATTAGCTAGAATAGAGGCATAGACGTACAGACAGACAGACGGGCAAAAAGTAGCTTATGTGACTATTGACAACCTCCTTCCAAATCTGCAAAGTTTCATTAAAATCCGTTCAGTCGTTTTAGAGATTAGCTCGAGTAGACATGTAGACGTACCTAGACAAACAGACAGAAAAAAGTAGCTTACGCCACTCATGACAACGTCACGTCACAAAAAGTAGCTCATGTTACTCTTGACAACGTTCTTTCACGTCTGCAAAGTTTCATTAAAATCTGTTCAGTTGTTTTGCAGATTAGCTCGAATGGACCCATAGAACTACAGACATACAGACGGACAAAAAGTAGCGTATGCCACTTTTGACCCCCTCCTTTCCATACCTGTGAAATTTCATTAAAATCGGTTTAGCCGTTTAGGAGATTAGCTCGAATAGATAGATGGACGTACATACAGACATACAAAAAGTAATGTATGTCATTTTGACCATTCCTTTCCATGTATGTGAAGTTTCATCAAAATCAGTTCAGACAGACAGACAGATAGTATGATTTTATATATATAGCCTATAGCCGTCCTCAATAAATGGACTATCCAACACAAAAAGATTTTTTTAATTCGAACCAGTAGTTCTTGAGATTTGCGCGTTCAAACAAACAAACAAACAAACAAACAAACAAACAAACAAACAAACAAACAAACAAACAAACAAACAAACAAACAAACAAACAAACAAACAAACAAACAAACAAACAAACAAACAAACAAACAAACAAACAAACAAACAAACAAACAAACAAACAAACAAACAAAAAACAAACAAACAAACAAACAAACAAACAAACAAACAAACAAACTCTTCAGCTTTATAATATTAGTATAGATTCAGCCCCAAAAAGAGTTTTTTTTGTAATCAAAAGTGTTTGTAATTATAGTTTTGAAGCAAAATAAATCCAAATTAGTGCAGAAAGTTTAAATTATTTCTTACAAAACAAGACGTGGTAATTTCGAAGGTTTGTACTGATTTTGTCCCCAGTATTGTAACCCTCCCTAAATATTGTCAGGTTTTCAATGAAATTACCAGAATTACATTCAGTAGCTCCGTTAAGTAAAACTGGCGGGAAGATCAAATACTTACTGTGAAATTATTCATATATAAATATATTTATATCTATACGTATAATATAATCTGATATTATAATTTCACTATATCACTTAAATAATGTGGCATTTATTTGTACAGTGAAAAATAAATAGTTCACACAACACTGAACTCGACAATGACACGAAGATAAGAAGCTGATGGTGTTGCCAAAATAGGAATATTGATTTGTCCATATATATTGGTTTTTATACTGAATTCAGTTTTTACATCGCAGTGAAGCTGTTCACTTATGAGTTCAATTTAAGCTAATATTTTACCTTCAAAAGTCACTAGAATCCAATCAAAAACACGAAAATAAATCGAGTTTAGTTTCAAACAACGCTTAAACACTGTGTATTTCAAAATCCTCTCAAAATCAATGAACCAATGGCAGCTCGCCGTTTGGGTCACGTGATTTGTCAAATAGTATGGCGGATTTCTCATCACGCGATGGTAGTAGTTAGTGATGCGGGTGGCGAGCAGTGAGCAGAGGCGACCCTTCTTCTTCACTCGCCTGGCGCTCCGGATGCCGCGCACCTTGCGTCACCATTATTTTTCGATATTGAGCATTAATATTGTTACTACTACCCTAGATTACTATCGTAAGGGTCGTCCATTGATCACATGAGGCTCGGAAGGGGGGAAGGCGTTGGACAAAAATCACGAAATATCACAAATAGGGAGGGGCGGTGCAGTGATATTTTACGTGTATTTATTTTGTCGCTGAACGCGTGATTTCTAAACAACCGAGAAGCGGCGTGTGAGCTCGATTCGCTGGTACCCGACTCGAAAACTTTTAAGATACCTACTTTGTACTAGGAGAGGGGGAGGGACTTGAAAATGCTAAAAACAAACATCACATGATTAATGAACGGCCCTGTAACCAAATTGCTACAAAAACTTGGCTAGATAACGTATTTCCGTACTAAAAAAAGAATAATGCATATAAGTTGCAAGCGCACAAACGGACAGATAGACGGAGAGACGTTGCGTGTAATATTATGTTACAATCACTCTCTTGATCAATAAATAATACAAAATGCCTTTCGCTACCAAATATGAACAAAACGGGCGGCTCCTACTCATTGACAAACACCTATCGTACCACGAAACATTCGCGACCTGCTTATTAGCTAATTTTTCGCAATTTTAAATGTATTATATTTCTTTAATATGTTTCTTACCTCAAAGAATATTTTAATTCAACTGTTTATTGCAATATGTTAACCTTAATTTACAATATTACTGTAATAGTCTAGTTGACTATTTTTTTAAATTATTTAATATAAAAGAGTTTTCTAAATAGGGGCCGTCCATTGATCACGTGAGGCTTGAAAGGGGGGAGGGGTTTGACAAAAATCACGAAATGTCACAAGGGGGGAGGGGGGTGTAGTAAGATATCACGTGTATTTATTTTTTCAAACGCGCTATTTTTAAATCGCAAAGCGGCATGTAAGTAGTGTACACCATTCGTTTATTATTTTTATACCAATCAAAAACAACCTGCAACTTTTCTGTCTAGATATTTTTATCATGGTCCTTAATTTCAGAATAAAATAAGATTATACTTTATACCCGTATTTAAGATAATATTCTAAAATATTCTAAAAAATTTAAGAATTTTTGTAGATTACTAATAATACACGTGATGTTGGGTGGGGGGTGGGAGTAGTCTTAAACCATGTATCACCAAGGCGGAGGGGGGTTAAAAAATGCTTAAAAAAAGATCACGTGATTAATGGACGGCTTCATAGGTATATTATAACAGCGGAGGAATTTAAAAAAATAAATCATTAAGTATTAACGAAGTTAATGTTGAAAATCATGTTAGAAAGAAAGGGCAATACAACACGGCGTACCTATGTGTGACGTCAGGTCATTTAAAATAACGTTAAATTTCGTTTTGAAAGAAAGAGACAGAGATACAATTTTAATAGCTTATAATTTTCATATTCTTCAACCGAATATAATTTACTTTACAAAACTTGTCACTTATAGTCTATATTTAAATTTTCTTGACAAATGTATTATATTTAAAATTATTAAAATATTGTATTATTGAGTACCCACACACGATATCAAAAGACAGAAAATGCCCAGTGTTTCGGGGTAAATTATATTCATAAACATGGCAAACCTACGCCAGTGATAAAAATCCGAATACGTTACGATATATTAAAGTCAGTTTACAAACAAAACTCGCGAAAAGCGTACGGTTTTAATTTCGTACGTATTACTTCGTTCGAAATGTAACGCGAACAAAGAGAAGTGTTTTAAAATGGCATATTAATGGATTGTTAAAAGTGTATTTTTAAACGGACAGTGTTATATCCAAAAGTAAATATTGGCACTGATTAAATATATGTGCTCATTCAAACTATATGGGTTATTGTCCGCTATATATTCGTAAATAGTTTAAGTGTTTGTAAAAATTGTAATTTGAAATACAATTAAAATACATCTGTAAGAATATTGGGTGCAAATCACATATTTATAAAGATTAATACATACAAATAAATCTAAGAACTAATTAACAATATTTACAATATTTACAACATAAAAATGTGCAAATCTATATTTTTCAACAAAGATTTTGGCGGCAAATTGAGTAAGGCGATGAAAGTATGTAGAAAACGAATAAATAATGTAACAGAATTTGTAGGTACTTGTTATTAAAAAAAAAGTTCCGATAAAACACAAAGACAAGGTATAAGTTTTATTTATTTATTTATATATATATATATATTTTTATTTTTATTTCACACGTGTCATTCAAACTACCAGACAAACTACAATAATGGTTATTTTTAGAGAGTTTTATAAAGTTCAGTGCGTAGTCTAGTTTAAAAAAAATTTCGAGCTTCTCCCGGGATGGGCTTGGACCAAAATTTTTATTTTTCATATTTTTTCCGAAAATATAGACCAATATATATCTTCCTCTTAATATTAAAAATAATTAAGTCTTGAATTTTCTTGGTAATTTTCTTCCAGAAATCGATTAATATAATATCCTTATGACGTCATCTGGACAGATGTATACTATTTACATTTTCTTAGACTAAACGTTAAATGAAGATTACAATTTCATTCGACGTAAGTTACCTTACCTCAATATTTATTATTTATATTTTTACTGTGGAAAACAGCGCAATAAGCTCAACCGCCCAGATGACGTCACAGCGACAATTTCAACGTCAGATGAATTTTCAGAAAAATTTAGCAAAGTCTGGCATTGACAAAACTTATATTTTGAGATGTTATTCTAGAACGAAAGTGTCGTGATAGCCTGAGCGCAGCGAATCTGTTCCAAATTTAAAAGGCCGTGGCCGTGGTTCGAATCCGGGCGTGTACCAATGAGTTTTTTTGACTTAAGTAGGTGCATAACTTTCACTGACTCCGTGCCTCGGAGAGCACGTTAAGCAGTCGGTCTCGGCTGCTGTCAATAGATGGCGATCGTTACAATCCACCAACCCGCACTAGAGCAGCGTGGTGGATTTAAGCTCCACGTCGCCTCACCCTGGGGGAGGCCTAAGCCCCTGAAGTAGGGTAAAATGGGCTGTTGGAATGGAGAAAAAATTCTAGAATGTTATTCCTTTTAATTTTAATGACCATCAGTTTTAATGTCGATCCGCTCGATCTTTGGTCTACTGACGATTCTAAGCCAAGAACCGTCCGCTTTCACAACAGGGCCGTCGTTTTGGTTCACTTTCGTTCCATAGTTCAAACTGATATCGCATACTCCACTGTATACATTACACTACTTTTACTGTATATGTTATTCCATCCGATGCTTCTGTCAGCTTATACGATATATAAAACTGCCTTAAGTGATGTGACACCGACCGGGAAAATTAATTATAATAAAAATTTATTTCAATTGTTAGGATCCATAGTTGGTTAGTAAGAATATTCTTTAAAAAATTGTAATAATAAATAACTAAAATAAAATGAAAAAAAAATTTTATATTAAAATATTGAAAAGAAATAATCATAGAACAGTTCTAAAAGTTACCTAAGACTGACAAAAAAAAAAAAAAAAAAACAGACGGACACATTAGAAATGCAAAGTATTAAATCAATAAGCTATACAAAACAATTTCACAATTTAAACAACAATTCAAAATTCAATGAAAACAACAATTTTTGTTCTAAAGTATAATTTTCTTTTGTTTGTTTTTGTGTTACTTTTCTTTGCCCATCCATACTTTTTGAAGTTTTCACTTTATGGTGAGTTTTTTGTTTCTATTTTCAATTATGCTGATATTATAAAGAGAAAAAATTTGTTTGTTTGTTTGATTTTTTGTTTGTTTGTTACGTATAAACACCTATAGAAAGCTACATTATCAGCGAGTAAAATGATTTATATTTTATTTTCAAACTAGCTTTCCGCCCGCGGCTCCGCTCGCATGCATATACAGTTGTACCGGGACCGCTTTAATTTTTTATATGGATACAGTTTTGTAAGCTGAAGAATGACATAGGCTACTTTTTAACCTGGAAAAAGAAGTCCCGGTACAACTGTCTAGTCTACATGTACATGTCCTTTTGTTATTGAACATTGAATGCATTTTGTTCTTTCGCCAACCTGCGAACTTTACGATGAAAAGATTCCTTTCATTTCTCACACTTGGAAAGTACGTTTAAAGTTTCCTAATCAAAGGGATGAAAATAGTACTTTTCTTCCCTAGGAAACGATATTCCATAGTGTCAAAAAATTTCAAAATAGTGCAAGCCATTGTCCCAACTTTTCATTACAATTAAAAAATATTATCAACAATTTTGTAACATCCCTTTACTTATAGTTTACTTTTAACGAAATTATTATTTAATTTACATAGATTCGAGTTAAATACTTACCATCATCAAAGATAAAAAATACTGGCTGGTAGAAATGTCACAGAAAAAGAAACATAAATAAAAAAGGCGGGAAAGCGGAAATTCGATCTTCAGTTGTGTTGTCGAGTGCTAATTATTTACGTATACCTACATATATTAGTTTGGTATAAAATGAGATGATCACATTCAGATATGGATTCTGTTTTTCCCAAAATTAACTTTCATTTTGTCTCAGTGTCGTGATAGCCCAGAGCGCAACGAACCTGTCTCAAATTTATAAGGCCCCACAGGGCCATGGTTCGAATCCGGGCGTGTACCAATGAGTTTTCTGACTTAAGTGCACAATATCACTGACACCGTGCTTCGGAGGGCACGTTAAGCAGTCGGTCCCGGACGCTGTCAATAGATGGCGGTCGTTACAGTTCCCAACCCGCAGTGGAGCAGCGTAGTGGACTTAAGCTCCAAGCCCCCCTCCTCACCCTGGGGGAGGCCTAAGCCCCTGCAGTGGTGTAAAAATGGGCTGATGATGATGATGATGAACTTTCATTTTATACACAGTGAGTAACAGATGTAAATAAACTATATATATCATTTTATACTAATAAATATAAAGTATAGCTTAACAAGTGTATAAAAAAAATAAATATTCCCGGCCGGCCTTGCAGTCTTATGACACGATAAAGTAGGCCAATGCGTTCGTTGACCTCGTTTAATTGAACTAGATTATTGTGCTAATGGCAGAGGCCCATGTTCAGCGGCGGACTTCCTATGGCTAAGATGATGATGATTGCGCTAATTACAGCCACGCCTGCGTCCTCCCGCCATACAGATACAATATTAAACCTAGTCGATATTTGGACGAAAGCTAATATTTCTAAATGTACTAAATTCATTACACCTAACTAAAAACACACAAAAACAAGTGTAGCGATTGGGAATGAGGAATTGGATGTGGTTGATTGTTACGATGGACGATTGGGAGAGGCCTATATCCAGCAGTGGAGACACACGGGCTCATGATGATGAATTGATACGACTGTGTTTCTAGGTGTAACGTTGGATGCCAAGCTCCAATGGGGTCCTTCCTTTAAAAAAATCAACAATTAACAGACATAGCGACAGCACGATTAATTTATTTTGTTATAGTTCGCTTCAAACTTTATGGCGGATCGGAATACAACGCTTTAAGCGTGCTTGCGCAGGTACAGTCATATACCCCTCGCTCCACTGCGTCCCGCTACACTTAAAACTGGCTACTGCGACCCGACTTGTGCCTATGTTCGGATCCGCTATAAAGTTTGATTGTAACTGTACTTCCACAGTATTATGTCGTATAGTATTTTATTGTGGGTAGTGCTGATGAAATCATTAACATTTTTATCTTGCAGAAGATGGTTGTTCGTGTTATATATGAAATGGTCCCTAAAGAGTCACTCAGCAACCAATTCAAAGAAATCAATATAATAATAATAATAATAATAATAATAATAATAATGATGATGATAATACCTGGGACATTCGACACAGCGCCATCAAGTCCTAAACTAAGCAAAGCTTGTATTATAGGTATCAGACTACTGATATACATTTGATATATACTTATATGGATATTTTACACCCAGACACGAAACAAACAGACATGTTCATGCACACGAATATTTGTCTCGGGCAAGAATCGAACCCGCGACCATTGGCTCCGCAATTACGGTCTCTAACCACTCGGCCGATCGGTCAATAATGGCAGTGCATTGTCAGTACATTTATGAATATATTCAATACGTTCATTAAAATTAGATCAAAAAAACCGGTCAAGTGCGAATCGGACGCGCATACGAATGGTTCCGTACAATACAATATATAAAACGAGCACGACGTTAATCGAACTTAACCATTAAACGTTATTATTATGTAATTTAAGAATTATTGTATAAATATATTTCATTTTTATTTCGTTAGTTATTTAGAAGGCGGTAATTCATTTAAAGGCAATTAATTGTGTAAGATTTTATAATAAACTTCCAACCAAATAAATAAATTCAAGAATTATGTAAAACGACAACTTATGTCTAAAGTAATGATATTTATTTATTTTGTGTGTACTTACTTAGTTTGTTATAGTTTATCCCATCTTATAAAAAGTATAATACAAAAACGTATACATGACAACAACGTCTAGGCCCCAAACTAAGCATTAGCTTGTGCTTTGGGTACCAAGCGAAGACACCGCATACATATAACAACCAAGACCCGGTACCCGTATCAATATTCATCATATAAATACTGACCCGACCTGGAATTCGAACCCAGGACCTGCAGCTTCGTAGGCAGGGTCGTTACGCTACCCACTAGGCTAAGCGGTCGTCTGTATATGTAAATTGTTATATTATTGTGTAGTGTGTGTAGTACAGTTCCAATCAAACTTTATGGCGGATGTGAACATAGGCACAAGTCGCGTCGCAGTAACCAGTTTTAGGTGTAGCGGGACGCAGTGGAGTGAGGGGCATATGACTGAACCTGCTGACTGAACTATATATTGTGCGGACGGGTTGCTATGCCTGTGGTGTGTGCGGCGGGCTCTGTGCAAGGGTTATACTGCAGGGGGTTGACTGGAAGGAAATCAGTGTTGTGGGTGTTGTCATACACATCTGCAGCGGGTTCTGAGTCAGCTCCTTCCGTGGCTGCGGAGACCTTTTTGTTCGTGTTTCTATTTTTTTATATTTTTATTTTCATTCTATTTTTGTTTTTTACTTTATTTTATTTTTCTGTTTGACATGTACTTTATATTCCGTAGCCGTGAAAATATGGTATTTCTTTTTTTCTTCCTTCTAAAGCATATTACAATTTAAAAGAATATATGAACGATACAAATACTCTAATCCACTTAGTTTTTAAGACAATGGTCTGTAGTGTGTAAAAAAACATCAGTTGATTAATTTTTTTGCAAAAAACTAAAACAACAACTGTAGCAACTTGAATTATTTCAGATTCTCGAAGATACAGAGGGAACGGTAAAATTTTGCGAATTTATTGAGAACAAAAGTGAGAAAAGGAATACTTAACAAAAAATTGCACAAATGTGTATTGTTTAATATAATAATACCTACGAGATCCGACACAACCGACACAGCGTCACCTAGTCCCACATAAAGTGAACCTTGCTTGCCTGTGTTATGAGTACTAGTCAGCTGATATTCATACTTAAATATTTTTTCAAATATATATTTTTTTTAAACCCAGACACGATCCAAATGGAAATGCTCGTGTACACAAATATTTGTCCCGAGCGTGAATCGAACCTGCTACCTTTGATTCTGCAGTTTAGTTCGATAGAGGAGTGAGTAGGCCCGTTTAGTTCGCGAACAAAAGTTATCATATTTGAGCCATATGACGAAGAACGCACGTATGCCCTTCAAAAAAGATTTTTTAGTTTTTGCGTTACGCTCTTCTTGTATATTTTTAAATTATTTTCAAGCGATTGATATCGAATTATGTAAGTATATTTCTAACATAAATCACTGCGACAGACTTACACACGAAAAGACAGACAGACAACTGAATGACGTTCTTCGCGTTTACATGTAAAACAACACAACATAATTTCGTGCTGTCAAAGTCAATCCTAAAGTAAACTATGACTTAACTCGTCATATGTCAAAATTCTACATTTTTGTTTACACTGTGTCTTACACGTTGAAAAAAAAGAAAGCCTAGGTGAGTTTATCTAGATGAGTAGAAGGTACGGATAGCGCATTGCGATAGACTAAAGTTTTTTTAACCCATAAATTATAGATAGACGATGACCGGTTGGTCGATTGATTAGTGACCCTAACTGCGGAGCTAAAAGTCGCGGGTTCGATTCCCGCTTAGGACAAATATTTGTATGCATGAACATGTTATTTGTTCCGTGTCTGGGTGTAAGGTATATGTATACATCATTAAAAAAAAGAATGTTTAAGTATGTATATCAGTTGTCTAGTACCCCACAACACGAGCATAATACTCGCTTACTTTGGGACTAGATGGCGCTGTGTGGGATGTCGCAGGTATTATTATTATAGACTGGCCGATTAGCCGATGTGGACAAGTGGTTAGAATATGTCTTGCTCTATGTTCAGAAAGATTGTGTCATATGAAAGAACGCGCTGGACGCATTAACGCCCATACAAACGCTCTTAAACGATTACGACCTTAAACTCATTTCAATCTTAGTTTGTTTGAATTATACTTCATTTACGCGTACAGCCTCTTCTTAAGACGCGCTAGGGTCGAAGTTCAGCGTCACACCGTGAGAAACATAGAGCAAATAAATTTAACAGCAGTGTTTGGTTATAATGCTTACTAATATTCCAAACACTTTGTTTGGATGTATGGACGTTTGTTACACTTTCACGCAAAATCTACTAAATGGATTTTAATGAAACTTTACAATAATATAGCTTATACACCAGAATAAAACATAGGCTACAATTTGTAAAGATACTAGCTTTTCGCCTGCGGCTCCGCTCGCGCCGACTACACAGTTATACACTGATTTAAAAATTCTTTCACTTATAGAAAGCTACAACAACCTTTTAATTATTTATCAATCATTATCAATCAATTGTCATTGTTAATTAAATGGTTCGTGACCTTCAATCTGACCAAATATAGTTAATGAGTAGTGAATAGGTTAACTATTAACATGAGCTATATTTTATTTTCAAACTAGCTTTTCGCTCGTGTGAACTACACAGTTGTACCGGGACCGCCATAATTTTTTGCATAGATATAGTTTATAGGCTGAAGGGTGACTAGGGTACTTTTTTCCCGGTAAAAAATATCCCGGTACAACTAATCAACGCGAGTGGAGCCGCGGGCGGAAAGCTATTAGAGTCATAAATGTCACTTCACAGTATCGAAAATGTTAAACGCGATTTCGCTGAGGTGAAGACCGGCGCGCGGGAACCTCGCCGACTGAAACTCGCTATCTTGGACTAGCTAGCCAGAGTATGAGTTAGACGGTAAACGCAGAAGAGAGTCAATTCGTACTTGAATTGTGAGAGACCTTAACTGGGCGTCAACCACTTAGTCTAGTGGGTTGGTGGGTGGGTGGGCTACGAAGCTGGAGGTCCCGGGTTCGAATCCCAGGTCGGGTCAGTATTTATATGATGAATATTAATACTGATACCGGGTCTTGGTTGTTATATGTATGTGGTGTCTTCGCTTGGTACCCAAAATACAAGCTAATGCTTAGTTTGGGGCCTAGACGTTGTTCTTAAATATACGTATGTTATGTTATGTGAAATTAACAAAAACAATTCTCGTTGACTCTTCGCATATTTGCCAGTGAGTTCGTTTGACAACGGTTTTCAGTTGCTTATGGTAACAAATATCCATAAGATATTTAAACTTTTATACGTTGGTTACAGAAGAATAATATAAACTAATCTATCCACACGTTATAATAATTGTTTTCATTATCTAAAGTGTTCAACAAACAAACATAAAACGTATTTATTCTAACAGAACGTCATTATCGAGGTAAAGGTCAATACAATTAGAACCACGTCGTAAAGTGCATTGGATTACGTAATTAGTTTTATTATACGTACTTAAGATAAAGCGCGTTAGATGAAAACCCACGTTAGAAGTGAAACTTCCGGGAAGAAATAAATAAATAATATTATTAATAACGTATACATCACAATTCACAACAAGGTCTAGGCCCCAAACTAAGAATTAGCTTGTGTTTTGGGTACCAAGCGAAGACAACACATACATATATCAACCAAGATCCGGAACAGTTCCAATCAAACTTTATAAAGGATGTAAACTTAGACACATGTCGCGTCGCAGTAACCAGTTTTAAGTGTAGCGGGACGCAGTGAAGCGAGGGGTATATGACTGTACCTGCGTAAGCACGCTTATAGCGTTGTATTCCGACCCGCCATAAAGTTTGAGGCCAAATATACCAGTATTAACATTCATCATCATATAAATACTGACCCGACCTGGGATTCGAACCCGGGACCTCCAGCTTCGTAGGCAGGGTCGCTACCGACTACGCTAACCGGTCGTCACTCCAGTACACTTAAATAATCTTTATAAAATTATACCTACTTAAAAAGCGTACCTACATAGCATATTCTAAATTAAAAACTAATTTTAAAAAAACTAAAAATACCTACAAATTAAAAATAATATCTAAGTAATGATAACACGAGAAAATTTTAAAGAGACGACGGGTCCAGGATGCCAAGGAACTTGCTGTTTGCCGCGCTGTATTGCGATGATCCTTTGAACAAGGTATTCCTTGCTCAAAGGAACAAAATAACAAAAAAAAAATACAACAAAATAAATACACTGATTTCGACGAAAAATAATTTGTACGTCATCATGTCTCTTACACTGACAATTCGTTTATTTTTTTAAACTTGAACTTCACTCTGGACTGTCGACTTCACTCGACTGATACCATTTCAAATCTAAGCTGTCTTTTAGGCGCTCACGCGGGAGTCACTTAATTCTATCATTCATGAATAAGGGAATTAAATCCACATTAGGCACTCTGTCGCACGTATTATTAATTAATATTGGGCGAGGGGTCAGATACCCTAAATGGGGAGCCAAGAATCGTGGGTTCGATTCCCGCTCGGGACAAATATTTACGTCTACGAACATGTCTATTTGTTCCGTGTCTGGGTGTAAAATATCTAAAATCGGTCGTTTTTTTTTAATGAAACGTACGTGTTTGCACAGTTAGACTTTCTCTTACTTTTAGCTGATACTTATGTGATATTATATATATTTTACATGGTCCTCTTAGCCGTTTAAAAAAAACATATCTATTGCAGCGCCCTCTTGTGGCCCGTAACCGCAAACTTTATCTAAGAATATGCTCTTAGGTGATATCTATATACCGCACAAAACCACGTCAAGATCCTCCCAACCGCTTTACAGAAACGTATCTATCGTAGGCATTGCAGAGCCCCCTGGTGACCAATGATCGCAAACCTTATCTAAGAATATGATATGAAGCCCTTAGACCGCTTAGCCTAGTGGGTAGCGACCCTGCCTACGAAGCTGGAGGTCCCGGGTTCGAATCCCAGGTCGGGTCAGTATTTATATGATGAATATTGATACTGGTACCGGGTCTTGGTTGTTATATGTATGTGGTGACTTTGTAAAAAAAAAATATTTATATATGTAAACATATATTATAAAGAATATTGAAGTATGTATATCAGCTGTCTAGTAACCCATAACACAAGCATAATACTTGCTTACTTTGGGACTAGATGGCGCTTTGTGGGAAGTCCTATGTTATATTATTATATATATAACGCAAAAAATCTCGTAGAGATCCTCTCACCCGTTTTAGAGACACATATCTATTCTATTGTAGTGCCCCCTGGTGGCGTATACCTACGCAACTTATTTATTTATCTACTCGTAAGTGATACCCATGTAATGTAAAAAACCGTATCAAAATCAGGCTAGACTTTTAGAAGATGCACATCTACTAAAACTAAAGAAATCAGTTTTGAAAGGACACCTGTCTAAACACAAATTTTTGTCATAATCGTTAGAGCATATATTATAAAGAATATTTAAGTATGTATATGAGTTGTGTGATACCCATAATACAAGCTTTGCTTAGTTTAGGTCTAGATGACGCTGTGTGGAGTGTCCCAAGTATTGTTATTATTATATTAATCTTACTGGTCGTTAGACATACTAAATATTTCATAGAAAATATACTTTAGATCAAAAATGGATATTCATAAAAGATGTTCAGATATAGATATAGAGTTGATTCAGTATGATAATAATATGATATTATATTAATACCTGGGACACCCCACACAGCGCCCAGTCCCAAAGTATTATGCTTAGGTATATTATGGGGTACTACACAACTTATATACATACTTAAATATTCTTTTTTTTTTTAATATATACATACATAAATAATTTTACATTCAGACTCGAAACAAATAGACATGTTGCACACAAATATTTATCCCGGGCGGGAACCGAACCCCCGATCCTCGGCTCCGTAGTTAGGGTCTCTAACCACTCGGCCAATCGGTCAGTTGGCCGGTATATTTTTATATAATATTTTAAATCTATTTTTAAATTTTATTTCGTATTTATGTAACATAATCTTGAAATACGTCACAAGAATGAATTTCATTACTTTGTAGAAGAACTTCACCACAAAGGCGCATTCAAAAGTGCTGGTTCCTCTCAGAAGAATACGCAAGAAACTGAGGGACGCTCTTTTTAACAAATTATAAATATTTGTTTAACAATAAGTGCTTAAAGTTTAATATTATAGAAACAAAGATGAGTGTGTAGTGGTAAATTTCCATAAAAACGGCGTTAATGGTTGCACCCCGTTAAACCTTAACCGATTGGCACAAAAAAAATGGTATTGAAATCAGCAAAAACTAGAGTTTTTAATTCTTTAAATATTTTGATACATCATAAGAAAAAATAACTTAATTACGCGGATTTTGTTTTTTTTTCGAAATTGTTTAATTTCTAACAACATGTTCAACCGGAAACTAAATGCATTTATTATTAATTTTTAATCGTAAAATATTTGCGCATTCCATTTTTTTTTATTATATATCATGATATTTAAAAAATTAAAAACGTATAAACCTAGTTTTTACTGATCTGAATACCTTATAATTTTTTGCACCAATCGGTTAGTGTTTAATGGGGTGCAACAATTAACGCCGTTTGTATGGAAATTTACCACTAAACACTTCTCTTAAAGGTTAAATTACATTTCTCACCACATCTGCTATGTGAAGCTGCGACATTCTATAGATATGTACGTTCAGCTTTAGCTGAATAAATAAACGAATTGTCAGTGTCTGAATGATGTGTACATTTAATTACAAATTTCAAAGCAAGCGATATACATGAAGAAATTTTAACAACCATCCAAATTTGGTAAAAAACCGATGTCCGCCTTGTTTCCTTTTAGTATTGTTCAAAAGAACAATATTGAGATATGACTACACACATCTTTCCCGAATAAACCAATAACTCTAGTCACCATTCACGGCCGCTGCACGCTCCGCTCGTCTCGTTCTCAAGGTATCGGGCGCGTCATGAAAAAGAAGGCAACCAAACGTTATAAAATAACACTGTAGACAAAAAAAATCATTATGAAAATGTAACATTAACAATTATACATCAAAAAAAACTGGAGCAGCTGCTGAGACAGCAGCTCGTAGGAAAACAGCCAAGCACATGGAACTTATAAATCGCTACCATTTCATCCCTTTTCCTGTCGAGACGATGGGTCCCTGGTCCAAGGATACCAAATCACTTGTCCACGATTTGGGTGTCGCGCTGTGTCTGTTGACAGGGGATCCTTTGAGCAAGGAGTACTTTGTTCAGAGGATCAGTGTCGCAATACAGCGCGGCAACGCGACAAGCATCCTTGATACCCTGAACCCATCGTCTCTTTAAAATTTTGTCATTTATCTTTACATAGTAGGTATTTTTTTAATTTGTAAATACTTTTAATTTTTAATTACTTTTTATTTTATAGATCTTAATTAACATATTAATTGTATCCTAAAATAGAATAAATCACTGACCTATATTTCTTATTTACGTAATGAGGTCTATTGGTGATATCTAACATCTATCTAAATTTTGGATGGTTGTTAAAATTTCTTCCTGTATATATGAAGAAAGAACATGCCGTGCGTTTTACTAACCATCACACAGAACCCAGAACAACATGGTAACTTTATTCAATAAAACGCACTTTACCTTGATATGCGTAAACGGAATAATCTCAAATGATAACAATTGTCATAAGTGGATCTCAAAGGAGATATAGCTATTGCCACTTAGATAACGCTTGTGTCTTACCACCGTGAATATTGGAAATGCTCCGTATCTCCAAATACACTGGTGTTGGGATTTTGGATCTTTATTGATTACGAGCTAAATAAATAAATAAATATGAGACGCTAAAAATAAAAAAAAAATTGTTTAGTTATTTAACTTGGTGATAAATGTATTTTATTTTATTTATTTATTTATGAAAAGCGTACAGCTAAGACAGAAAGAATTACCTACTTAAAAATATTATTACATTACATGTATAGCCAATTACAGGTTTTTCCGGAATTAAGACCACTTAAATTAAAGCTAAACCTGTAGGAATAAACTTGACGACCGCTTAGCCTAGTGGGTAGCGACCCTGCCTGCGAAGCTGGAGGTCCCGGGTTCGAATCCCAGGTCGGTTTGGTATTTATATGATAAATATGAATACTGGCACTGGGTCTTGGTTGTTATATGTATGTGGTGTCTTCGCTTGGTACCCAAAATACAAGCTAATGCTTAGTTTGGGACCTAGACGTTGTTGTGATTGTGTGTGTTATTATTATTAAACTTAATTAAATTAAACTTAAAATTTTCTGTGTAACATCACTATTAAACATTTGCTATAGTGTTTTTAATAGTGTGTATTTAAATGTAGACAAACTAAAGAAGGAAATGAATTTTCATTTTCTAATATAATAATAACGTATACATCACAACAACGTCTAGGCCCCAAACTAAGCATTAGCTTGTGTTTTGGGTACCAAGCGAAGACACCACATACATATAACAACCAAGACCCGGTGCCAGTATCAATATTCATCATATAAATACTGATCCGACCTGGGATTCGAACTCGGGACCCCCAGCTCCGTAGTTAGGGTTGTTACCCACTAAGCCAATAGGTCAATCACTAGGTAGGCGTTTGGAAATCAAAGAACATGACACGTGAAAAAGTCAATGATAGCGTGTATCTAAAACAAATAGATAACTCATAATGTGTTAATGGAAATTTTGTCACGAAACTACAAAAATATGCCAAATAACAACGAAATGGGCTTACACCAAAACTTTTTAGTTGCGCTTATAGTCATAAAAATTAAAATAATAATAATAACGTATACATGACAACAACGTCTGGTCCCCAAACTAAGTATTAGCTTATGTTTTGGGTACTAAGCGAAGACACCACATACATGTATCAACCAAGACCTGGTACCGGTATCGATATTCATCATATAAATACTGACTTGACCTGGGACTCGAACCCAGGACCCCCAGCTCCGTAGGTAGGGTCGCTACCCACTAGGCTAAGCGATCGTAAAAGGAATAAGGTTCTGGAATAACCTGTCAAAATATCATCATCATCATCAGCCCGTGTCTCTCCACTGCAGGATATAGGCCTCTCCCAAGGCACGGGATTCGAATGGTTACTCCACCTCGTTAATCTAGGTTCAGGACCTTAGTTGACATAAATTAACGAGACTTCAATAGGAAAAATGAACCCTTATAGGATATAAGGGTACCTTTTTCCTATTGAGGTACGGGACCCTAAAAAGTATCGTCGCCCCAGCGAACCCGTTTCAAATCTCTAAGGCCAAGTGGTCGTGGTTCGAATCCGGGCATGTACCAATGAGTTTTTCTGACTTAAGTATATTAACTGTCACTGACTCCGTGCCTCGGAGAGCACGTTAAGCCGTTGGTCGCGGTTGCTGTCAACAGATGGCGGTCGTCATAATCCGCTAACCCGCATTGGAGCAGCGTAATGGATTTAAGCTTCCAAACCCCTTCATCCCCTGCAGTTGGGTACAAAGCTCTGCCTTCGCATCCAATATTAGCCCCGGTATGGTGCTTCAGGTCATCAGTCCTAACGCTTCGCTTCCCGATACGTGGCCTCCATTCGAGAACTCGTCTACTCCATCGGTTGTCGGTTCTACTGCAAATGTGACCCAGCCCATTGCAACTTCAGCTCGCTAATCACTTCGGCTATGTCGACAGCTTCAGCTCTTCGACGGATTTCAATATTCCTGACTTTTGTCAAAGAAAATATCAACTTTTAACGAATCCACCAGATATTTATGAAAATTCATCTCACGTTGAAATCGTCTCCGTGACGTCACCTGGACGGTGGAGCTTATTGCGCTGTGTTCCACAGTAAAAAACGAATGCTAAAACTAAATAAAAAATATTAAGGTAATTGGGTTAAAAAAAAAACACGATGTTATATTAGAAAGAAAGAAAGAAAGAAAATATATTTATTCATAGGAAACACCAGCAGACCCTACAGAACAAAAAAACTTTACAACTAAAACACATATATATACATATATATATATATATACTTTGTATAGGTCTGTGCCGCACCCACGAATGGGACCACAACTCAGCCCAATACTGTATTAAATGTAAAGATTGCCGGCGGAACCCAACCACTAAGCCTACGTCGTCTGTCTTTCTATCCGTTTGTGACTCGGCGTATCAAGAATTTATATAACATCCATGCATTTCACATAAAAGTGTCTCACGATAGTATCTATCGATACTTGATAACACTTGAAACTCGTTTGTGAAACTGTCCTACTAGTTAATGAGGTCACATAAGGGGCCGTCCATTAATCACGTGAGTTTTGAAAGGGGGGGAGGGGTTTGACAAAAATCACGAAATGTCACAAGGGGTGAGGGGGGTGTAGTAAGATATCACGTGTATTTATTTTTTCAAACGCGCGGTTTTTAAATCGAAAAGCGGCATGTAGTGTATGTACACCATTCGTTTATTATTTTTATACCAATCAAAAACTACCTGCAACTTTTCTGTCTAGACATTTTTATCATGGTCCTTAATTTCAGAATAAAATAAAATTATACTTTATACCCGTATTTAAGATAATATTCTAAAAAATTTAAGAATTTTTGTAGATTACTAATAATACACGTGATGTTGAGTGGGGGGTGGGGGGTAGTCTTAAACCTCACCATGTATCACCAAGGCGGAGGGGGGGTTAAAAAATGCTTAAAAAAAGATCACGTGATTAATGGACGGCTCCTAACTAGTGCTGACGAGTGCGACGTTGTTTGACTTTTGCTATAGTTCCAATCAACCTTTATGGCGGACGTGAACATAGGCACAAGTCGCGTCGCAGTAACAAGTTTTAGGTGTAGCGGGACGCAATGGAGCGAGGGGTATATGACTGAACCTGCGCAAACATGCATAGAGCGTTGTATTCCGACCCGCCATAAAGTTTGATTGGAAGTATACGGCGCGCAAATATCTAAAAATCATAGAGTAAATAAATTTGACAGCAGGGTTCGGTTCAATCATGGGTTTTAATAGAGTCAAAAATGTCACTTCACAGTGTCGAAAACGTCAAACGCAAATTTCGTGAGGGTGAAGCCCGGCGCGCGGGGATCACGCAAACTGAAACTCGTCATCTGGCACCAGCTAGCTAGGTGTGAGTGATTAGACGGTAAACGCAGAAGAGGGCTTCTAGTCAATTCGTACTTCTAGGCCACAAACGTTTTATAGGTACAAAGTGTTGTTTTTAGCTTCTAACTGCCAAATTAATGCATTTAGAAGTAATATAATAATAATGCCTGAGACATCCGACACAGCGCTATAAAGTGCCAAACTAAGCAAACCTTGTATTATGGGTACTAGCCAACTGAGATATCATCATCATCATCAGCCCATTTTACCCCACTACAGGGGCTTAGGCCTCCCCAGGGTGAGGAGGGGTTTTGGAGCTTAAATCCACCACGCTACTCCACTGCGGGTTGGGGATTGTAACGACCGCCATCTATTGACAGCGTCCGGGACCGACTGCTTAACATGCTCTCCAAGGCACGTAGTCAGTGATAGTTAATGTGCTTAAGTCAGAAAAACTCATTGGTACACGCCCGGATTCGAACCATGGCCCTATGGCCTTATGAGGCATAATTGGCTTTTGAAATGGAATGGAATAAGTTTAAAAACAAATATCTCAAAAACTACTCAACATACCTTATTTAAACATCGTTGAAAATGTTTTTTTTAAGTTATACTTACATACTAACTTGAATTTTTTCAGATTATTTCGCCCCACAGTGCAAAAGATGAAAGGGGATGTCCCCTGTGGGATGTCCCCCAATTTGGGAGCGCATATTTCAACAAATATTGACTTAAATAACAAAGACATTCTAAGACATCCATATCATCTTTAAAGACCTACCCATAGGGACTTAAGACATAAGTTAAATCCCTATGTATGGCGACCTAACCCAAAAAAAATCTGCAGATTTCTCGCTTCTTGCAAACTATCTGGGGAAATCGAAAATGTACATCAAGAATAAAAACTTACAACACATTTTTGTCAATCAAATTTTTCTTATTGAAGATTGAAGGGTCATCGACGTATAAATTAGTTAAAATGCACTCACTGTTCCTAGTAAAAATCGCCACTAAAATACAAGGGAGTATAATATACAGTTTTATTTATATTCAGATACACTGCTACAAAAGAATGAAAAAAATATGTTCGATTTGCAGTCTAGTAATTTCAACCGTATAGCCTTTAACATAAGACTCAAATTTAAATATATACTATGAAAGAAATGTATTTTTGTTAAACACTGCACGAAATATAAATCCCATCAAGCGTCTTTTAACGCCCACTTATTTTTTATTACCTTGACTGCGAATGTTTTTCGAGTGTATGTATTCTAGGTATTTCTTTTGCACCCCCTGTAGCCTAAACGGATTAATGGATTTAAATAAAAAAACGAAAATGAAAAACGACTGCAAAACCAGTTAACTGAAAAGAAAAAAGATTTTAATTGAAAAGGGAAAAAGAAGCTATATTCTATAGAATTTGGTTTGGACAACGTAGAGTTTTTTCTAACTTAAGTACATAAACTGTCACTGCCTCGGAGAGCACGTAAAGCAGTCAGCCCCGGTCGCTGTCAATAGATGGCGGGCGTTACAATCCGCCAACCCGCATTGGAGCAGCGTGGTGGATTTAAGCTCCAAGCCCCTCATTTTGAGGGGAGGCCTAAGCCCCTGCAGTGGGGTGTAAAAAGGGCTGAGGGATGATAGAAACGTATAGAATGATAATTATTTAAACAGATATGAAAATATACTATTATATAAATAATATGACTTGAATGGTATAAGGTATTGAAGATGGGGATAAACAACAAAACGTGTTTGTTGCAAAAATCTATATTTTCACATGCAAACCACCATCAAACATATTATGGTTTTAGAAACGGGGGCCCGGTTAGTTGATTTTTTTTTTTCAAAGTAAAGTGGGGTGGGCCCCGCAATGTTTTACACCCGGGGCCCGATCTGGCTCTCGCCGGGCCTGATTATAACATTCAAGTCATATTTATATGATAGTATATTCTAATATCTATTTAAGTAGGTATCAGACAAAAAAAAAACATTTTCATTTCTCATACTCGGAAAGTAGTGTTGTTTTGATCTGATTATTGGGTAGAAAATGCTGCTTCCTTCCCTAGAGTGGGAAAAACTCATATAAATTACTTTCCACCTAAGGGCCGGAATGAACTTTAAAAATAGAACTGCTGTCAGCTGTGAAGAGTTTTATGTAAAAAAAAAACTAATTGAAAAAAATGCTGCGGCCATCTGAGTTTCTAAACAGCCAGTGTGAACTTAGCGCAAACTTCTTTGAGCGGAATAAGCCGCAACAATTTACGCGATGCGTTCCATATTTAAAATTTAAAAAGTCGACATAAATTGGCGGTATATTAATCTGTTGTGTATCTGTGACGGAATTCAAAAAAATTGGTAATAATCTTTTAACTAAATTTACATTTAATTTATATAGATTTGACGTAAATATTTACCATCATCAATGATAAAAAATACTGGCTGTGTAGAATGCCACAAAAAAAAACATAGATATTTCTATAAAATGAGTTCATCAGATTCATATATGGATTTAACGCTTTTTTTACTTTCCTCATATTCGTAATGAAAAGCAGAGTGCTTACCTCGGGTGAAAGACTTATTTAGGCACTCGAACTATTAGCGCCCTCGCTACGCTTGTGCGCCAAACCATCTCGTGCCTAAATAGATCACTTTCACCCCTTGTGTAACACTCTACTATTCATGGTGAATTCTACGTTGTTAAAATCAAATTCTATAGAATATCGCTTGTTTTTCACTTTCCACTTAAAAACTTTTTTGTTTTCAGTTAAGAGGTTTTGGTTTTGCAGTCGGGATTTTTTTATTGACTTTTTTGCTTGAGACAAATGAGTTCATTAAATTATTATGAAATGAACAATAACCGGCCGATTTATTAATGTAAATAATATATAATAATATTAATAATACCTGGGACATTTTACACCGCACCATCTAGTCCCAAACTAAACAAAGCTGGTATTATGGGTACCAGACAACGGATATAAATATTCTTTATAATATATACATATTTAGATACTTCACACCCAGGTACGGCACAAATAGACATGTTCGTGCACACAAATTTGTCTGGGCGGGAATCGAACAAAATAAAAATGATACACTATTTATAATTATATAATAATAATAATGTTAATACCTGGGACATCCCACACAGCTTCACCTAGTCCCAAACTAAGCAAGTATTATGCTTGTATTATGGGGTATCAGACAATTGGTATACATACTTAAATATCTATACTAATATTATAAAGCTGAAGAGTTTGTTTGTTTGTTTGTTTAAACGCGCAAATCTCAGGAACTACTGGTTCAAATTGAAAAATTATTGTTGTGTTGGATAGTCCATTTATCGAGGAAGGCTATAGGTTATACTACATCACGCTACAACCAATAGGAGTAGAGCATCAATGAAAAATGTTGCGAAAACGGGAAAAATTATTCCTTTTGAGAGCTTCCGTCGCGCGCACTGCGTAAACGGTTGATGTTAACCAAAAATCATGTACAACGGAATTGTTTCCCTTTAATAGTTCTAACCAAAAGTCTGCGACAGCATATGTATATCTTTTAAGGTTAACTTACTATAACCTTTTTTATGACAATCAAATTTGTTCTAACATAATGTACTATTTGCGAAGATGTTTTTTAAACGTAATATTAATCCTTATCAAATTAAATACGTTAGTTGTCTTAAGCATTTCATGCATATTATAATTACCTTTTACACCGTATAATTTAAATTAATATCTTAGCAGTTTTTATCGAAATACGAAAACTATAGTGAGAGAAAATAAATTCGCTGTCTGCCTCTGTTCGTTAACTTTTTACTTTCAAACCACGCAATAGACTTTGATACGGTTTTCAGTATTATCTTATTTTCTTATTATCTTATAATCTATTAATCTATAATAGAAATACTTATTATAAAGCTGAAGAGTTTGTTTGTTTGTTTGTTTGTTTGTTTGAATGCACTAATCTCTGAAACTACCAGTCGGATTTGAAAATTTTTTTTTGCCTTTGAACGCCTGAATCTAGCGGACAGTTATAGGCTATATATATGAAAACGAGCTGTCTGTCTATTCGAGCAAATAGGTTTCGGCCAAAACAGCGTAACCGATTTTGATGAAACTTCACACATATGGAAAGGATGTAGTCAAAAGTGACATACGGAACTTTTTGTATGTCTGTCTGTACGTCCATCTGTCTAAACCGATTTTAATGAAACATCGCAAGTTTGAAAATAAGGTCGTCAAAACTAACAAATGTTACTTTTTGTCCGTCTGTCTGTCTGTACGTGTATCTGTCAATTTGAGCTAATCTCCAAAACGGCTAAACAGGTTTTAAGGAAACTTTGCAGACTGCAAGAAGGTTGTCAAGAGATTTGACATTAGCTACTTTTTGTCCGTCTGTTTGTCTGTACATCTATGTGTCTATTCAATTCAATTTTATCTATTCGAGTTAATTTGCAATACGGCTGAACAGATTTTAATGAAACTTTGCAGACGTGAAAGAAGGTTGTCAAGAGTGTCATAAGCTACTTTTTGTGTTTGTTTGTCTGTCTATCTGTCTGTCGGTTGTCTACACTGATCTATCAACTACTACAGCCAAAACTACTAAGTCTAGGAAACTTAAATTTGGAACATAGGTTTATTTTATAACGTGAGCATTAAGTTAAGAAAGGCTTTTTTAGAAATTTCAAACTTAAGGATGGGAATGGAGGGACTCAAATAATGACATGTTTCAGGGTTTTTAGATTTCCACTTTTTAAGGGTGGGAAACAGGAGATGAAAAATTGTATCGGTTTTTTTAAAGGGTGAAAGGGGAATGAAGATGGAAAGTTTGAATGGGTGTAACCAAAATTGGTTCCAGCAAAAAGTACGTATAAACCATCTTGTCCTACTATAAGTACGTGTATAGATAATTTTTACAACCAGATACACGTATTTTACTAAGCGACACCAATTGGAATAAATTCGTCAGTCCACCTTTCATATTACGTTACATTTCGAGAAAATGTTTGCGACAGATAGACGACCGTTTTCAGATTTTCGTACCCAAAGGGTAAAAATGGGAACCCTAACACTAAGCCTCCGTTGTCTGTCCGTCTGTCCGTCACAGGACTGTATGGTTTGAACCGTATGTAATAGGTAGACTTCTTTTTCACTTCACGGGCTTAGGCCTCCCCCGGGGTGAGGGGGCTTAAATCCACCACGCTGCCCCACTGCGGGTCGAGAATTGTAATGACCACCATCTATTGACCGTTCGGGTATTCGGGTATTGAGCGTTCGGGACCGACTGCTTAACGTGCTCTCCTAGGCACGGAGTCAGTGATAGTTAACGTACTTAAGTCAGAAAAACTCATTGGTACACGCCCGGTTCGAACCATGGCCCTATGGCCTTATAAATTTGAGACAGGTTCGTTGCTCTTTGGGTTATCACGACAAATAGGTACACAGACACTTGTAATTTTCACAGAGGATGTACTATTTTGGGCTCTATAACAGCAAACAATAAAATAAAGTTTAAAATTAAAGGGGGGCCCCATACAAGAAATGAGTGGGGCCTCCATTTCGACGGTTTTGGTGATTGGTAGTTGTGAGATCATTGCTAACAATTGAAATTTTCATTAAGTATGTACACAGACCAGTCAACCTTTAGACCACGCTTTAATAAACGTCAGTACGAAAACGAAATCGCCAAAAAGTGGCGGGGTGCGGGGAGAGGTTGGCTAGTTTTCATTGGCTCGTTCAAAATTGACAATTTAATGGCTTCGACGTGCTTCCAACTGACGGCTCACTAGTGACGTAGTTATGTAGTGTCACTACTTAGCCTTGGCGAATGCTACTCCCTGTCAAAGCGTGGTCTATAAGGTTGACTTGTCTGTGAGTATGTACTTTTCATTATTAATTTATCATCGACTCCTATAGTACAGGCTAACCACCCAGTTTAGGTGTCGGTGACGGACTGATATCTAATGACTACTTCCGTACAACAACCCGCACCGGAGCACCGTGGTGGATTAAGATTCAAGCACCCTCATCCCGAGTGGAACCCTAAGCCCCTGCTGTGGGGCATGATATGGATACCTATTTGCTAATTGCTTTTATTGTATGTTGTATGTTGCAAATAAATAAATAAAATAAATAAACTATTATGGCCTATATAACAGCAAACAATAAAAATAAAGCTTAAAATAATAAAAAAAAACATATCCCATACAAGAAACATGTTTTTCTTTATTGTACGGTGGTACAGAACCCTTCGTGTGCGTATCCGACAACCTTACTTCATACTTAATACGCTAGAACTTCTTCGTTTCTTTAACAAATAAATATAATCTATACGTTTTCATCAAACGTTTTTATGATGATTGTTTCTCATCTGTACAACGATAAGCCTAATATGTCGACCGGAATATTTATTATATTTAACAGCGACTCCACCCATGCGGAATTATCTGACGTCCTTATAAACAATATTTTACCGTTGCTCCCAGTTGGGGGTCGTCCATTAATCACGTGATGTTTTTTTAGCAATTTTAACCCCCAGTCCCCCTTGGTGATATGTGATAAACCTCATCACATATCAATTAAATTAGATTTTAGTTAACTGTGTTTAAAGATCATATTCTGTTGCGATACTTTGTACAAAAAAAATGCACGTGCTTTGGAGTAGATTAATCTAACCCCCCCCCCCCCCTATCTTAAAGCACGTGTATTTTATTTTTCAAACACAACAACCTGCACCTGCAGGTTAGGGAAAGGGTGGGGGGGAAGGTTAAGTTAGTATTAAACCTCAAGACTAATCCCCCCCCCCCTATCTTAAAGCACGTGTATTTTATTTTTCAAACACAACAACCTGCACCTGCAGGTTAGGGTAGGGGGGGTTAGGTTAGTCTTAAACGTCAAGACTAACCTAACCCCCCCCCCCCCCCCCCCTATCCTAAAGCACAAGTATTTTGTTTTTCAAACACAACAACCTGCACCTGCAGGTTAGGGTAGGGGGGGTTAGGTTAGTCTTAAACCTCAAGACTAACCTAACCCCCCCCCCTATCCTAAAGCACAAGTATTTTGTTTTTCAAACACAACAAACTGCACCTGCAGGTTAGGGTAGGGGAAGTTAGGTTAGTAATCCCCCCTATCCTACCCTAAAGCACGCATATTTTTTTTTAGTACAAAGTATCGCAACAGAATATGATCTTTAAATACAGGTAACTATAATCTAATTTAATTCCAGAAAATTAAGGACAGTGATAAAAATGTCCAAACAGATATTACAGTTGCAGGTTGTTTTTGACTGGCATACAAATAATAAAGGAAACGTGTAATCATGTGAAAAACATATAATTGTACTGGTAAGTACATGACTCGAGCTCACACGCCGCTTTTCAGTTGTTTAGAAATCACGCCTTCAACGACAAAATAAATACACGTGATATCTCACTACACCTCCCCTCCCCCCCCCCGTGATATTTCGTGATTTTTTCGAACCCTCCCCCCCCTTTCGAATTTTGTGTGACTCACATGTAAAATTCGTACTTTAAAAGAAAATGAGATATTATTCTGCAATTATTATTGTACCATGTGTAATTTAACAAAAGTTATTTAATACAACGACAAACCGACGAGGTTTCATCGGTGAATCTATGGATATTTTGTATCCTCTTCAATCCCCCCAGTTTGGGGCAAAAACATGGATCTGAATTAATTACACATTTCTTATTCCACGGTCGATCGATTCCTCACGATCGGCCAGGTCAGGTCAGTATTTATATGATGAATATATATACTGGTACCAAGTCTTGGTTGGTGGTGTCTTCGCTTGGTACCCAAAACACAAGCTAATGCTTAGTTTGGGACCTAGACGTTGTTGTGATATATACGTAATTGTTATTATCCACCATTAAAATATAGATATTGTCCGACGTAGAGGAAAGATCTCGACGAATAAAAAATTCCATTCCACCTGCCCATTTTGCCCTATTCCAGATGCTTAGGTCTCCCCCAGAGTGAGGGGGCTTGGAGCTTAATCCACCACACTACGGGTTGGTGGGAAAAAAATTAATTTTGCGAAAACAAATGAAACGCAAAAAAAAAACAGGTGGCAAAATTCGTTCAAAACTACGTTCGTAGAGCTAGGAAGGTCGGGAAGTATGGAAACTATCTTCGTATATCCGTAAGTCTACAGGTGGATCGTAGAGGAAGAAATTCACAGATTTCGAGCTTCCCGTATCTATCGGATACATTGAAAATGCAACTAGAGATTCTAGCAGGTGGTAAAGTATTTTGATTTTTCTTTTTATCTACTCCCAGTTCTGAAATATCAAGTCGGAAGTAAAAAAGTCAGATTGTGTTCACCCAAATTCGGATATTTTTCGAATTTTCGATAAACCTATGTTTTTCAACAAATCTTATTCCATACTACACACACTAAATACATCCCGGCACCTAACCAACTTTGATGACCGGTTGGCTGAGTGGTTAGAGACTGCGGAGCCAAGGGTCGTGGGTTCCAATCCGTTTGTGTATCTATTTGTTCCGTGTCTGGGTGTAAAAAAATACCTATATATGTAAATATTATAAAGATTATTTAAGTAATTATATCAGTTGTCTGGTATCCATAGTACAAGCTTTGCTTAGTTTGTAACTAGATGGCGCTGCGTAGGATGTCCAATTATTGTTATTTTTAACTATCGATGATTTCGAACGATTCCCTTATTTCGTGAAATGGGGCCTATAATTCAAACATCCAAAAAACATTTTCAATGTTAAAAAAATTCGTAGTTTTACCGGTGGATCGAGAAATAAACATATCCATCGATCCACCGGTGGAGCCTCGTCAGATATGGTTGTGCGCCTTCTAGTATGCTACATTCCAAGTTCGGTGATTGCACCCTATTTCTTTATACGTTTTGACCACATCAATAAGTCATTAGCTGCTTTTATTATGTGGTTTTTTCTTACGATTGGCGTTATCGAAATCGTGATTCCACACCGTGAAGTATCATTAAAAACTTATCAAGAGCTTTTTCTTTCGTGTTATTTTGTTCGCTATACCAAATAGCATGTTGTTATTTGGTATAGCATAAAACAGGTAGAAAATTTAGTATTTTAACTTGTACCTTTACGTTAGCTAAAAATTTACTTGTTTAAGGGGATAGTCTTTCTCTGCGTGGCTTCGAATTGGCATAGCTGTCTCCGTTTCATTCCCTCTTTCTTGACTTGGTCCTGAGTGACAGAGACGACAAGAGCGAATTCCCAAAAATACATATAAAATAGCCGTCGAAACAGCTTGCGGGCCGTAACTGTTTCCATTTCTGAAATATAGTATATGAATTGGAACCAAAATTTGCAAGTACGTTTTGTTTGTTCTGAAATTCGCATTAATATTCTACGGAAAATTATTTTCAAAAACAAAGGACCGACGGGAAACATGTTTTTCAGGAATTCATTCTAAAACAACTAAACAAGATATAAAAAAAAAACGACCGTCCTGTGATAGTATTTTACCTATTACTTGTATTTTTCCTGTAAATATTGATACAGAAATATATCTAGGCTTAGACATGGGCCGAACCCTCTTTTTTGTATGGAAAGCCTACCTCCTTAAATACAATTTTTTAGATTACACTTATTTAAATGTAATTTTTGGAGTTCAGGAGCCAAAATCATAGAACGAAATTTTTATAGTTTTTTTTTTCAGTTGGTTTACGGGGGATTTTTTGCACGTGGTACTACTGTGTACTCCATTAGAAACAACTGAAGATTTTCTACTTGCTCGCTTTCTACCAAGCCATAGGCTTTGAGTTAGTTGAAAATTGTAACCAGCTAATATATCATCATCATTTATTAGGTCAAGTTTATTGTCACAATATAAAAATATATGTACAGGATGTGTACAGGATGTCTCGCGGCCATAGGATCATTTCAGGCTACAATTTTGAACTGACTCAAGACTTGGTAGTACCAAGGCAAGGCAAACAAAAAAATCAACGGATCTCCTGCTTTCGCACGAACTTCTTACGACATTGGAAATGAATCTAACGGAATAAAGTAAACACACATATTTCGGATAATATTTTTCGAAATAAATTTTTTTCGCGATAAAAAATAACACAACTGTATCTGAATAAGCTTAAAACTTCGAAATATAACATTCTGTACGACATTTCGATCGAACAAACCGAATTAGTACGAAATGTAACACCGACGCATATCCGACTTCCAACTAAGGGCACCCTTAATCACTACTTCCGGTTGTCCGATTCTAACAATTTTAGTCTCTGTCGATCCCCCGTCTAATTACCCCGAGCCGTTTTTTTATTTTTTTCTTATTCGAACCTAGTTCTCGAGATATCGGACTCTCAAAATAAAAATAGGGGGGAAAAATGCGACTTTTTTCGTTTTTTGCCAATAATTTTTTTGTTTTTGAACTTTTTCCAAATTGTTTTTTGACATCTTGTAGAGCTTGCCGAGCTGCGTCTTTTGACACCACGTTCATCCCGATATCTCGAAAACTCTTCGTGCAATCTGCCTGTCTCACAAAACTTCCAAATGACCCCCTATACTCCAACGAAATGAAAGTCATTTCCAATGCCGAAATGTATACAACCGGTTGTACATAGGACCGCGGGCAAAAAAATTTCCCGTGGATCCCGAGGAAGGATGGATCAACTGGTACTCGTAGGTAACCCTGGTAGTACAGACGCCTGCTCTCATATTTGAACACCATACAAAACGGTCGACGAGCGAACCGAGAAGGGCATCTCACCAACAAATCTAACATTGTCGCTAAGCACCACGCTCTTTGAGTCTCCCTTCATTACTGTAGAGGCCCGCACGCGCGATTTGTTTTTTTCACGATATTATCTGCTTTTTGAAATTAATCAAAATACGTTCAGATTTGAGCGCAGGTGTCTGTAGTTCTCTACTACGGGGAACTCATGAAAGGTTTTTTTTTTTCAAAAAGATAATTAAAAATAAAAAAAACGTCAAAAAATATGCGGTAGGTACATGTCAGGTAGACATGTTTTGACGCACAATAATCGGCGTAATGAAAATTTTAAATTCAATAATATTCACACAGAGGGATTTTAAAGTTAATATTACAATAACATGTTATACCTACAAAATTTATATATACACAATCAATTGGACGTTTGAGATATACATAGGTTAACTTGAATCCGCAACAAAAGTCTCCGATGAGCGATGAAAGGTAAATCAATAGATAATTTTAACATTTAAAAGTCGGTGTTTAAATTATGCACAAAAACTAATTCATGTAAATGCGACTCGCACTTGACCAACTCTTTTCTCCAGTATCCTCGACCATCATATATCTGACACATTCTCATTGAGACCATTCCAATGAGCCCAAACACGATAACTCTGCTATAATGATACTGCAGCATCAGGTCAAGGTCACCAAGCTTTTACAACATCTTTGAAGTAAATGGATACCAAAATTCGAATAAATCAGACCTTTGGAAAACGCTCATATCCCTTCATCAACTGGTAAAGAGCTGATAATCTTCAAACGGCTGAACAGATTTTCTTGAATCATAGCTAAGAACACTCTCGATAAAATCACCTTTCAAACAATAAATACTAAATCGAAATCGGTCCATTCGTTTGGAAGCTGCGAGACAACAGACAGACACAGACACACACGTCAAACTCATAACACCCCTCTTTTTTGCGTCGGGGGTTAAAAACCAGTTGAATGCGAGTCGGTTTCGCGTGTATCGGGTTCCGTACACCGAACTTTGAATTATTTCAATAGAGAAGTTATGGTTATTATTCAACTCGAGAATGAAATTTATCACATTTTAGCTATAAGATAATAATAATAATAATACATGGGACTTCCCACACAGCGCCGTCTAGTCCCAAAGTAAGCAAATATTATGCTTGTGTTATGGGTTACTAGACAACTGATATACATACTTAAATATTCTTTATAATATATACATATATCAATATTTTTGCTAAGACGCCACACACATATAACAACCAAGACCCGGTACCAGTATCAACATTTATCATATAAATACTGACCCGACCTAGGATTCGAACCCGGGACCTCCAGCTTCGTAGGCAGGGTCGCTACCCACTAGGCTAAGCGGTCGTCAAATGATGATGAGGAAGGGACACGGGAGGGACGCGCATGCGATTGGTTACCTAGATATTGTACCTATAGTGTCTAGGTCTTCGTGTATTATCCGTCAGAACTAGTTACTACTGAATGAAAAGTAGATACCAATAAAAAGTTTAGTCGAAATTATATGTATAATAATTTTGTGTTATAATTAATTAATTTAAATAATTAAATAATAATTATGTATTATATAATTATGTGTATATAAATAAATATTTATTGCAAGTTTCATTATTGTAGAGCTGATAATAACCTATATTTAAAGAAAAGTGTTAAATACATTTTGACGTCTTATAGAAAAAATGGTGTAATATTTTTTCCTCAGAACAAGTAACTTGGTGTTAAGTGTAAAATAAAATACAAAAAGCGTTTAAAATAACGTAAAAATATAACTTCCAAATAATCTGTGATAAAGGAACTGAGATTTAGTCTTTTTATTTAAATTATTAAAAAGTGTATATGTAATTAAAAAGACATGGAAAATCTGATCAAAAATGTGAAAAACTGGACCGGTTCTTCCAGCAGGAAAGAACAGCCGACCACTTTGACCAGAAGCGACTATTCTCTGGTGTCATGCACGGAACTGACTCCAGGGGCTTTAGAACTATGGATGGAACTACCAGAAGAGGTCAAATATGATCCGTCTTTTGCGAACTTTAGAAAACTCTATGAAAACGAACACGGTGAGTACAAAACGTTTTTTTTTTTAATTTTTAATATTTCAACTTTTTAACTTCAAATAGGTATTCATTTTAAGTTTGCAAGTTCACATGAAAAGGAACGGTTCCGTAGCTATTGTACCAGCAATAAAAATTCATCTTAAACTAAAATCATAAATTTTATTTATTACACCATTATCGACACTTCACAGTCAGTGTGTAATCCTCAACAGGCGTTAGTATGTAGAGGTAGGAAAAATAATTTTATTGAATAAAACTCTAAAGTTAGTAGGAATTATAATAATATCTTGGATATTCCACACAGCGCCATCTAGTCCCAAACTAAGCAATGCTTGTATTATGGGTGCCAGACAACTGATATACATACTTAAATATTCTTTATGATATATACATATAGATATTTCACACCTAGACACAGAACAAATAGACATGTTTATGCACACAAATATTTGTCCCGGGCGGGAATCGAACCCGTGACCCTTAGTTTACGGCCTCAGTGAAAGAGCGTTCTGCGGGGCGTGCGGCGTGGCGTTCATGCGGTGTTCGAGCGCTCACCAAGTGGCCTAAACGCCCAGCGTTCGCGTTTACATGGCGTCGATAGCGTTGTACGATATTATTGACATGTATTTAAATGAGAATTTATGGATGAAATTTCAATTACGGGAAGGTTGAAGTGACATTGTTAAACAGAGAAAAGTGTTGGGAGAATTCACGACGCTTTATAAAACATTAGGATAGAACGAAAACAAATTCCACGAATATACAAGGATGTCAGTGTCAACCTTTTTCAATTTTTGTATAATTTATGCGATGACAACCACATTTCAGGTTTTTTTTTTAATTTCTGAAACTATGACTTCGAACGACATTATGAAACACTGCACACGCCGCTGCAAAACTCAAACTGGTTTGAACGCGCACGCCGACGCTCCGCAGAACGCAAACATGCACGCTGTCCTCACCGCTCCGCCTACCGGCCACTTAGACCACGTTCATTTACAAACATGCGTTTGTCATGAACGCCGCACGCCCCGCACCGCCGGACGCTCGATTTGAGCGGGCACTGAGTCCGTACACTTAGCTCCGCAATTAGGGTCTCTAACCACTCGGCCAACCGGTCAGTCATGGCGTATATGTATATAAATTTACACGAAAAATAGATTCTTAAAATGCTCATACTGTATTTCTCGATGACGTTATTCCTGTTTACTTAGGATTCTGCAGATCGGCCATACCAAGACATTCAAGGAATTGTCACTTCAACCATATCTGTTATGTGACAATTGATCCGAGACAAGTTAGCAATGTTTACCAGTTTTGTGTCACTAATAATTATTTACTGAAACCATTCTCCTTGACAGAGGACACTTTAGCGTTTATGGATTTGTTTAATTATCACATATACGTGACGCGAAGTTAAATCATGGTTTAATCTATTAACTTCGAATAGTAAAAGAATGTGAGGTTTTTTTACATAATAATAATAATAATAATAATAATAATAATAATAATAATAATAATAATAATAATAATAATAATAATAATAACACGCACAATCACAACAACGTCTTGGCCTCAAACTAAGCATTAGCTTGTATTTTGGGTACCAAGCGAAGACACCACATACATATAACAACCAAGACCCGGTGCCAGTATTAATATTCATCATATAAATACTGACCCGACCTGGGATTCGAACCCGGTACCTCCAGCTTCGCAGGCAGGGTCGCTGCCCACTAGGCTAAGCGGTCGTCAAATATACATATAGTTCGCCTCAAACTTTAATCAACACGACGCTACAGGCCACCTCAGTTCGCCTCAAAGTTTATTTGTTTACTTTATCGGAATAAGACACTACAGGCGTGCTTGCGCAGGTACAGTCATGTACCCCTCGCTCCACTGCGTCCCGCTACACCCAAAAATTGGTTACTGCGACGCGACTTGTGCCTACGTTCGGATCCACCATAAAGTTTCATTGGAACTGTACTGTTCGCATAAACTGTGTAACTTAATTTTAACCAGGAGACTTAGGTATATATAATATCCATAGAGTGAATAAATTTGACAGCAGTGTTCGGTTTTAATAGAGTTATGTTATAAATGTCACTTCACAGTATCTAAAATGTCATACGCAACTGAACGGGGGTGAAAACCGGCGCACGGGGACCTCGCGGACTAAAACTCACCATCTTGTACCAGCTAGCTAGAGTATGAGTGGTTATACAGTAAACGCAGAAGAAGGCTTCTAGTCAATTCGTACTTTTATAATAATATCCCATTTCAATAGTTAATTTTATTATACAGGCTGTTCGAAAATTCCTCCGCTTTTGAATTACCACATGTAGCGCTCATCAAGTACAACACTTTTTGTTTCAGGACCACATGGCGAATATGCATAGTTTTCTCATTTCGAAAGCAGCTATTTCGTTTCTTCTCATGTTGTTCATATTTATTTCTCGCTCGCACGCATTGGCTATTGTGGCGAAAAGGTCGTGGTAGGCCCCCTTCTTGTCTAGAAGGTCGTGGTTCAAATCCCAGAAACTAGAGTGTACCAATGAGTTTTTTTGACTTAAGCACATAACTATCACTGACTCCGTGCCTCGGAACGCACGTTAAGCAGTCGGTCCCGGTTAAAATCCACCAACCCGCACTGGAACAGCGTTGTAGATTAAGCTCCAAGCGTCCTCATACCGAGGGGATGCCTAAGCTTCTGGAGTGGGGCATAATGGGCTGATATGGTGGGACGCGCAGGGCACTGAAGGTTTTTTGATGTAACTGTACGTCAATTGCACGTGTACACAGTTTGACAGTATACGCTTTGAAAAGGGTGATTTTTTCAAAGGATCACACATTCTATTTTCGCGCGAGTATTTCGTGAAAATTGTGACTTGTTGTGACTTGTATTCTTTCTCGAATAGCCATTACCAGCGAATAGCGAACCAGCGAATAGAGGGTAGATTTGATTAGATTGACATCTTGTGTAGTGTATGACTTAGTTAATTTTTATAATTTGATGGTGTTTTGTGATTTGTAGTTTGTTTTAATTTTGACTGTTATGTTACTAACATTTAGGTTGTAATGAAGGTGTCCAGTGTCGTAATAGCCCAGAGCACAACGAACCTGTCTTAAATTTATAAGGCCCCACAGGGCCATGGTTCGAATCCGGCCGTGTACCAATGAGTTTTTCTGACTTAAGTACACAATATCACTGACACCGTGCTTCGGAGGGCACGTTAAGCAGTCGGTCCCGGACGCTGTCAATAAATGGCGGTCGTTACAGTTCCCAACCCGCAGTGGAGCAGCGTGGTGGACTTAAGCTCCAAGCCCCCCTCCTCACCCTGGGGGAGGCCTAAGCCCCTGCAGTGGGGTAAAAATGGGCTGATGATGATGATGATGATGAAGGTGTCCACAAATGAGTGTTTGTTTCTAACTTGATATGAAATAATAAATAATAATTCAAAAAATTCAAAATTCAAAATTCAAAAAGTTTTTATTCAATATAAGATGTTTGCACACACTTATTGAAAGTCGTAAAAATTGATTAGGTACCGGTTCAAAAACTAGGAGGAGAAGAACCGGCAAGAAACTCCTCCCTATTTATTTTATTTAAATATATGTTTTTCTTAATTGTTTTTTTTTTAAATTTAAAGTCTTACAACTATTACAATGATGTCCATGCGCACTTATCATTTAAATACTCGGTAATACAATAGTAAGCTTTTTTCATGAGTTGGACTTTAACTCGCTTTATAAATTGATTAGAATTCAAGTCTAACATTTCTTTTGGAATTTTATTATAAGAACGGATACAATTTCCCATGAAAGAATTATTAACTTTTGAGAGCCTGAACCTGGGAATTGATAACATATGCTTATGTCTTGTATTTAAGTTGTGGCCATCACCCACCCTAGAGAAAGCATTTAAGTTTTTATGTACATAAATTATATTTTCATAAATATACTGACAAGGGACTGTCAAAATATTACCTTCTCTAAAATGAGCCTTTACACTATCTCTAGATTTTAATTTATATATAGCTCGAATAGCCCTTTTCTGCAGAACAAATATTGTTTGAATGTCAGCGGCCTTTCCCCATAGCAGAATGCCATATGACATTATGCTATGAAAGTAGCTAAAATAAACCAGCCTCGCTGTAGGCACATCGGTTAGTTTTCTTATTTGCCTAATTGCAAAAACAGCAGAGCTCAGTTTACCAGCCACCCTCATAATATGAGGACCCCATTGTAAATTTGCGTCGATAGTAATGCCCAAGAACATAGTTTCATTAACAAAACTTAATGAATCTCCTCCAAGTCTCAAATTGACATCAACTTGTCTAACATTGAGCAATGTAAATTTTAAACATTTTGTTTTATTTGCGTTTAATAATAGGTTATTAGCGTTGAACCAATTTAAGACCTGCAAAAGTGAAGAGTTGACTGTTGAGAATTCCTCTTCATTTCTATTAATTTTAAATACGAGAGAAGTGTCATCAGCAAACAACACTATCTCGGCAGATTTTTCTACCAAGTAAGGTAAGTCATTAATATACACTAAAAACAGAAAGGGACCCAATATAGATCCCTGAGGAACTCCCATTTTCACAATAGAACCCTTCGATTTAACTCTATTAATATCAACTTTTTGAATTCTATTACAGAGGTATGATTCTATTAGATTGTTAGCACAATTATTTATACCATAATGTTTTAATTTAAGCAACAATGTCCGATGATCAACACAATCAAATGCCTTCGATAAATCACAAAAGACCCCTATAGCATTTTTAGAATTTTCCCATGCATCAAAAACATGTTTCAAAAGTAAAATGCCAGCGTCTGTTGTGGATCTTCCTTTCGTAAAACCGAATTGTCTAGAATGAAGTAAATTGTGGGACATAAAATAAGAAAGCATTTGATCGCGCATGATTTTTTCGAAAACTTTGCTTAATGTGGGCAACACTGCTATTGGTCTATAATTAGTGGGGTCTTTTTTATCACCAGATTTAAACAGAGGTATTATTCTGCTATACTTCATTAAATTAGGAAATATGCCCGCTTTAATACATTCGTTAAATATACTCGACAAGTATGGTGCTATAATGTGAACAACAGAACCTATAACTTTCACCGACAGCCCCCATAAATCCTCGGTCTTTTTAATTTTTAAAGATTGAAAAGTTTTAATAATATTAAAAGAATTTATTTTTTTAAACCTGAACTCCGACCCCTGAGTCGGTACATTTTCCTTTAACAAAGTTACAGCACGGTCAGGAGATGAACCCAAATGTTCCGTGATTTTAATGCTTATATTTTGGAAAAAAGAATCAAATTCGCGAGCGACGTCGATTGCTGAAGTAACAGTTCTGTCATCCACCCGTAAGGCAAATTCGTTGTCGGGAGGCTTCATTTTGCCTGTTTCAGTACGTATGATTTGCCACACAGTTTTACATTTGTTTTCTGACTTCTCTATTTTATTTCTAATATGAATAGATTTGGCTGTTTTACAAACCTTTTTGAAAATCTTTGAATAAGATTTTACATAATTTACAAATGATTGATTAGTGTTTAAATTTTTATCTTTATATAAACAATAAAGCCGTTCTCTACTTTTTCGAATGCCCGGAGTAGACCATTCACAGAATTTCACTTTGTTACAAGTTTTTACATTCTTTAGTTTATAACTGTTTTCAAACTCTCTGGAAACAATTTCAAATAAACTTTCATATGATTTGTTCGGATCTTTTTGTAAAAAATCATAATTTAAAATGTTTTTTTCCACTTTAATAGCAAATTTGCTTAATTTTATTGTAGACAATGGTCTATACCTGACACTCAAAGGTTTATCGGGTGATTTCTTTTTTAATGTGACTATTTGACCACAGTGATCGGATTGTAAATGATTTATCACTTCCTTTTCAAGCCAATCACAATTACAAAAAATGTTATCAATACAAGTGGCTGAGGATGCTGAGACCCTTGTTGGTTCAAAAAAGACATTTATTAATTTAAATGTTTTAAAAAGTAATAATATTTTATTGCGCAATGGTGAATCTATAAGTAAGTCAATGTTAAAATCACCGCTTACCAAAATACTTTTCTTTGAATTACAAAGTATGCTCAAAGCATCCTCCATCACTTCCTCAAAAACAGAAAAGTCAGAATTGGGCGGCCTGTACACACACAATATAATACATTCCTCCAATTCAATACATGAAAGTTCAGTATTTCTCTCTACAGAAAGCGAGGTTACATCTCGACGTTCCTTGTATTTATATCCATTCTTCAACAGAATCAAAGATCCACCACGGATAGTAGCCTTTCTGTTGAAGCAGCTTGCGAGCTGGTAATTGTTGATGTTAAATAACATTTTATCACGTGACAACCAATGTTCAGTAATGCATAGGACATCTATATTAAGTTCTAATAAAAACAGTTCCACAAGTTCAATTTTGCTGAGGAAACCCTGTATGTTTTGGTGAACTAATTTAAATATATTAGGTTTCCTCTCTGTCGGAGCAGCCAGTTTAAATCAGAAGAACGCTGCGTTTTAGCAGAATTCGCAGATTCACACAAGCTGCGGTCAGTCTTACAACTAGATTCTGCTGTATTACATAATATAGCAGAACCAATATTATAGGCTAACAAATTAGCCAATTGTCTTTGAAAATATTTTGATAGGTACATCCTATGCTTTGTCAAAATAAAATTATGTTTGAATTTATTGATGTCAAAGAAATTAAAATGGACATCACTATGACGCCAAGTCATATTATATAATAAAGTATTAATATTATGAATTTCTTTATTCTGCTTTTCCGTTAAACTCTTGGAAAACGGAAATGCACTAAATACAATTTTGAGATTGTCTTGATTTGACAACTCCAGGAGGCGGGTAAATCCTGTTATTACATCTTTCCGTCTTACACCAGAACTGTTTCCCACCAATATAATAATTGTGGTGTCTTTGCTATGCTTATCAATTAAAATCTTATTAATAATTTGAGTGTAGGAAGCACCAGGCATGCAAAAATTTAAAACCTGTTGGTTCACAGACTCGTTCATTATTGTTCCTAATCCAATACCTATTTCGTCACAGTAAACTATTGTTTTTTTTTCGGATTCTGACAAGTCCGAAAGGCGTGTCCACTAGCAGGTTCACGTGTGCCTTTGTTTTTTGGCAACTTTTTATTCTGCTCAGTTACTTGAGTGGAAGCAGTGCAGTTCAATTCGCAATCCGACAAAATACTTTTCAATTTTTCTATATTCAAACCATGCGATTCAAACTGAAAGCTTAAGTCAGACAATTTACTGTGAAGAAACTTAATTTGATTTTGTAAATCCTGACACTCAGAGTCTTTATCAAATAATTTAGTTTCAAATAACTTTATTGATTGGCTTAATTCTAAATTTTGTTTCTTGAAATTAAATTTTTTGTGATTACAATTTAATTGCCTTATCATTATTTTTGAACGTTTAATAATTTTTTTTATTTTAAAAAGCTTTTTAATTTTTTTACAATTAATCAAATTGTTGTATGGTTTCCGTGTGTCAAGACGCGCCGTACTATCTAATACTGTGTCGCACAACTGAACAGTTTCATTTAATTTAAATAAATCAATTTTATGTTCGAGTTTAAGTATTTTCATTTTACTGATGTGTAACTCATCCTGAAGGGTCTGTACTTGCATCAGTGAGTGTTCATATTGCGCTCGACAGTTATCCATTTCGTTCACAAGAACCTGTAACTGATCGCGCTGATCAGTCACATCGTTATATTTAATATCTAATTCTGCTAATTCGCCTTTTAATTTAGTGTTCATAAATATGACCGATTCAATTTCCGTTTCGTGATCTTCGCGCTCAGCCACAAGTCGATTGCATAACTCTTTGGACGCCTTCAGTTCCAAGAGCGCAGCTTTCAACTTTTGCTCCAGATCGCGAATGGATGGTCTACGAGTCATTATGATTAAGCCACCGACTTATATGTACCTTATAGGTACCAGACTGTAAGTAGCACAGAATGAAACTGCGCATGAAACTTAGTCCTATCGCGATGCGGGGACTAAAGTCAAAATAGTCGCTTGTAGACCGTGTGTCAGTTTAGTCGATTGAAATTAATTTGTATCTTGCACGTATCTTGTAAAATTATCTAAAGAAAATGCCGTGCTGTGCTTTCAAACAGTGCACAAAAAACATCCGGAACTCCAAAAAGGCAGATGGGATTACATATCACACGTAAACTTATAATATTTTATTAATTTCGTTTTTAATAATTTAATATTTGACAATTACAATTTGACAGTTGCACATAAATTGAATTATTCGGTAAGCACAACGATAACAGTCTTTTCATCTCTTTTCAATCTATTAGATAGCTGTACACCTTCCGCATCACCTTCCTCTTTCGCAATTTTGTTCAACGGTTCTGACACAAATTTTGAAAGATCAGGGACCAGGGCCGCATTTGAAACAATTAATTTATTATAAAATTGAATGAGGATATGAAATATTGTTTTGGAGTAGTAATCTTTTTTACGTACGTTGAGGGTGAAATTCTCTATGAAATAGTGTTATGATAGAGGTTACGATCTAAACAACTTTCGGGAACGCGGTATATAACTCAAATGTTTCAACATTTGGGAACGTAATATGTACAAAATGCGAATGTAAAAAAAACATTGGGAGTTAGCCACGAAAGCTTAGAAATATGATGGCAATGATAGAAAATCGTCTAAAATTACAAAATAAAAATGGTAGACAATGGTAGGAAATTCTTGTTATTAGTAGAAATGGTAAAAAGTAGCAGAAAATTACGCGAAACATATAGAAGTCGTATGCAATGAAATTATAAAATTGACATGGTAAGTACTCACTTTGTAGGTTTTAGGGGATGCTAATTTCAAAACTAACATCAATTACCATTTTCACTTACCTTCTTATCGTTCTACTTCTATGAATTTATTCCTGTCATTATTTATATAATCACATCAAAGAAGATAACTTCCAACGCGTATCCAAATGTACACACACTAGCATACTAATATTTGATGATATTTGACATTTGAAGAAAGTAGCTCAACATATTGAAAACTAATTCACCATTTCAAAATTACGTAGGTATAATTATACATTTAATAATAATGAACATTTATTGACACAGATTACATGTGACATTAAAAACTAAAAAAATAAAAACAAACAATAGCATTTTCTTCTGTTTTTTCCTCAATGTGGTCAGTTTATGAAGCGCACTGGTAAGGCAACTTTATTTATAGGTACTTATCATACAACAAGTGCTTTTCTATGGCCAAAGCGCTAACATTTTTAATTTGAATTTATATGTCATCGCCATAAAAAATAAGAAATACTTTATTGTCCGACAAATTTAAACTGACGAGTCCTATGTTGTTTCGAGGATCAAGAAGGATTATTGTCGACCAATGGGGATGTTTTCTATTAACAGATCACTAATTCAAAATGTTACGATTGGCTAAGAATAATCCCCTTGATCCCGCAACGATACAGTAGTCGAGGTGTTTGACTATTATTGATTGACACCTTATATAGTAATGTACGTTCAGTTTCGTTTTTTTTAAATATTTGTTGAAAAATTACTATTGTTAGTCAAATTTTTAATTTTTTCAGATAAAATTCTTAAAATGTAATTTCATTAATTGTTTTTAATATGATTGTAATGTTTGCAAAGTGCTGCGTGTAAATATTTAAGTGTACCTACATGTAATTCGTCATTTAATTATATTCTTAATAAATAATTTTAAACTGACAGTGATAGGGCTTTTCTTGTAACTTAAAAAAGTATATAATATTGCAATAATAAACTTTTTTACTCCTCAACAAAAAAGGAAACTTTAATTTAAATGAACTGTTACAATACGGCCCTGGTGAACAACAAAAAAATTGCAAACGACTATCTTCGAACGCGTTCGGCCATTCTCGTGTGCCTTCCGTGCGCTGTACGATATAAAGGGATCTTCGCGTCTAGTGGAACATTTAGGTCGGTGGATTAAGCAGTATTATAACCAAATACAACAATCAAATGTCAAATATAAATAAATAAATCAAATTGTCTTCAATAACAATAACTTTGTGTTGAATTAAGTAAAGTAGTAATAATTCAGTGCAACAAATAATCAGTTTCAATATAAAAAAAAAAAAAAAAAAATGTCGAAAATGTGTCAGAAAGGATTTGAACCTACGAGCCCGGCACTGACGCGCAAAATTTTACCACCTGAGCCAACTGCACCTATTGAACGGTTGTGTAAATTAAGATACCGTAATAAGAAACCGTAAACAAAAACGCATTAAAATTGTTCAAGGATATATTATGGTGATTCGTAGTTCATCACGAATAAAAACAAAAACATAAGTACTTCCTTAAATACAAAAAGTTATGTTGAAGTGAATATTAAATCTTATTTACCAGTAAAAATGTTTCATTTATTTCAAAATACCCACCAAAACAAAGTTCACATGGAATATCAAGACCTAATTTAGTTCAATTATATTTACAATTATACGCAAATTATATGACAAAATCTTAACAAAATAAGTCTACGCAGTCTCCACGTAAAATTCAACTAATAAAACATTAAAACTTATATTTTTATTTTCATTTAGAACCTACGAATATTACTAAGTATACTAAATTTTAAAAACTCCAAACTGAAGTAAAATTAATAAAAATATCAATATTATTAAGAAAATCAACTGCCAATCAATTTACAAACGCAAGAAAAAAAAATAGTAATAAAGTGAATAAATTATTTACGTTTATCCCGAGCAGCTGTCAGGCGAGCGTCAATCACGTGCCGAAGTCGCGAGCCGAAAAAAAATATAATAATAATAATAATAATAATTTCAAAACATCAACTTATGTATCGGCGTATATTTATTTGCTCACATTTTTGTTATCACAATGCGGTATCTTTATGAAAATCTATGGTTTATTCATGGTTTAGTATTCAACATTATTCTACAAGTTCTGTCCAGTTTTGGACTAGATGGCCGTGTGAGATATCCAAGATTATTTTTTATGTTATTATTTATTACTGTAGCATAGAGTAAATTAATTTGACAACAGCGTGTGGTTATAATAGTCATAAATGTCAGTTCATAGTATTGATGTGACATTTCGAAATTTCGGGTTTTTGAAACCGGCGTGCGGGGATTTCTCGGGGTGAAGAGTTGGACTAAACCTCGCCATCTTACACCAGCTAGCTATAGTATGAGTGGTTAGACGGTAAACGCAGAAGAGGGTTTTTAGTCGTTTAGTACTTTTATGTAGGTACCTACTGTATATTCATTTCAATGTATAAAGTTATTTAAAGCGGACAACCTTTTTTAAGTGAAAACTTCTTTAGCCGCGTCGTCCACTTTTTGGTAGAGGTCGATCGCGTCACGACATGCTCATAATAGCGCCATCTAGTGTTTAAATAATACACTACAGTACAGACAACATTAGGCAACATCAACATTACGTGTTGAATTACATGTGAAAATTGAAAATGAATTTCGAGTCTCTGCCAACAGAAGTCATAATAAAAATTAAAAAAAACTTGTTAACAGTTATAGGGACTGCCGATAGAAGTGAAAACTTAGAACTTTTAGTATTAAAATTTGAAATTTTATAATGTTTAAATTAAAATTTGAAATTTTATAATGTTTAAATTAAAATTATCAACATCGATCTAGTTTTCACATCTATCCACATCGTGTTCCACCACTTTCGGTATATATTGGAACCATATAAACATGCATAAAATTGTTGTTCGGAGTGTCAATAGATGTAAAAACCAGATTGATTTTGATAATTTTAATTTAAACATTATTAAATTTCAAATTCAAATTCAAATGCGAACAGTTTTTATTCAATATAAGATGTTTACACACACTTATTGAAAGTCATAATAAATTGATTAGGTACCGGTTCAAAAACTAGGAGGAGAAGAACCGGCAAGAAACTCCTCCCTGTTTATTTTATTTAAATATATGTTTTTCTTAATTTTTTATTAAATTTAAAGTGCTTACAACTATTACACTGATTTCCATGCGCACTTATCATTTAAAAAATCGCTAATACAATAGTAAGTTTTTTCATGAGTTGGACTTTAACTCGCTTTATAAATTGATTAGAATTCAAGTGTAACATTTCTAACATTTCTTACAAATTGTAATACTAAAAGTTCCAAGTTTTCACTTCTATCGGCAGGCCCTCCCCGAAAGTAGCAAGGCAAAACCGCGAACTTCCGCGAAATAGCAAGCGATTTTCGTGTGGGCCCCAAAGGGGGGGCGCGCGTGCTTCTTAACCTATTTTCTGAATTTTAATGTATGAAACGTTATTGAGTGTTATATATTGCTGAAAACTAGATTAAATTTGCTAAAAAGTTATCTATATTTCACATCGTTTGGCCCAGAAACAAATACGCCGCTGTTTATTAAAAAAAAAAAGTATGCGAAAAATAGGCGAAATTCGCAAAAAAAAAAAAAAACTATAAACAATTTTACTGTCGGAATTGTGTTATATTTGCAGTATTAGCTGTGTTTTAACATATAAAAACATAAAACAGGAAGCAATAGAAAGTATTCACACAATTTTGTTACAAGAAAAAAAAGCAATAAAAAAGCAATTAAAAAAAATGTCGACGGTCTTCCTGAAATAACTATTCAATTTTTTTACATTTTTTTCTTTAATATGGCTAGTATTTTATCATACCTTCTATTAAAACCATTCTGTAACATCTACAATGACATTGGCATTTCAAAATGCTCGAAGCGCAAGCACCCAAAAAACGTATTAGAAATCGTCCCTTTTTGGGCTCTTGCCATTCCGGGCCAAACGCCAAGTCGCCAATTTGGCGACTTGCTATTCGCGGGGATCTGTCAACCGGTTTTTTTTTTAATTACAGGAGCAGCAAGCAAAGTTAACGGACAGAACGACAATAATGACAACACGTCAAAACAGAGATTGCCGTTTGTTAAATCTGCGCCACATTTGAACAACAACGTCCAGTCGGTTTCGGCGGACGTCAACACAGAAAATGGAGGCAAAAGTGTTGAAACTGCGTTACCAAACGTTAAAACAACATGTGCAAGGTAAACTATGTACTCGGTTAATATTTTTTACTTATATAAACAATATAACATGAAAATATATGAAATGCGTCGCAAAATCGTATTGTTTTGTCGGCACTGCGTGCGTTGCCGAAAAGGGAATTTAAATTTAAAAAAAAAATCAATAGCATGTTCAACACGCATCAATTTAGGATTCCAGGGTATGTACCACAGTGATGAATATTCGTACAGAAGCCAAGCTCTACATAGAAACGGCCCGCTGTTGGTATGGGTACACTCACACATAGCGCGGCGATGTCTGTGTGACCTCTCACCGACGAGTTCACGTACGCTCCGGCCGGGGTAAAAACTGGTTTGAACCAGCTCAGTCGGCGTGTGGTCGGCGTATAAACGACAGGGCTGCGGCTGCGGCGGATGTATTCAACGCGATTCATAAAGACTTTTCAAGTGATTTTGTTGACGAATTATGGATTTGAATACTTCAGTGTTAAAATAAAATAAGACAATGTCGATTAAAGTAGTAAAACATTAAAAAAAAAAAAAACAAGAAAAAGCTTGTTAAGGGTTAATCATTTATAAATAATTTTATTTTAGTATGAATCAAATTACACTAATTATTACTTTTTTATGTTGAATACATTGTTGAATACATTGTTGAATATATTGTTGAATACATTGTTGAATACATTGTTGAATACATTGTTGAATACATTGTTGAATACTTTGTTGAATACATTGTTGAATACATTGTTGAATACATTGTTGAATACATTGTTGAATACATTGTTGAATACATATACATATAGTCCATAAATTAGCAGGATTTGACAGTGAGGACTAAAAAACACTAACGAAATCATTGGCGGTTAGTCGCTTGATATGACAGTAGTCGGGTCGCCACTGGCCCCATTCGTGGGTAGGTAATACGCTCTCCGTTTGGAACCCACTTGGAACCCCAATCTTAGATTCAGACTTTCAAAACCAAACAATTCCTTCATAGGCTACTATGTTCCTATTTAAGATTTCCAATGGAAATACTGCAATTAAATAATGAACAGTTTAAGAAATGTATAAAAGTTCAGCCCATTAAAAAAAAACTTGATTATTTTCTCAAAGAATATTTAAAATATAAGTAATAAATAACGCATGGTCATTGTTGCAGTAAAAAATTAATGGAGTAATTTTTTTTCGTATTTTGTAATATATTTCGGGTGCAGAAAACCAAAAATAAACAGACACCAAAAATATTTTCGAATTTTCGATACAAAGCGTCAAGGTCATCGCACTCTCTCTTTACTAGGTCGATCTCGGGTTAAACAAGCGCAATCGGCCGAAGTCAAAAGTCGGCTCAAGGCAATACCCATCGAAATAAAAACAAACATTGATATGTAGTACATCATAGATAAGAGTGGAGAGTCGTTCACAAATTGTCTCGTTAGAAGTAGACAGAGAATCGAAGTGTTTTTTCTTAAGAAGGAGCGGGACGCATGAACGTTCATACAATCGCTCTTAAACGATTGCATCTTGTTTTTTTTTTTAAACTATAGTCTCACTTGAGCGTCGTGATAGCCCAAAGCGCAACGAACCTGTCTCAAATTTATAAGGCCCCATAGGGCCATGGTTCGAATCCGGACGTGTACCAATGAGTTTTTCTGACTTAAGTACACAACTATCATTGACTCCGTGCTTCGGAGGGCACGTTAAGCAGTCGGTCCCGGACGCTGTCAATAGATGGCGGTCGTTACAGTCCCCAACCCGCAGTGGAGCGGCGTGGTAGATTTAAGCTCCAAGCCCCCCTCCTAAACCTGGGGGAGGCCTAAGCCCCTGCAGTGAGGTAAAATTGGGCTGATGAAGTAAAGTGAAGTAAAGTCTCACTTGAGTTAGAACTCGGTTTTTATAGAGCCAAAACTTCGAAATTTCTATAAACTTCTTAGTTATAGTAATTTCGTCATATAAGTATACATAAGAAATTCATTTAACAAGGATCTTTATAGAAATTTCAAAGTTTTGGCTCTATACAAACCTAGTTCTAACTCAAGTGAGATTCACGCGTTCCGCCCGTTCTTAACGCGCCGTAAAGTTGGGGTGGCCACACAAAAAAGAGTCGGTGGGCACGAGTATCTGAAATCTGAATTTTCGGCAGGTGGTACAACTAGTTGTTTTGTTTTACAACTACACTCCTTGGATACTAATACACTAATATCTGGGACATCCCACACAGCGCCATCTAGTCCCAAAGTATGCAAGTATTATGCTTGAATTATGGGGTACTAGACAACTGATATACAAACTTAAATTTTATCTATAATGTATACAAATATAGATACTTTTACACTCAGACACGGAACAAGTAAACGTGTTCATGCACACAAATATTTATCCCGGGCGGGAATCGAACCCGCGACCCTCGGCTCCGCAGTTAGGGTGTCTAACCGCTCGGCCAACTGGTCAGCTCCAAGAAAGGGATGGCCTTAGCGTCTATGGTGTAAATATTTACCTGGATGGATTGATAAGTACTTAGCCTGACATACTTCTAAGAATATGGTAAGTTAAAAAAAATAATGTTATACCGTAAATTGGTTTTGTAACTGGCCACATATAAAATTACAAGCCAGATATGCCGTTAGTTTTTTTTTTTTTGGGTTGAGGGAAGAGGGGAGGAGAGGTTTTTCATGTTAGTTCTACCAGTGGGAACCTGTAAATGGTTTACTACTCACTGCTAATTATTTTAATTTGTGTATAACTGTTTATTTTCCTTATTATAAATAAATAAAAAATAAATTTATTTTGAAAGTTTTGGGAAATCGTATAAAACCTAATTTTTCATTGTGTTTTTGTATCATTGCTGACGCGCCGAACGCAAAGTAATATGGTTGACTGACTGATATCACACTCTGTGCTTAATTTTCATGTAGATTTTTTCTTTTTCATGTAGAATTCTGTTTATACAAGTGATGAAGCATATGCAAAAAACATTAAAAATAAATATATTAAAAAAAAATAAAGACATGATTTTTCTTCGACATAACGACTATTTATGGTTCATGTTTGCCTCTGTACGACGGGTGAAAGAAAGTAACTAGCTCTAGAAAGTATGTCAATGTGGTCGTTTATTTGAATTGACTTAGATTAAAAATCTAATCACTACCGACGTCGACGTCCACCCGCCATATAGAAACAAAACCAGACTAAATAGCTTATTCGAAGAAAAATAATGTAATTTTTTTTTCAGATCTTTCAACATACCAATACTGAAAAAATTCAACAAAATATTATTAGCTCAAACTACAGTTTGACCGAAACCGCTGTACCTACGTACGTACGTACGCCATATAGGTACGTGCGCGGCGCGGATGAAGGCATATCTGCTCTGTCAGTCCGTCGTCAACGCTTAAAAGTTGCCTTCCCTCCTCTTCATCTTCTTCACTTCATCAGCCCATTTTTACTCCACTGCAGGGGCTTAAGCCTCCCCCAGAATGAGAGGGGGCTTGGAGCTTAAATCCACCACGCTGCTCCACTGCGGGTTGGGGATCGTAACGACCGCCATCTATTAACAGCGTCCGTCCGACTTCCCCCCTCGCCGCGCACATACTTAAGGCACGGTACAGCGGTTTCGGTCAAACTATGGAATATAATTTAATATGACACAGATAAATCATCATCATCATCATCAGCCCATTTTTACCCCACTGCAGGGGCTTAGGCCTCCCCCAGGGTGAGGAGGGGGGCTTGGAGCTTAAGTCCACCACGCTGCTCCACTGCGGGTTGGGAACTGTAACGACCGCCATCTATTGACAGCGTCCGGGACCGACTGCTTAACGTGCCCTCCGAAGCACGGAGTCAGTGATAGTTGTGTACTTAAGTCAGAAAAACTCATTGGTACACGCCCGGATTCGAACCATGGCCCTATGGGGCCATATAAATTTTAGACAGGTTCGTTGCGCTTTGGGCTATCACGACATATATAAACATACAAATACAGATAAATATATAAACCATATCCAACAATAATAATTAGACTGTTCCTTCAAAACCAGGTAAATAATTTAAAATTGCAATGATTGCAAAACATTTTTTTTCCAACAAAATTAGCAATGGCAATTAATTTTACTACTGAATTTATTAGCTATATTTATGTACTGATCGTACCTTTGCGAAAATAAGCGCAAATCGGTTTGAAAAACCAGCACAACGATGACGACTTCATAAACGATGTCATAACAGTGTGAAAACATGTTTGACGGTCCAACAAAACAACATGTTTTTACCACCACGTGTTTGAACAAGCTTAGTAAACTTATATTTTTGTCAATGTTGTGGATACTAAAATCATTTTTGTTTGTATAAACAATTACGAGATGATCTGCGTGGGACGCGCCTTAAGCACAGACAAGTCAACCTTATAGACCACGCTTTGACAGGGAGTAGCATTCGCCAAGGCTATGTAGTGACACTACATAACTACGTCTCTTCTGAGCGGTCAGTTGTAAGCACGTCGGAAGCCATTAAATTGTCAATTTTGAACGAGCCAATGAAAACTAGCTGACCTCTCCCCGCACCCCGCCACTTTTTGGCGATTTCGTTTTCATACTGACGTTTATTAAAGCGTGGTCTATAGGTTGACTGGTCTGTGGCCATAAGGCACGCGATATCCAGCCTACAGACTGCAAATACGTTATCGAGCTCTATAAGTACTATCACTTGCCATTCCCGCCAAAAATATACATTTTGGAAATCCGTGACAATTTTTGGTCACAAGCTCTCAGTCTATTTTCGGGATGGCGGCATAGGATAGCGATATTTTAATAAAAAATATTTCATCAAAAGTGTAATTTCTGTGGCGTAATTTTTTTTTGCTTACATTTTTGAGGCCACAATACGGTATCTGTATGTAGTATGTACTAACATCCATGGTTGGACGAGAAAATGCGTCAAAGTATCATTATCCTGTACTGTCTAAAAGGATCTCTTACCAGCATCTCAATTTTTTTGTTTGTTACAGCGGTGGTAATCAAGAGACACAAAAGAAAGTTACCAAAGTAAGTTAAATCTTTTTAATTTTTGGGGAAGATAAAGATGGCTGAGGATAGAGGAGTGCCGCGTGCCCTGGGAGAGGCCTATGTCCAGCAGTGGACGAATGTGGGCTGATGGACGGATGGTTGGAATTTTTGGAGGGAAAGACACCACTCTGGACAAGATTGTAAAAATTCTCTTATTCGTATAAAAATATGAGGAAATAAATCAAAGTTGACCTGAAGAAGAGCATGTCAAACTTGTAGGAAGGAACGTCGTCTTACCTCACCTCTTAACCCTCGCTTTATTGTACTAACTTTTATTGTATTATTGATATAGAATCGGCGTGAATAAACGTAGATAAAAATATCACCTAGCCGTTCGGTTATAATTTACCCCTACAGAGACGGTTTGCGCATAGTATGGCGTAGCAAGAGTACGTGATCTGTTGAGTCACACACACAAGTGTGTAAAAGTTGGATTGCATTTTTGTTGACATTGTATAGCGAGGGTCCATCTAGACATTATATAATCAAAATTCACTGATTCCTTTTTTCAAATTAGTTATTTAAAAAAGTTATTTGTATTTTTTAGATAGCGCGTGCCCGACATTACGTAAAAATGACTGTTTTACTTGCCTGTTGGGTATTTTTCACGATCATCTTCATGTTATATAACGAAAAGGAGGAGATTATCAAACATTCATCAGTTGCTGCAGGAGAAACTAAAAGTGAGATTTTTTGATATAAAATACCTATACAGGTTGTTCGGATGATCGTAGTCGACACTTATAGAGCGTCTAGAGCTTACTGAACTAAACAGTTTCCAAAAAAAGATAAGTTATAAAAAAATGAAACGTTAAACATGTTTTTCTCGGTAACCGTTAATTTGCGCCATCTGCTCATTTGAAACTTTTTATTTAGTTCGGTAAGCTCTACACGGTATATAAGTTTGGACTAATCGTATCGACTAATAAACGTAATCCAAACTTAAAGATCATATAAAGTGTGGGGGTTCGCCATTATCTGAAACATTTAAAATACAAGGAGAAATTTTAACAACCATCCAAAAAAATTCTAGATGTTAGGTATAATATAGGTTACATTTTCATAATAAATTTTTTTATCTACAGTGTAATTTTATAACGTTTGGTTGCCTTCCTTTTCACGACACGCCCGAGACCTTGAGACCGAAACGGGGCGGAGCGTGCAGCGGCCGTGAATGGTTACTAGAGTTATTGGTTTTTTTTCGGGAAAGGTTTGTGTAGTCATATCTCGATATTTTTCTATTGAACTATACTAAAAGGAAGACAGCCATCGGTTTTTACCAAAGATCATTTACATTAAAATTTGGAAGATTGTTGAAATTTCACCTTGTATATAAACCTTGTAAAGGCGTATCTATGGTGGTATTAAAAAATATAGATACTAATACTGTTATTTATTTTAGATTATATAATGCGCACAAAGGACACAGATCTGAAGATAAAAATCAAACTTACCGGTCCTTACTTAACTGAACAAGCCGAACAACATTTGAACGCATCGAATTATGAATCCAGCCCTAAAATGGAAGTGTGGCTGGAGAGATGGATAGTGAAGAATAACAATAAATCTGAAGATGTCCTTAACACGGATAATGTTATTAACACTCAAGTGAGTTTATCTACACAGATAAATAAAATTGAAGTGTCTGTGGTTTTGAAATAGTAGATTGTTAGACAAGGCATGAAAAGTACCTATTTAGGCATTAAACTATTGGCGCTTTCGCTACGCTCGTGGACCAAACCTTCTCGTGCCTAAATAGATGAGGAAAGTAAAAAAGGTTTGTTCCTTTAAGGACAGATTCTGTTTAGGACAGATTCCCTTTAAGACAGATTTTGTACAGGCAAGAGAAAAAGTTTCTATTTGTTCCGTTAAGGTCGAAAACGTTTTTAAACAACGTCCTATGAATACTTGTTTACGAATAGGAAGTTTGCTTTACGGTAGAACAATATGAACAAAAATCCAAATCGTTCTACTGCTCAGTATGACACACTGGGTTCAAATTAATTTAGTCCAACAGTAAGAAGGGGGTAATTTTCCTGTTTTGACTAGGTACTTAATTATCTATTAATGAAATATTCAGCAACTACCAACCAACGCGCTATGAATACACATAGGTAACAAAATTCTGTTAATACGTATAGGTAACAAAATTGTATCGTGATAGCCCAGAGCACAACGAACCTGTCTCAAATTTATAAGGCCATAGGGCCATGGTTCGAATCCGAGCGTGTACCAATGAGTTTTTCTGACTTAAGTACATTAACTATCACCGACTCAGTGCCTCGGAGAGCACGTTAAGCAGTCGGTCCCGGACGCTGTCAATAGATGGCGGTCGTTACAATCCCCAACCCGCAATGGAGAAGCGGGGTGGATTTAAGCTCCAAACCCCCTCCTCACCTTGGGGGAGGCCTAAGCCCCTGCAGTGGGGTAAAATGGGCTGATGATGAACAAAATTCTGCATAGCATGAGCATAGTACCATGTCAGCAGAAATTGAAAGCAGTTTTCCATAATTTAATAATAATAATAGCTTATAATTAACTCTCTTATTCGTAAACGCATATTTAGAGGGCGTTGGTTAAAAACGTTTTCGACCTTAACGGAACAAATAGAAACTTTTTCTCTTGCCCGTACAAAATCTGTATTAAAGGGAATCTGTCCTAAACAGAATCTGTCGTTAAAGGAACAAACCGTAAAAAATGAATAAAAATCCAGTAAATGAGGAGGAAATAAAATAAAAACAGGTTTGATCCACATGTGAATCTGATGAACTCATTTTGTGCAAATATCTGCCTAAGTAAATAAAAAACACTCGACAGAACAACTGAAGATCGAATTGCGCTTTCCCGTTTTTAGGGTTCCGTAGCCAACTGGCAAAAAAGGAACCCTTTAGTTTCGCCATGTCCGTCCGTCCGTCTGTCTGTCTGTCATTCGACAGCATTGACACCATATCATTTGACAGCAGGGAAAATCGTTTCCCAGGGACGAAAAGTACTACTTTCACCCCTCTGATCAGGTAACATAAAGCGTATTTTCCAAGTATGTGTAATGTAATAGTAAATTGTTACACAAGGGGTGAGAGTACCTGAATGGTCTTCCACCCGAGGTAAACATATTGCTTTTCATTACGAATATGAGGAAAGTACAAAATAAAAGCGTTAAATCCATATCTGGATCTGATGAACTTATTTTATATAGAAATATCTGTCTATGTAACTAATCAGCACTTGACAAAACAATTAAAGATCAAATTGCCGCTATCTCGCCTTTTTTATGTTTTTTTTTTGGGCCTTTCTACCTAGCCAGTATTTTTATCATTGATAATAGTAAATATTTACTTTAAATTTACTTAATTTGAATGTTAATTTAGTGAAAAGTAAATTATAAGTATAAAGTCATACTATAAAATTGTTGATAATATTTTTTAATTTCACACAACAACAACTATTTTACACCGCGATTTCAAAGAGTTGTATAAAAATTTGAGCCATAGCTTGCATAGTTTTTTTTTTTTAATCTTTCTGACAGCAGGGAAAATCGTTTCCCAGGGACGAAAAGTACTACTTTCGTCCCTCTGATCAGGTAACTTCAAGCGTACTTTCTGAGTATGAGTAATGAAAAGGCTTGTTACAATGCATATGCTCAGAAAGTGTCACTTCACGTTATATTTTATAGAAATCCGCAGCCAAGCTGTTACTGCTGCGAGACAGTCATAGATACAGTTGTACAATATACGTATGTATTTATTTATACGTATTTTTTCACAGGAATCAGAACGCTGGAAAATAGTGTTGCTAGACGAAAAATATATAGATTTCACTGAAGGCGAAACAAGATCTAAAGTGTTGGTGTTAAAAAATGACAGAGCTTTCGGTTCAAACCATACTCGTGTACACGCTATACGAATGGCTACTACCTCGAAGCAAACAACACCGTTCACAATAACATACACCGAGAATCCTCTAGATGCCAGCACCGGCGTTATATACTCTTGCGTGTTGTTGTGCGGACTGTACATATTCATAATTTTCGAGGTGAGTTACGTTTATTTATTTTTATACTGACTGTACGTTTCGCTTTCATCGGATGTTTGATTCAGTTTTAGGGTACCAACGCTTACAGTTCCAATCAAACTTTATGGCGGATGTGAACATAGGCACAAGTCGCGTCGCAGTAACCAGTTTTAGGTATAGCGGGACGTAGTGGAGCGAGGGGCATATGAATGTACCTGCGCAAGCACGCAAATAGCGTTGTGTTGTGTTCCAATACGCCATAAAGTTTGAAGCGAACTATACCCTATCACTAAGGCTCCGCTGTTCACTTGAAATTTTCACAGTGTTTGTGTATTATCATTGCCGGTATATAAAAAAAAAAAAAACAAAAATAAAGTTAAAAATGAAAAGGGGTCTCCACATTTATTTTTTCTCCCAGTAGTTCCACGGAACTGTAATTTTTTTTAAACACAAATCTAATATTATTAGTTTCAGTACAAGAATAAAGGTAAGTACAATTGAAATTTAATTATCTGTCCGTTTATGTGAAAAATTTAAGTATCTAGATAACTAGGTATGATAATGTTGTTTCTTGTTAGAAAATCATTGACATAATAATAATAAAGTAATACCTGGGACATTCCACACAGCGCCATCTAGTCCCTAAGTAAGGAAGTATTATACTTGTATTATGGGGTACTTGACAACTAATATACATACTTAAACATTCTTTCTTTTTTAAATGATATACGTATACATATATGGTGCCTTACACCCAGACACGGAACAAATGACATGTTCGTGCACACAAATATTTGTCCCTGGCGGGAATCAAACCCTCGACTCTTGGCTCCGCAGTTAGAGTCTCTAACCACTCGGCCAATCGGTCATCAAATATATATATCTATTTATAGTGAAAATAGATACCAAAAATTGTAATAATGAATTCACAATTGAAAATTGTCACAGGAGAAATTAACGTGCGTCATTTCTAGCAAAAGCGTCGTCCATGGTTCTCGTAATGTATTTATTGTATAGGATATGGAAGCTAAATTAATTAAACACTCTGTCTTAAAGTTTACCTTTTAATAGTATTTTTTATTATTTTTGCTTTTAAATATTTAGGTTAGTTAAGTATGTTGTAAATTTGATTTTCATCAATCTGTACCTTTATTTTTGTAATAGAATTATTGAGACTAAAGAATGAGGAGCCATCTTCTTTACTACTTTTGCCTTGTCATAATGGTTCAATGATGGGTTCAATGGTTAGTGAAGGCGATGGACCAACTGATTCGTATGAAATACCTGCTTCTTATAAATAAATAATCTAATTATAATAACAATATATAATGTGGGGTTTTATAGATATTTAAAAAAAAAACATGAAATTCATGGTTGATGATTGACATGACAATCGTTAAAGAAACCCCATTGTAGAAATCAAAACTGTAATTGTATTATTTGTTGTAACCATGTATATATAACTCGTTTACCGAAAATTAAGCATCACCGTGACTATCCCGTTTACACTTGATTTTTCTAAGCAGTTTTGGCGGGCATTCTTTATAATATTAAAAAATTTTTACAGTTCCATAGAATGCATCATCATCATCATCATCATCAGCCCATGTTACCCCACTGCAGGGGCTTAGGCCTCCCCCAGGGTAAGGAGGGGGTTTGGAGCTTAAATCCACCACGCTACTTCACTGCGGGTTGGGGATTGTAACGACCGCCATCTATTGACAGCGTCCGGGACCGACTGCTTAACGTGCTCTCCGAGGCACGGAGTCAGTGGTAGTTAATGTACTTAAGTCAGAAAAACTCATTGGTACACGCCCGGATTCGAACCATGGCCCTATGGCCTTATAAATTTGAGACAGGTTCGTTATAATAATAATAATAATAATAACACACACAATCACAACAACGTCTTGGCCCCAAACTAAGCATTAGCTTGTATTATGAGTACCAAAGCGAAGACACCACATACATATAACAACCAAGACCCGGTGCCAGTATTAATATTCATCATATAAATACTGACCCGACCTGGGATTCGAACCCGGGACCTCCAGCTTCGCAGGCAGGGTCGCTGCCCACTAGGCTAAGCGGTCGTCATAATAAGCGTTGCGCTCTGGGCTATCACGACACTGGCTATCCATGGAATTACTGGGAGAAAAAAATCTAACTGGTTTCATCATAGAACTAGACAATAAAATTACTGGGACCAGGCGGAGAAAATAATAATAATAACGTATACCTATCACAACAACGCCTATATAGGCCCTAAGCTATGTAAGCATTAGCTTGTATTTTGGGTACCAAGCGAAGATACCACATACATATAACAACTAAGACCTGATACCAGTATCAATATTCATCATATAAATATTAACTGACCCGATCTAGGATTCGAACCCGGGACCTGCAGCTTCGTAGGCAGAGTCGCTACCCACTAATCTAAGTGGTCGTCAAAAATGAAGATGAAACTTTGCAAAGGAGTATTTCTGAAGTGAAATCCTTAACAAGTTGTATTTGTATTATTGTACATTAAAACGAAAAAATAATAATACCTACTTCCTTATTATCGCCAGTATTGCCGGAAAATGATTCATATTTTTCTTGTTATTGTTATTGTATATTTTGTTATTGCACTTTCGTTTGTGAATAACAAAATTCGAACCCGATAAAATTCCGCTATCGTCTTAGATGAAACATGTGCTGGATGCCTAACCGTACCCTAGAAGGCTAAGTACTAAAGCTTCGCTGTGCGTCCGTCCGTTTGTCACGGGAGCTGTATCGTCTGAACCGTGATATGTAGACACTTGAAATTTTCAGAGAGTGTGTATATGGCCACTATAATAACAAATAATAAAAATAAAATAAAATTAAAAATTAAAGGGGGTCGTCATACAGGAATCGCTTTTTTTAACATTATTGCTCTTTGATGGGTGTGAGATCATTTCTTACACTTAAAATTTTCATTGCAATTTATTCTTTGTTCTTTTGAAGTTCTTTTTTTCTGTTCTTTTGCAAGAAGTTGTGATTTATTTAAATTGCAATACAACAATATATTCGTATATAAGTACTTAAACATGATGTTATGAAATTTGTTAATAGAGTCCAGACAGGTTAAGAATATTGTAATATGTAATTATTATTTAGTTTTAATATATTTTACACTTGTCTATATGCCGTTGGCATGTCTAATAAATAAATAAATTAATTAATAAAATGTGTAAGTACTATAACAGTCGCTATAAGAACAAATAATAAAAATAAAATAAAGTTAAAAATTAAAGGGGGTTCCCATACAAGAAACGTATTTTTTATATTGTACTGTGGTACAGAATCCTTCGTGTACCAGTCCGACTCCGTGTTGGTATGCAAGCAATAGCTATTGGTGTAACGCGTGGCTAGTTTTCATTGATAGGTATACTCACGGGTTATACTATACACTGATTTTCGAAAAAGTAAACAAATTTGGCAGCAGCGATTGGTTTTAATAGAGTCAGATATGTTACTTCTCAGTATCGAAACTGTCAAACGTAATTTCGCGGGGGTGAAGGCCGGCGCGCGGGGACTTCGCGGAATGAAACCGGATTGAAATTCGCCATCTTGTACCAGAATAGAGTAAATTAATTTGACAGCAGAGTTTGGTTTTAATAGAGTCGCCAAAAAATAATACGTGTTTGCACGTCATCATCATCATCCTCCTGCCCTTATCCCACTCTAAGTGGGGTCGGCACAACATGTGTTCTTCTTCCCTGTCATCAGACATTCATCTGTGTCAGTCGTCATCTCAGTACTCACACCTTTCACACACATATCCTTTCTCACGCAATCCATCCACACCTTCTTGGGTCGTCCCTTACCCCTACATCCCTGCACATTCATACTCATCACTTGTAATATGCCTTTCGTTCCTCTCATCACATGCCCATACCAATCCAACCTATTGCTCCTCAATCTCTCTATGACCGGCGGCGCTACTTTCAGACTTCCTCTTATATACTCATTCCTAATCTTGTCCATTCTAGTTACACCACATATTCATTTTAACATTTTCATCTCTGTCACATGCACTCTTCGTTCATCCGTCTCCTTTGTTGCCCAACACTCCGTACCATACAACATGACAGGTCTTATGATCGTCTCATAGATATTCCCTTTCAACTTAAGGGGCATTCGCGGATCACATGTGGTTGATGAGACCTGTCTCCATTTTATCCATCCCGCATTTATCCTGTTCCTCACGCCCGGTCAATGTCGCCGTCGTTTTGTATCAATGATCCGAGAAACCTGAAGTCGGAGCAGACTGGAAGGGATACACCATTTAAGGCTATGTGGGAAAAACTGGCCACACCACCGAAGTCACAACAAGTGTTCGGTCTTTGCTCTGCTGATCCTCAGTCCTACACTTTCCAGTCTCTCCCACCATTCCAAATTCAAATTCAAATTCAAAAAGTTTTTATTCAATATAAGATGTTTGCACACACTTATTGAAAGTCGTAAAAATTGATTAGGTACCGGTTCAAAAAGTAGGAGGAGAAGAACCGGCAAGAAACTCCTCTCTGTTTATTTACTTTAAATATATGTCTTTCTTAATTGTTTTTTTTTTAATTTAAAGTCTTACAACTATTACAATGATGTCCATGCGCACTTATCATTTAAATACTCGGTAATACAATAGTAAGCTTTTTTCATGAGTTGGACTTTAACTCGCTTTATAAATTGATTAGAATTCAAGTCTAACATTTCTTTTGGAATTTTATTATAAAAACGGATACAATTTCCCATGAAAGAATTCCTCCAGTCTGCCCTGGA